>VZTE01004513.1:54267-354758 GCA_013397775.1 Eulacestoma nigropectus
CCTGGCTTGGGGGGGGGGGGGGTGGGGGATCAACCTTCTTGAACAAAGGTAAGTTTGTTAATTTTTAAGTCACTGGCCGAACAAACAAGCATCCCTACCTTGAGTTCATTCCAGACTTTCACTTGATTAATGAAAGAAAGATTAACTAGAAAATGAACCACAAAGAACTGCAGGGAATTACCCAAGAACTATAAAGCTAGTGAATCTGAAGACCTACTGCTGCAAAACAAAACATGCTGAATTGAGTGGATGATTGTGAAACAGTTTTACAGGAAGACAAACCTCATATACTTGCACACTAGGATACAGATAGACAGGTAATGCTTGAACAAAGCCAAAACGCAGAGTAATATGTGGATCCGAAAAGTAAAAGAAGCCCAACATTTGCTCTGAGGTTTGTATCAGTGATGGCTGTAGTCCACAGCATGTGCAGGAAGACTCTTCTCTCCCTTGGTGTGCTGTTGTCAGCTAAGATCACTGTGTCCTATGTTTGGGGCTCAGCTGTGATGGACTCACCTTAGATAAACTCAGCTGCAGAAAACCCTCTCCCTCAGCTAGCTCTGGTAAGGTGCTGCTAGCAATCTGCAGCAGCAGCCCTGAACAGGATGCTTGCTTTTAAAAAAAGTATGTTGATAAAAAGTGGTGAATATAAACTCAGGCTTTTAACGCCCATCATGGGGCAGAACAGTTTTTAACTGTTTGTTACAAGAAAAATGGAACCATGGAGTCTCAATTCATGCAAAGGAAAATGTGGTCACTGAAAATGATCTCAGGGGCTTTTTTTAGATTAACGCAGGGAAGAAAAGGCTTCTGTCATGCCAGAAGCTAGATTATGTACACCAATGGCTACAAGTAAATTTAGAATTAAAGCTAAAACTCAGCTGTACCAAAGCCATTTGGTACCAAATGGTACCAAACCATTTATACACGTCCACATGGGACTGGCAATATGGGTGTTAAAATTGACTCCATCCTAACACAACTGCCCAAGTCAAGGCTTTCAGATGCTAGGTAAAAAAATTTAGGGCCTCCAGAGAAGTGGAAAATGCTTTATTGCATCCTCCCCTGCCCTGGGTTGCTCTGGGAGTTACAAGGACTTCAGGACAAACTCAGCAGACCTAAAAGTTTCTGGATGTAGAGTTCCACTGCCTATGAGCCATATGCTGATTTACCACTGTCAGCCTACAGACCCCTAATCTCAGCTGTGCCTCAGCTTCAGCACCAGCAGAAAGCTGCTGTTGACCTAAATTCTAAGTTAAGTGAGTGAGTGAGACTTTTCCTTAATTTTCTAAAAAATGCTGGAGGTTTTTCTGATAAACGCACTTAAATTTTTGACACCTTAGACTTGAACAATCCTATTTTATTGTAAATTTGCCTTTTTTTTTTTTTTCCAGTGGGAAATAAATTACTTGTAAGAATTTAATTTTAGTACAAAGGGAAAGCTATACTATGTATTAGGGAGAATCTTCTCCCCCCACCCTCCCAAAAAAAGTAATTCTGTACAGCTGTATCTTCTGTCTGGAATATTAAAACTAGCTGAAACTATGCCTGTTTCTGAGAAAAAAAGACATCTTCTTTTTTAACAGTCTTTGTGGACTTGTTTTGATCCAAAAACTTCATAATTTTTTTTTTTTTTTTAAGAAAAACTAAACACATTCACATCAGTGTTCGATGCACAACGTTTTGTGGCAGAGAATGTATAAATATGGGTTTCATCCCCCCAGCTTGTTCATCCAAACCCCTTTTGCCTGTAGAGTAGGAAGTTTTAATAGAAATTCTGAGGCTCCTTGAAGGTGTCACTCAGACAAAACCTTTCTATTGCTTGCTAGAACCATCCAGACAAAACTGAAAGAAGGCGGTGTTTGAAGCACATGTAAAGCTTTCACTGCCTCTGCTTCACTTGCACTTTAACAATAATCAACTGTCTTGAGGTCAGGAGAGCTGCTTTGATGGTAGATTTGCTTCTACACTTTTAACTTTTAAAAAACCCCTATGCAGCAGCTCATTTGACCGATGTGAAGATCTGTATCAATCTTGCACTTTCAGAACAGGAAGATAAGCAAGAAGCGAAATCGTCCCGTCCCACTGTAAGAGGAGTCGGGGTGGATTCTTTTCAATCGATTTTTCGGATGAAAATAATGCCCAAAAGCAGTAAATATTATACCTGAGAACTGTTTATTGATAAAGAGAGGATGTGGTTCCGACTGGAGTGGGACAGAAAAGAGAGCAGAGAGGGGGAAAGAGAGATGGAGAGAGAAAGTGCTTTTACGTGCTAAGGCTCCTCCTACAGCCTGATTTCCCGGGCATTTTTTCCTGGGCATCCTTAACACCTGCACGTGTTAGGGCTTTCAGCACATGTACAGCCCCTAAAGTAGTTTTTTCACCTCATGTATAACATATGTTGAAGCACAAATAAAAATCGAATTGGTCCCTCTCAGAAATATTTTCGAAATCTTGCCTTTACTAACCTTACTCCAAGTGGGTGAGAAAGAGAAGACAAGAAGTGCAGTCTCTGTGCTGTACAAAAGACACCGTTACTCATCTTGGCTAAATTTGCCCCACTCCTCATTGCCACAGCTGCTTGTCCCCAGCGTGGTGTTGGCAGATGCCACATGCAGCAGGGCATAGCAATAATGATAAATAGGCTACCAGGGGAAAATTCAAAATCAGTTTGCAAATGAGGTGGTGGATGTAGAGGATGACTTGGAGGTGGGGGAGGTTCACAGGAAAAGGCTCTTCTTTCCTTCTCAGAGTTGTGAAACATTCAAGTGCCAGAGTCTTGGGGGTGTTGAAGGTACTTTCCCAGTAGTAGTACAGAAATTTCACTCTCCCTTTACATCCTTTCCCAGAAATTGTGTTCTCCCTCCATCCCTGATCCCCCCATAGCTCCAACCCCAAAACACCTTTGCACAATTCTTTCCACCCTTAAGGAACAGGAATTTTGTCACCCACTCTCACACAGCTGGAACTGCACCCCAAGGAGCAGCCCTTTTCCCGCCACCTTTTGTCCTTTTCCCCTCCACAGAGAAGAATTAGTCAGAACCTGTGGTTACCAAAAGGGCTGGTGTTTGACTAATCAGAGCTGTTGCAGAGACTCAGAGGAGTCAGACCCTTGAATTGTTTAATAAAGACTAATAAATAATTATTGTCTAATGGCCCAATATAGCTTAAAATAAACCCATTAACTGCTGACTTCCAAAATACCCTGGTGTCTGTGTATGCTGAGGCAGAACGCACTTGTCAGAAGATTTATTTCCTTCATTTACAGAAAGAATAATTAGGACCAGCCCTAACCAGAATGATATGTGCTAAAGAGACACTTGGTAATTGTCTCCTAAAAATATTCCAGGCAACATGCTTCAAACTAATTAGTACAGAGGCTGTTGTTGTTGGCAAGGGACACACAAAAACCGTCCCTGTTGCGTGAAAAACTGCAAAAGTACAATTTTGGAACTGGCGTTGTGGAGAGGGTTTAACATCCACAAAGGTAGACATGAGAGCCACACATCCCTTCTCTGCTTTAATCAAACATTTCTTTTCAGATGTTCAAGAAAATACAGATGAAACAACCAGCCTGCATTGCTTCATGAAAATATTACATTCCCATAAAACATACAGTCTCTCTCTTAAATATTCTTGCTGCTTTAGACAGTATTTCCATTGGTCTGGATCGCATTTATTTGAAACTTTTCAAGACAAAGGAATAATACAAGCTGATCTCAGGGTCCGACCTCCTTAGCATTTTTAGGAGAGATCCTCATTCTTCCTAGGCACCAAGGATAGACCAAGACACAGTTTGTCTGTCAGCACCCTGAAGGAAGGGCTGGATCTTGCTGGGTGCTGCGCTCTCCAAATGCTGCTGGTTCAGTGAGCCAGGAATGGTCATCAACATCTTACTGGGTTGATCTCAGATTGAACCAAGTTCTTGTCTGATTCTGGGGGAAAGCTGAGTTCGTCACTAACTCCCAGAGCATCTGTGGAGCCTACGGGAGGCCGGCAGAGCAGACAAGGTCACACAGCATTCACCTCAGCCTGGCTTGGAATTTGCAAGCAGAAAGAATGATCACAGTACTCAACACGACAATCCTGCTGAATACTGAATACTTCTCTCCCACTAACAGCTGGACTGACATTTTATCCTCAATGTGGAATCAGGTTTATTTTGGAAGTTATTTTAAAGTCCAATGTGTTTTTAGCAATACTATTTCTAGTTACAATTTAGAGATGCTATTTTCTTTCATTCTGATTAATCTGTTAAATAAATATGCAAATATATCAAGTGCTCTATATAAAAATACATACACAGAACAAACAACCCCTCATAATAAAAGCAAGATTAATAAAAATATGTACTATATAACACATATGAAATGGCCATCTAGTTTTGAAACTTTAATGAAACAATTACACATAAGTCACAGGACATAATCTAAAAAGAAACAGCATGTATAAAATAATGGCATTGCCTCTTGAGCATCTCCCATTTAAAAATACATAAAGAACCCAACCAGTGTTGTCTGTGCTTTTACAGCTACTGAATATAGGATAAATTAGGAAGAGGTTTGTGGATTTCTTCATTCAATATCTGAATAGGGGGATGAATAACATGCCACAGATTTTTTTTGGTTTTTTAAAAGAGAAATTTAGCCTCCAGGACAAGGAAATATGTCCTCTTCACTGAGACCTGTATTCAGCGAGGATTTAAAGAGAGGAATAATTCTTACTCTGGATCTCCATACTTAGTGACGTAAGTACCTAACATCAGTTTAAACACAGCCTTCCACAGATCATTTTGGTTTCTAATGACAAATAGAAAATCTTAAAAATAAAAACAATAAACAAAAATCAATGCACTGTTCACAGATGAAATATCTGACTTACATAAAATCAGAAAACATCCTATGTGTATTTTAAAACATCACCTTGTCTTGGGACCTTTTGGGTGTAAATTGCCCTGAGGAGACCTGCCAGCAGATACCAGGGCACTTGAGCATTCCCATGAATTCCCATGAAGCACATGGGAAACGGCTGGAGGGCTGTGACTCAGAAATATAATCAACAGTCTTGTGCTTTATGTTCCAGTAACAACCAGTGCTAGCTAAAGTCAGTATTTAGCCAGCTGAATATTCATCCTCTACACTGCTTCAGGTGGAGAACATAAAATAATATACTTTAGCAGGATAGCTTCAAAGACAGTGGCTATGGTCAGTGAACAGAACCCCTGAACAGCCCTGCTACAGACCATCCACATCCCACAGCTGACACAGACCAATGTTTTTACTTGCATTTCCTGGGGGCAGTCCAATTAGAAGTTATCATTCTCCCTCCATTCCAAAAAGCTTTCTTAAAAACGGCACAGACCACTGGTAGCAAATAATTTTTTTCCTGACAATCCGTATCAATATAATGCACAGCATCATAGCTTAATACAAGTACTTTACACAACAGACACAAAAGGACATAACAAAAGCATGTAACAATGCAGCTCAGCTACTCTACTATTTTACATGGCTGGGAGAGTTTCCTTTCATTTGCTTTGATCTTTTCTGTAGAATTTGAACTTCTGGTACCAATAAGCAAGCAATATTTCTTTTGGTGTTTTCAAAAAGTGGATGGAAAAAATGTAGATGAAATAGAATTCTGAGAAAATGAGTGAGATCATACAAAAAAGCAACTTTTAAAATATCAGCAATCTGGTATAATATCATAGTTATGGGGGGAAAAATTTAATAGGCTCAGCATCTCCTAAGTAAAATGGAGCAGAATATAGAGACCTATTCTTCAGGAACAAAATACTGTCAGCTTCCCTAGTGATCTCAATTGCTTGATTTGTGCATATGTGAGAGAGCTGGGGTCATTTTGTTTTACTCGTTATCTTAACTAACAGACTCATTAAAAACATGCACAAACTTGGACCAATGAATGAGGGGGGAAGAAGAGCGATGACCATCTCAAAAACTCAAGGATAATTGTACAGGTTGCTAGGATAATAAAGTATAGAAGTTTATTATGTATCAGCTCATGTTTTCATGCCTTTATTACCCCTCCCGAGAAGACATGCTGTATGCCCATAGATATTTAAAAATAGAGATAAATAAATTTTGTCCTTGTGGGTTTCCCTCGTTGCAGACCAAGCCATACATAATTATAAAATGTCACTTTTTGTTTATACTGGCAGATTCTGAATGTACCCACTGCTCTTCCTGGCTGGAAGGCATTTCTGAAAGATTCTGATGTTGCAGACATTGTAGAAGATGCCTTTTGGGTTTAAACTTGATTTTTTTACTCTTGACATTTTTCCTCACTTAATTCTGTATCATGGCCTGTTTAATACCTTAAATATCTGTAATATGGAGTGACTGGATACTTCTTTAGCTCCACACAGAGAAGACCTTCCATCTGGGGAATAATGATGTAAACTTGTAAGCCTCCTAACATCCAGGACACAGTGAGAGTCCTCTGTGTAGGGACTGGGAACTGAAAGCATTCTGCAGCTCTTCGGGGTGTATTTCAGAAAGCACATGTCAATTTTTTTGCAAAGTGATAAAAAAGAAATATATGTTCAAAAGACATCAGTAGCACAGTGGATCTGCGAATTCCTGTTCAAGTTCCACATGATTTTGGTTTCCCCAGCCCTGATCTGCTTGGCAGCACGGTACCATTACACTCCAGTCTTCATGTCAAACTCGTGATGATTTTGTGTTTCATTAACAGTCAGGAATTCGTCACATGCTTGTGTTCGGTCATTTGACTGTTCTTTGTGAACCAAGTGCACCATTTCTTGTGATTTGCTGACATCTCCATTTAGTTCACTTGTCTTCCTGTCTTCCACTGCCCCTTTGCCATTGTTAATCACTAGCTTTTTCTTCTGCCCACATCTAGAAAGAAATAAAAATAAAATATTATAAATGGAGACTAACAAAAATAATTTAAAAATTGAAGGTTACTATTTAGGAAAAGGTGATTGGAAACTAAACTTTTGTCTGCCAGCACAGACTTACACCATGCAAAGTGTAAAGTTTCTCCATAGAGCATATTTTATTTTTGAAAGCATTCCCCATTATACGCATGAAATTTATCAGGAGCTCACTTATCTAATTTATATTTACTGTTACTGCATATAGCAATAACATTCATTACTGAATGCTAGAAATTTTTTTCTATCATTTGGATATATCCACAGTTATGAACTTTGTAAATATCCCACTATGAGGATACCTTCTAAATCCAGGCTTGGGACCACAGCTTTGAAAATGTACAAATTCTTGAGCAAGCTCTCACCTCATTAAACAAGACAACTGGTTTTTTCTTTGTGTCAGCATGTCAAGCCTAGAAGCCAACCAACAGTAAGGAAATACGGAGAACTACTCTTGCTGCTGTCTGCAGCACAGCTCCTTGGGATGTTCAGGCAGGAAACAGGTACTCTGCTTTTAAAGTTATACTCGCTGCAGGGCTGCCCAATAAACTTTATGTGTAGCTCTGAATTAAAACAGACACACACTTTTTTTCTTAAAGAGTCACCAGTCCAAAGCTGATGCACACTGGTTATCATGGGCTGGGTGTCCTTCAGTGTAGTAAAAAAGTACTACTTTTTACTACTACTTAACAGCTGCCAGATTTGCTGTTAAGATGACTCCCTGGCTACACAGTGCTGGGCATCCCACTTGTCCTCAAACAGCCTTGTGTAAACTGAATATGCAGAGCCTAGCATGCCTAAGAGGGACAATGCGTCTGTGAAGTTGGACTTTTAAGTGCTTTCTTCTTAAATGAAGCATATTTTGCCTGAATAACTAATTTGGCTGTTCGATTATACTATTATGCTTCTGAAATACTATTTTTTCATGCCTCCTGACTCATAGATGAGGGTTATTTTATCTGAAGTAGCTCAGTTCACTGTGCTAATGTTACATACACCCTTGGGAATGATTTCCTGCTCTGCAGCCGTAAAATGCCAAAAGACGCCAGCAAGGAGCTGTGGAGCTCCACAGCCTCTTAAAAGAGCAGCTCAGAGTGCTCTGCAACTAACAGACTAGGAAAAAATGTGCTCACTGCTTCCAGACAAAAATCTCCACATCTTATATGGTCATTCTGATAAAAAAAAGACTTAAAATTCAACATTCAAGTAGTAAACTCTGTTAAAAAGCTCAATTTTAACATTCAAGTAGCAAAAAGCTATTGAAGACAATTAGGAAGTAACCTCAGAACAGCCCCCAGAGAACAGAAAGAGGTAAGAACATTATGGCCTATCCTTTAGGCTAGGGTTTTTTCAAGTTTCCTGGCTAACTTTACACAGATCACTGCATTACTTTTCATTCCTCAGCTTCTTCATCCGTAAAACGGAGTGCACAAAGCTACTGAGAGCTCTGAGAGTAATGGCAGCATATATGCTTCTGACTGCCAGCTGTGACAGCGCCTCTTGTTTGGAAGGAACAGATTCACAGATTATCACAGAATCACTGTGATTGTCTAAGACAGCCCTTCACACTGTACACAGACAATGCTGCTGATGGTGGAGGATTATTCCTGGCTCATCCTGGGGTTGTTACTACCTATGTTCATCCCACAGCTTTCACTCTCTGTGAACAGGATTTTCCCATTAATAACTGGTAGATAGAGAATAACTGATGTCCTGTGATCCATATACAGTTAGTTTCCATTTACAAGACCAAATGGTTCACATAGCTGCTGACTTCATGCGAGTGGTTCCAGGTGAGTGTGAAGGCTGGTGTGCGACCTGTGCAGGACATGGTGACCTGGGCCCCACACCGCAAGCCACAGAGCTTTGCAGAGGATGCTCTTTCCTGGGGTTTGCTACTCTGCTCTTTGACAAAGCTTTGGAGCCTCTCAAGGAAGAAAACAGTGAGGCAGTGTGCTTTGGAAATGTAAAGGTGTGGCCTTACCTTCTGCGACTGTTAACAGCAATGCACACTGCAAGGATCAACGCAAGCGCCATGAGAGCTGCAACTATGATCAGCCAGTCTGCAGGGAGAGAGGAGGGAGGGGAAGAGAGCATGTGAATGTGTCTCATGTGGTTTTGCCATTTCACAGAACTGCAAGAACACAACCTCTTCTACTTTCTTTCAGCTGTCACACTCTTTTCCTAGCTTCCATGAATGTTTGTTCAGTTTACAAAGTCTTTCTGTGCAAATCTAACACATTTTCATCATTCAGCTATACACAGGCCAGCTCAGATTAAATACCCCATCACTGTTGTGACCTGTAACCTCTGCACTTCAGTGGGCATAGGTGGAGAAGAGCTGTTTCATTGATTTACTCCAACAGCAAAAGAAAAGGCTTAGCATGACACACCTACAATCCCAGGCACAGAAGCAGGATGACTTTTAGCACATTTTTAGCAAAGCAGGTTTCACAACCTCCCCAGTAGCCTACTCTCTACTACCATTATAGCTCTACTACCATTAGAGATGGGGATCCTCTCCCAAGAGCTATGTCCTGTATCTTGTTTGAAACAACTCTCTCTTGTTTAACAAGACTCATACATTTCATTTGAAACAAATTATTTCTTCTGATTAGTTAATTATTAGTAGTTCATGATGAAAAAGTGATAGGCATTCTTCTTGTAGCATGCTTTTTGTTCATCTCCCTTCAGTTTTCTCTGAAAATGATGAGTTATTCAAAAGGTGCTTCAAAGGTTACCTTTCCAAAACTTTCTTTGTGCTCTTCTCCACTTTCTTCCCATGTGACTAATGCAATGCCTTGAACTGAACACAGAGTTTCAGCTCTGGACTTGCTAGGCCTAAGTAGAGTGGGATAATTACTTTCTCTGTTCTAAAAATGACTTTACCACTAATAAGTCCCAGAATGTGTTTGCATTCTTTTGCAGCTGTATCATGGTGCTGGCTTCTTTTTATTCTGTTTTAATCTGCAAGCTCTATTCTGGAGAGCTTGTGCCAGCTATTATTTTCACTGAACATTCTCATGGATATGATACTACGCATATAACTTTACTGAGTTTTACCTGATTTCATTTCAATTTATAAAATTTAATTGGATCTTAATCCCATTCTCCAAATGCATGGTTCCTCTCATCTTAATATTGCTAAAAAATTAGATGAGTTACGATATGTTCCATTTTTCAGACTACTAGTGAAATGCTGAATATTATCTGATTCTGAACAACTGTATTTGACCTTCCTTTTCATCTCTTACTTCAGTTCATATGAATACAATTCTGTACTTGGATTTTTAAAACATTTGGCTTCATAAACCTACCTGGTACACGGGCCGACCTTGGCTGTGAAGCTATTTTTGTTGTGGTGGTCTCTTCAGGGGAAGTAGTGGATTCATAAGGTCCCTTGTGTGGTCCTTGGTTACCATATACACTAGAGGTAGAGCCTAAAGATCAAAAAACCCCATCCATTAGGCCAAATATGCTTAGTGAATATTTAACAGCACGGTACAAAGGCTGTGACTTTCAGCATTTAAAAATCGTACTCTAGAAAGTTCATGCTGAAGCAATTAATGAGTGTTTATACTGAAAACTATACATAGACTAAAAGCATCACATTCATCTGAACTATGGCTCGCTTTAGTATTTTGAGAAGCAAAACTCATGGCTTTCCCCTCTTGTCTCCCTCATATGTTTCAATTCTATTCCAACACAGGATAAAAACTGAACACCTAAAACTCTAATGCTCTCATAAGATAGAACAACAGTTCTCTGAGTGGTTGTAACTTTGACAGCCTATACAGTGAGACTCTAAAAATACAAAATATTGTTTTCCTGATAGAAAAAATTGTTCTCTGCAAACTTAGATGTGGATCCTCTTGGCCTTTTTAATAAGATGTGTAAGTGTGGTTCTAAGATGGTATTAGATCTTAAATCAGCCTCTTCTATTTTCTACGCTGGCCATACTGCTTAAACTTTTATGCAATTACATTCCTGGCCCACGCTATTACCACAGGGGTATACCAAGTCTAAAATTATCAGCAGACTATAGATACAGTAATTTCATTTGGGACTACGGCTTCATTAGCACTACAAAAAATATATTACAGATCTCCACCTGAGTTCTTCCCGACTCTAGGAAATTAAACACTAATCAACTGTAAAGTTGGTTTTCTTTAACACACATTACGACTCATTTCTGTCCAGCATTTCTGATCTCATTTCCTAGTAACAGCTGGCAGATGCAAAACTGAGAAGCAGGTTTTATCCCCTCTGTGAAGCATAGCCAGCAAGCAGTTCATGAATTTTCCAGACGTTTTAATTATTTTTATTAACAAGAAACTTACTGACTGGCGTGTTCTTTGGTGTTATCTCACAACAAAGGACAGAGCACAAATTCAGCAATGAAGAGTCCTGATCTAGTGCCAAAGAAAGCTGACCAAGAGGGGCCTACTAACTTGTCTACACTACATCTCAGCAGATGGTTTTTTTAAAGTGCTTTATATCATCTTTGAAAAATGCCAGAGCTTTTCCTCCACAAAACTCCTTAGAAAGGCATTCAGACATTTATGAAAATTTGTATGCTTGGAAACCTGCTACATTTGCTGTTCCCCTGAGCCCTGAGAACAAGCAGAGTTCAGCAACGTTCCCTGCTGTTCTGGCCCTGGGGAAGTGCTTGCAAGTGGCAGGGAGGGATCCTCAAAAGCTCTCTACATTTCATTTTGGTAACATACTAGATTTTTTTTCTTTATGGACAGTTATTTTTTGTGTTCCATCAGTGGACTGACTTGTTGTTCTATGGATACTTGGACACTTAGTGTGATGTCTGACCACAGCTTAAACATTGCTGCAGAAAAAAAGCAAGTGAAACAAAGCGGTACAGTCCATCAAACCATTCATTTGATCAGAGAAGGCCTTTAACAATACATTCATCAATCTTTTCCATTCCATTTCACCTATATGGGGCAATGTTACAAATGAATGAACCCTTCAGTAAATAAACTTTTTGATGACAATGGCAGTGTCTTAGTAATTCTTGTATACTGTGTTCTTAAAAAGCACAGGAGAAGTTAAATGAAAAAGAGAAGAGTTTCGAGAAAATGGCCTTCTGAGCCTTTTGCTATGGCACTGACAATGCGAAGATTCAATGCAGATATTCACACTGAAAAAGACTGAAACCAGTTCTTACAGGTTTTATGCGCTCGAAACAGAAAGGTAGCAAACGTTTTTTCAGTGTGTAATGTCTGCACATAAAATTAAGAAGGCAGCTTAGATTAATTAAGTGAATAGGGCCTGTGAAATGCAAGAAATGAGTTTTATTAAGAAGGCATTATTAAAAACAGATTTAGCTTTCCAATAAAATTCTGTCAAATACATATTTTGCATTTGTAGTGCTATGCCTATGTCAAAATACTATAACCAGGCAATTTTGTTAGAGTTGAATTTACTGGTTTATACAAAATTATTGAAAAAACAATTAGCCCAAGTTCTACCTCACAATATATTAATTAATATTAATGAATTATTATTAGCTTTCAAGTGTTTTCTGTATAATGCTGTAAAAATATAGGTACATAATCTTGTTTATGTGCAAAGAATGTCCATAAAGCATTGGCCAAATTCTACTCTGGAATGGTTCCACTAACTTCCAAGAAAGTGCATGAAAACAGTGTTTGGATTAGCTGAATTTGGAAAAAAAACCCCTTACTGTTAGGATGGTTATTTGTATGGAAACTACATTTGGGAATAAGGAAAAGTCCCTTCATTTCCTGTATTATTAGCACGTGACCACACATAAAAAAAATACCAAAGGCTATATGTAGGATAATAAGCAAACACTGTTAACTGCACTAACTTCATCAGAAGAATAATCCTTTGAAAAAAAAAGCTGTTCACAAATGAAATGCCAGTTACAGCCCAGTAACAGCTACAATTAATCACTGGCAAGACATCAACAGGACATGTACCTGGGAAAAAAACGGTGTCACAGAGAATTACCTTTCTTTCGTACGTATTCAGCTAAAGTAGAGGGGTTACAGATGGGGAAAAAGTGACAGATAGGTTTCATTTGTGCCCAGCAAAAAAAGAAAGACAAAAAGCTATCACGAATGTATGGGCATGAGCAGAAAGTTCACACTTCTTCACCTCAATAGTAGTGTTATCACATGCTGACAAAAGAATATAAGAAAAGCTTATTTGCAAAACACTGTTTTTGGCCTTTAGCTAATGCTTTTGCCAGAAAGAGACACCTTCCATGACAACTTATCAGCAGGTTAAAACCAATAAGAAAACCCAAAAAGGAAATAATAATATGACAACCATTTACAATTATGCTTAGTGTACATTTTTGGACAATAGCCATTGTCCACAATAACAACTTACTGATGGATAAATGAAAATGGTTATAATTCATTGTTCTTACTGGTAGTAAGAGGAGTCTGCAAGGGAATGAAACGGTCTTCAATGTCTGAAAAAACTCCAGGTATCCCATGGACATGGGAACCATCTGTGGTGGTTGCTTGTTCACCTTCCTTTCCAGGTGCAGTGCCAGGTGCCAGTGGCTCCTCGGTTGCTTTCTCTTGGTCAACATCATCCACAGACTCTACGACTGTCACGATGGTGGCATGATCAGAGAGCACTCACAAAACCACCACCCACATCATTTCCTGGGCCACAGCAAGCCAGAAAGCACCTACACCTTCCTCATGCAAAGCGCAGAAGGAGGAGAGAAGACATGAAGGCCTCTCCTTCTTCCACACTGTCACTGGCTTCTGAGAGACCCTTCAGCTCCACATCTATGCCCGGCATGTTGGAGCAAGATGTTGGCTTCATATATAGATCCCAGTGACAGATGGAGAGGGAACACCTTCAGAAGAAGAGATTGTAGCAGCAACAACCTGACCCTGTAACTCAGGAGTGAGCGGCCTCACCTGTGTCAGTCTTGCCTGGCTATACACAGGACAAGAGAAGTAAGAAACTGATGGCAGAGTTTAAGGGATGTAATTCTTCTATGAATGCCCTGCCCTCACCACTGGGACACCACTCCCCAGTGATGGTGCTGCTGCTGAGTCACAGGAACAAGTCGTTTGATTAACCTACCAGAGCACCTCCACCACACCAGTCATGGTGCCAAAGCATATCCAGCCTGATCCCACTGATTCACAAGAAAGGAAGAGGCTGGGGATTCAGAATCACCAAAGTTCATGTCTCACAGAACATTTAGGAGATCACCCAGAAACATGCTTCAGCAAAGGACAGAACCACCAAGTGCACCAGCAAAGAGTCCCTTATTCCTTGTCCACAGATCCAATGACAGATTTTTCACTGCAAGTCCACACTAAGAATGAAGATCCCCAGGATGAGAAAGATAGTGAAAGGAGTCATCTTCAGAAAAAATAATGTCTCATTTCACACCAGACATGAGAAATGAGTATGATCCATTATTCTTACTGGTACCCATCAGAAGAGAGTCATTACCAGTTTTGGTCACACTGGCTGTGGTCCTGTGGAGGACTTCATCTCTAGGCGTATCCATAGGATTCGTGATGCCTTCAGTGCCCTGTCCTGGCTCATCATCGGAAGGCAGAGGTGTTTGAGTTGGCTCTTTGTGGTGGGCACCATCATGAGAGGCACCCTCAGGAGAGGAAGCAACTGTTACCACAAGGTGAGGTGCCCATGCTTCCTGGGTTGTATCTTCTGGTGCCAGAACATCAGTGGAGGCTGTGACTGTTGTGATGACGGCTAAGTTAACTTCAAAAACATTTTAAAAATGCACCTTACATATTACTCCCTCTTTATTTTAGTAATCTCTACCTTTTTATTTATTAGCCTATGCAGAGTATGCAGTGAGAAGAAAAAAACCCAAAACAAAGTCACAAGCAAAGAATATCCTCTGTATATGACACACTGTTTTCGGGTTGTCTGTTCCTTCACTAAATACTCACAACACAGCCTAAAATATTAGTTTTTAAAATACCTAGTAAGCACTGTTTAGAAGGGACAAAACAGTAATATTATTTTCAGAATGAGTATAAGAATTCCTGTTGTTACACAGGAACTAGATTAGAATGACTTAATTTAAAACATTTGAACAAATTGCTAAATCATACTTGGGTTTTCATATTTGCAACTGATCTGTCAAACCTCATAAAGCCTGAAAGCAGTGAACTAGAAACTTAACAGAATCTCATTCATATTTTGAAAATATGAGTAGATGATAGAGAGCACAACTATATTTTAATCCACAAACCATATTTATAATCCACACAATCTATAGTTTTCATAGCTCTCTGGAAAATCCTAAATGTTGAGGATTAAATAATCCAGATGAAAGTGGATTTTGAAGAAAAGCAAAAGGATAACTGCTAATTTTTCCTTAGAATTTCTTCTTTAGAAAATACAGGAAGAAAAGATGCAAGAAGTTCCAAACAACTACAGTGTCATAAAAATACATCTTATTGTATTAAATTAAAAAACAGTATTTTGAATGAGGATAATTTTGAATGGATAACATGCAGAGTTTAGAAATTTGACTTAGAACCTTGCAGATCTACATGAACAAACTCCAGTAAATTATTCCAAATTTTACAGTATTAAGAGAATACGTTGAGATATTAAGATGAGGAATGACCAGACACTTATGCTACCAGCCACCTCCAACAAGCAACTGCTTTCTCAGGTAAAAAGAAACCTGAGCAAAATCACGGGACATAAGAAACAGGGCATACAGGAAAAAACCAGACATTAAATTCCTTAAACAGACAGGAATTCTTGTTGGGATATTCACATGCAACAAAAACATAAAAACCTTTGCACTGCAATTTCACAACAAGAACGCACACTTTGAAGATGTGAAAGACCTCAAAAGAAGTCAGTTTCAGACGAAATAATGTCTCATTTCACATCAGACATGAGAAATGAGTACAATCCATTATTTTTACTGGTACCCACTGGAGGAGAGTCATTACCAGTTTTGATCACAGTGGCTGTGGTCCTGTGGAGAACTTCATCCCAGGGGGCATCTGTGGGATTTGTGATGCCTTCAGTGCTCTTTTCTGATTCATTATCCGAAGGCAGAAGTGGTTGAGTTGGCTCTTTGTGGTGGGCATCATCAGGAGAGGCAACAGCTGTTATGATGGTTTGATAACAGATGATTTAACCACAGATTATTTATTAGCTGTGAATTCTATGTGTGTGCTGCTGTGGCCTTCCCATTACCATCCCATCCAAGCCTCCTGTTCCCCGTAAAGCACTGTTACTCTTTTCTCTTCACAAAAACGGCAGAGAGGGGAGACTTTGTGTCCTGTACATCGTCACTGCTCTCTCACAGTTTTGGTAAGACATACCCATTTGCTATTCTCGTACCTTTTTTTACTCAATTAAAAAGATTCCTGAGGGCAGTGGACACAGGGAAAGACACAGAGGCAGCAGTCAGAAGGATTCCCTGACCTGCATCCCAGGCTAACTACAGAGTCTCAGCTTCCTGGACACTGTCACTTGCTGTTACAGTGTGTTTTACATTACAGGTATCAATACTGACAGTAAAGAACACATGAAGGCCTCTGCTTCTTCCTCCACACTGTCACTGGCTTCTGAGAGACCCTTCAGCTCCACATCTATGCTCAGCATGTTGGAGCAAGATGTCAGCAACATACACAGATCCCAGTGACAGATGGAGAGGGGAGACCTCCAGAAGAAGAGATCATACCATGTTTTTAGAACATTATTTTGATGTTATGAATACTGAGTTATACGAGACTGCATCATGATGCTGTGTCATGACAGTTTTATAGATTCCTGTCTCTCATCATTCTATGAATGAACCAGAAGGATAAATATTTTGATAAAGTCTATGAAAAGAACACTCTTTTGCCAGGTGAATATTCACAAATCAAATGGATTAACCTCTTGATGTACAAATATACATAAGTATGAATTCAGCTTTATGATAAAGACAGTCTGGCAGCACCAAATAATGTAACTTATGTAATGAGCTGGATGCAATTTCACAGCCATGCTTCACTACAGAATGAAAAGCCCTAGAAGTGGTGCTGGCAAGTAAAGAACAAATGTTTTATATGGAGCTAAAACTGAAATCTTCTGCATCACCACCATCCAGACAGAGCGCAGAGAAAATTAATCACTTTACAGTTTATGTCATTATTTTAAGAGATTAGTCATTACTCCTCTCTACAAGCTCATGCAATATCTTTCCAGGACAGGCCATCTGAGAGACAGAAGTGATGCAACACACATAACAGACATTATTACTAGTACCTGCAGTGGAAGACTCTCTTTCGTGATTGTTCTCTCTGGAAGGAATAACTCTATCCGTTATAGCAGGCTGTGTGGCATAATCCTCTCTCTTGTCCCAGCCTGGATACACCAATGGGTCTTGCGCTGAGTCGTTCTGTTTGGCCCCATGGCTGGGGACCATAGCTGTTATGATGATGGTGAAGCAATTATGAACTCAGTACATATAAGATCCATTTCTCATATTATTCTCCTCTTCGGTTCTTGTCTCTATGACAGGCCTCGCTCACAATGTCTACTACATTTAATGGCAAAGAGAAGTAAAGTAGATTTGCTTCTCATCCTGGTTTATATTTAGAAAAGCTACCTACTGTAATCAGTAGGACCAACTCCTTCCGCAAACTGAGCATATGCGTTTCAGAATCAAGGTGTCTTACTGTTTTTCAAAAGTATTTCTCTGAATCTTGCTGTTGACTTTGTATTGTTGAATATCAAACCAATATTCACTGATGCAGACTTAAAAACCTCAAATGCATAAATAACTGCAAGGACATGACCCATCAGTAAGATTTTAATCACAGAATTTGAGTGTGTTGAATATATCCAATTTTTTCCCCTCAAAATTTCACTGTTTCATTAGTTGCAGCATCTCCAGGAAAACAGACAAGGAAGTATGACAAAGGGGAATGCTCATGCTACAGATTTGTGAATGGTGCACACAATGAATAAGACAGCATTCAAATGGAGAATATTTGATATTGCAGTTATTTAGAAAAACACTATCCATATCAACCAACCTGTAGGTTTTATTAGACAGTTACAGCAAAAGAGTACTCAAATCTGGTAAGAAGCATAACCCTTCTTAACCCCTTCAACCCAATAAGGGAAAAAAAGAAAAAAAAAAGGCAAGCAATTTGCCACAGTGTGTTACAATTTTAATTGCAATTAGGCCATTATCTATTGCTACAGTCGTCTACCAGAAACCTGTATTTGATAATCCAGAAGAGAAGATGATGACTGTGGGGCATTTCACTGTTGGCAGTGCTTAGTACAGCACATCTGTCATTAACTCGTAAGTCTGGTACACTCACAGGATCAGAAATTAAAATATGTCAATGTTCAGTTACCAGCTTTACAGTATAATTTGATCTTTTACGTTTTAGTTGATTCAACCAACGAGAGAGAGAAGCCTCTCTTATTTTACATTATGCTTTGTTTTCTTCCCTTCATCACTAGTATCATCTTGCCATAGTTCAAAAGTGGGATGAGGAGACATTTCAGATAATTTTTTTGTAGCTATAACTGCCATTAACAAAAACTGGGGAAAAAAAAAATCCCTTGTCCAATAATGGCTTGCAACAGGGGAGTGAACACAGCTCCCAAAGGAGTGAAAAATGCAGCACATATTATTATTTTTCCATTTAGACCTTCTGTGTTTCCTACAGACAAAACCCTGGTAGATAGCTTGTTGAAAGCTTGTGACTGCATGACACACAACACAAAACGCAGGAGACAGTTACAGAATTAACCTACTAAAAGTCTTGATTTGCAAGACAAATAGAAGAGAAACATCCAGGAAAAAGTCTAAAGAACAAACTAATTAAAAAAAAAAAAAAGTGACATCAGAATTGCTCAAGTTTATTCACAGAACCTGTGAATGCAAAAATGTTAGTAAAAAATCCTAAAACTACATCTTCAGAAAACTCTGAAAATTTACTAAAACATGACCTGTAATATTACCTGTAGAAGTTTCCTTTCCAAAATAATTTTCACCTGCAGTAGTAAATTCATGCTGTTCAATACTGCCAGTGGTATTTGCAGGATTTTGTTCTTGACTGATCCCTCCAGAATGAACGTTGTGTAATAGTGGAAGTTGGGTTGCTCCTTGATGTTTTTCATTTTCACTTGTAACTAGTGCTGATAAGATGATGATTGAATCAATAATTATCAAAATACCCAACATCAGCCATATTACCCTTATCATCATGGTCTACATAACAAGGGTGTTTGGCTTTTGTGTTTTGGCTTTTTCTTGTTGTTGTTGCATTTCATGTGAAACGAAAGATGAAAGAAAACAAAAGTCCTTTGGAAACCTTATCACACAGAAGCATCACCAGGAGCAGCAGAAGATTTAAGTGCACTAGAAAGGATCCCAATGACCAGGGGAACATGAAAGATATCCGAGAAGCAGAAGAGCTCATAGAAACAACAGCCTGGATCTCTATTTCATATTTATTAATACTACCTTAACTGTTAAGTTTGTGTATTCTGGGTTTTTAAAGTAAAAAACTGATGAACTTTCTCTTTTGAGTTATCTCAACTGCACAATTATAAAGCTGGCCCTAAGGAAACTGTGATTTCTTCTGAGATGGGATGAATGAAATTAGTAGGTTCATATAAGTAGATAAGCATACTTATTTTGAACTCAATAATAATTAAAGCTCTTAACCAATAAAATTAATGCATTGTTCACTCTAATTTGCTGTTGTTTACACAGCAGAAGATACAGTCAGAAATCAGCTGAAGTACCACCACCACAAGAGATTTCTAATGAAGTTTTGGAAAAGATACATCAATAAACTTAAGGTGAGCATTAGAACTCAGCTGGAAATGTATTTGCCTTAAGTATCAAACATTTCCATGAGCGGTATATTAAAAGTAAAGCTAAGGTTCTTAATCAGACCATGCAAAGAATGAGCTGGACCTGTTATATATGTCGTAAGTCACCAGACACAGCAACTTGCTATTTCCCAAGAAGAGAAAAACCGGAGGAATATTTATCTTCACATTCAGGCAAGGAAATATTCGTAAAGAAAGCACTCATGCAAACGTAATTCATTATTTTTAAATTAAACCTAATACATATATATTATCTTACAAAAAAAGAATTAGTATTAATCAATGTATTAATACAACTGATCTAACAATACTCCATCACTAAAAGAAAGTTATTACAAAAACTATTTCTGTGTGATTACAGAACCTGTTTTAATGCCAATTGTATAAACTCCTGCTGTTCAAAGCAATCTCAGAAACAGAAGGACACAGCAAAAATAGCTTGAGAATGCACTCTCTAAGCCTTTGCCTACAGAGGATCTTAGAATTGAACATTTTGGTATCTCAGTTGGCTACTGGCACTAACACTGGTAGGAAAATGTTCACATCCACCTGGAGATAGTATATTATCCTTTTAGGACAGTCTATGTATTTGAAACATTAGCTCCCTTTTTTGTCTTTTGTCTTCAGATTTTACAGCAGAAATTTTGAACTGGAAAAAGGGAATTTTATTCTCACCAAGGTGGGTCACTGAAAGTTCAAGTCTGCTCAGTTTTATTGCACACTACTGGCAGTGCAAACTTAAAAATACCAGAAATGTGGGGAAAAGTGGCAAGAAATGAACTTTAGATGCATAAGATAGACTTAGAGTGACAGATGAATGTTACAGATGCCACCTCTGAGGGCTCTTGTACAAATAAAGTAAAGGTATTACACTGAACTGAGGCTAATGGCATGGGAATTACAAACAGCTGCACCACAAGTGTCATACTTCACCAAATTCTATCAGAAATCTGAGTATTATCTGAAATGCTTGATTGATTTACCCCTGCTAGCAGAGCTAGGATACTGCTCCTCTTCTTCCGTAAAGTTGGGGTTCCAATGATCTTGTGTGGTGATTTCCAGAAGTGTTTCGTGTTGTGAGTCCACAGCTGTTGGGACAATGGAGGATTCAATGCTGACTATGCCCTAAATCTACTGGCCGTGTGTGCCATAAAGATGATGGAAAATGGAAGTTCTTGCATAGCTTAGCTATAGTCTCTCTACTCTTCTTATCAAATCCCTTCGCATCAAACCAGCTGTTCTTTTTTTGCGCTGGACAGATGGAAAATTTCCCAAGAAAAATGGGAAAAACAAGCAGTAGAAGAATAATGTATAGTAGAAGTGATGCAAAACCATTAGAGGAGTTGCAGACATTTAAACTCACGTTTTAAGAGTAATGCTGGACCTAAGGAATATGGCAGACACCTCAATACATGTAAAACATGCTTGCTAAGTACTCAGGAAGTACTCAAGAAGTACCATGTTAGAATATCCACGACAGCAAAAAAGTGACGGTCAGGAAAAAAATGAGAGCACCTTGACAACCACCAAGTAGCCAGTATTAGTCAAGACAGTTATAACACGATTAAAAAGATAAAACAGAACTTCCACAAGAGTCTACGACCAGAGACTGAATACACCTCCACCCATGGAACATGCAGGCACCACTAGGCCATCAAAGGTATGGAATGCAGTACACCTGTGGGACAAGTTATCAATGCAGAGTCTCAAAGATAAATAAACACCAGAATTATCCAAAGCATGGGAAGAAAAATAAAAAGTTCCAAAGCAAGACGAATTGCTGATTTTGCATTTTCTACTAAAAACGGAAAACACTGCAGAAAAAACGCAAATACTGCACTATCTTCAGAAAAATAAAATGCTTATGAAGAGGGACTGCTGAGTAAATAAGAGCACAGACAACAGACATTAAGATGTACTTAAATAAAATTATAGAAATAGATCAGATTAATATCTTTATACAAATAAGAGCATTAGAGTATAGTCATTAATAGCAATATCTATGCTAAAAAAAACCCAGGGCTGGGGCCATTCCCTGGTCATAAAGCCAAGTAGCAGACTGTGTACTTCAGTGACACACAGCACTTAGCTTTGACCTTCATAAGTGGTGTTTTTCTGGTTTCCAGACAAAATTATTTCAGGTATGGATGGCTTTTGAATTAAAAAAGAGTTACCATATGATCACTGTGGGATTATTCATATTAAGAAAATAAGGCTACGTACTAAAATATCTCAGTTGTAGTACTGGATCATGCCTAGACATCTGAGGTCACAAAACATATGAGATGATGCATGGGAAGAGGTAGAAGGTAGCAAATATGAGACTGTGTTGTTGACACTTGCCTATGAAAAAGGTACTTGGCATTTGGCGTTCCCAAATAGTACCTGAACACGTTCCACAGACAGGAAGTCTGCTACTGAATAGCTGTAGGTTATATATAACATGAACTGGAATTGATTTAACACTTTAAAAAATATGATAGAATGAAAGATAAACTTCTTCTCCTTCGAAAATCACAAGTAAATGCAAGTATTTGGATAAGCATAAAACTGAGATGCTAATTTTAAGTAGTAAAAGAAGAGGCATTATTTTAATCATATGGACCTCAGATAATTTTCCAGTCACAAAAGAGGTATTTCTGAAGGGAATAGCTGATGAGAAGGTCATCCAATTTTCACTCAATATGTGAAGCAAAGGAGGAGGAACATCAAGTAGGACAGGAAAAAGAAGAAAGAAATAATCCAAAGACAACAGAAGTTCCTTACTCGTACTCAGAGTCATCTCGTCCTTGGCCACACTCCTGCCCCAGCCTGGAAACACTGTGGGGTACAGCATCTCCTCGGAAGAGTCTTCATCATCTGAATCACTGCCACTGGAGGTCACATCTGCTGTGATGATGTTAAATCTGCCATGAAGCCCTAACCCACAAGGCCTTCTGCTGGCAGCAGTTCAGCTTTCCTGTCTCCCCTACTCACAGCCTTACAATCACAGAGGAGAATTTACAGGCCTGTGCTTCCCAGGGGCCGTGTCTCCTCCTGGCCTTTTCACTCACAAGGGCTTCACCACTCTGCCATGGCCCTGCTGAAGCTGCCCCGCTGCAGCTCTTAGGTACATTTTGGGACCCTTTGCATGCTCACGGCACTAACCATGCCCTGTCCTCTTCTAGCAGGGAGAGCAGAGCATACTGGCTTGAAAATGTTTCCCTCCTCTCTCCTTCAAGTCCTTCTCATTGGAACAGTCTGCTCCTAAACTGCTTCCAAACAGGAAAAAAGAAAGACCCAAGTACATGCTTTACATAATGACTCCCATACTCATCCCTTTCAGGCAGGCAGAATGCCTCCATGGAACATGGACAGTGTGGACAACTGCTCTATTGCTACCACATGTACAGTCCGTGAGAGAGAGCCCACGACTTTGCTTTTCCCACTTTGAGCACGTGGCAGTGAACAGCAGTGACAAATGCCACACATTCACCCCCTCAGAGTTTGTGGAACTTGCTGCCCTCGTCTCTGGTAATTCAGCCCCTAATCAAAGCACCCTCTTAGCATGCCATTCTTTACCCTTGGTTGCTGGCGTGGGTTCCTGCGTCTTCTCTCCAGGATTTGACCACCACCAGTGGTCTGGGAATGGATTCCACCAAGCTTGGGTGGTGGTTTTCTCCAGGTTGTCATGATGAGGCCCTGGAGCTGTTAGGACACGGCTCATTTAATCAAGATCTTGTGATTAGTTCTTGAGAAGCAACTTTTCCTCCAGCAAAGTCAAGTCCACCAGCACCAGCACCTTGAGCACACTCATGCCCCAGAGATGGATGTGAGAGCAGGCTGAATGTATGAACCCAAGGTGTCATTACATTCCTCCAACACGTAGCCAGATGCAAGCACTCTTGGCAGTCCCAGGAAAAAACACGCTCCCTTGAGAGCAGCCACCAAAAAGCCCTGTGGGACTTTTCAACCCTCCATATTCCGTAAGGTTAATGAGTTCCTCACAGGCTCTGTCAGCAGGAGAGAGTAGACAGTCCTTGAAACAGAGTTCAGAATGAGGAACATCCACCAAGATGACATAAAATCACATACAAAAGATGAAAGAAGTATCCATGATAGGCAAAAAGGACACCCAGAAATAAGCACACCCAGAGAAGCAAACTGATCTTCTGACAACCCCATGAAGCCAATTCTGCCATGAACTTGAGTTCAGAGCTGAGGCCATTCCTCTCAAAAGACACATGCACTCCCCTTGACCTGATGCTGCCAGCTAAATGCACCCCAGAAACACCTTTCAGAGTAGGCATCATTATAGCATGGAGAGAGAGGTGCAGCTTAACTTGTATCACGTTACCAGTGCACAGTCTTTTCTCAGAACACAGTATATCAAATAGCAGGATCCATAGATTCATGCCAGGCATTTACAGATGGAAAGAGATTTCTGCTTAGAAAAATTACAGGAATCTACAGTCTTTTCATCCACCGTGCTTGGCAAGCCAACTAGGTATTGGCAGGCAAAGAGAAATGATCATGCCACTTGTAGGAGGCTAGAAATTCCCTCCGAGGAGAAATCAGTCCTTGAGACCCAACAAGTCACAAGGGAAGTCCACAAATGAAATGAGAATGAAGACAACAATTCAAGAAGCAATAGAAGGTGGTGCTTTTAGCTATATGGAGCCCACATGATCTAAATAATGATTTCTTGTGGCATGGGAGATGTGTTTGAAAAAGAGCTGATGAGATCATCCAATTTTCAAACATATGTGAAGCAAAGGAGGAGGAACATCAAGTAGGACAGGAAAAAGAAGAAAGAAATAATCCAAAGACAACAGAAGTTCCTTACTCGTACTCAGAGTCATCTCGTCCTTGGCCACACTCCTGCCCCAGCCTGGAAACACTGTGGGGTACAGCATCTCCTCGGAAGAGTCTTCATCATCTGAATCACTGCCACTGGAGGTCACATCTGCTGTGATGATGTTAAATCTGCCATGAAGCCCTAACCCACAAGGCCTTCTGCTGGCAGCAGTTCAGCTTTCCTGTCTCCCCTACTCACAGCCTTACAATCACAGAGGAGAATTTACAGGCCTGTGCTTCCCAGGGGCCGTGTCTCCTCCTGGCCTTTTCACTCACAAGGGCTTCACCACTCTGCCATGGCCCTGCTGAAGCTGCCCCGCTGCAGCTCTTAGGTACATTTTGGGACCCTTTGCATGCTCACGGCACTAACCATGCCCTGTCCTCTTCTAGCAGGGAGAGCAGAGCATACTGGCTTGAAAATGTTTCCCTCCTCTCTCCTTCAAGTCCTTCTCATTGGAACAGTCTGCTCCTAAACTGCTTCCAAACAGGAAAAAAGAAAGACCCAAGTACATGCTTTACATAATGACTCCCATACTCATCCCTTTCAGGCAGGCAGAATGCCTCCATGGAACATGGACAGTGTGGACAACTGCTCTATTGCTACCACATGTACAGTCCGTGAGAGAGAGCCCATGACTTTGCTTTTCCCACTTTGAGCACGTGGCAGTGAACAGCAGTGACAAATGCCACACATTCACCCCCTCAGAGTTTGTGGAACTTGCTGCCCTCGTCTCTGGTAATTCAGCCCCTAATCAAAGCACCCTCTTAGCATGCCATTCTTTACCCTTGGTTGCTGGCGTGGGTTCCTGCGTCTTCTCTCCAGGATTTGACCACCACCAGTGGTCTGGGAACGGATTCCACCAAGCTTGGGTGGTGGTTTTCTCCAGGTTGTCATGATGAGGCCCTGGAGCTGTTAGGACACGGCTCATTTAATCAAGATCTTGTGATTAGTTCTTGAGAAGCAACTTTTCCTCCAGCAAAGTCAAGTCCACCAGCACCAGCACCTTGAGCACACTCATGCCCCAGAGATGGATGTGAGAGCAGGCTGAATGTATGAACCCAAGGTGTCATTACATTCCTCCAACACGTAGCCAGATGCAAGCACTCTTGGCAGTCCCAGGAAAAAACACGCTCCCTTGAGAGCAGCCACCAAAAAGCCCTGTGGGACTTTTCAACCCTCCATATTCCGTAAGGTTAATGAGTTCCTCACAGGCTCTGTCAGCAGGAGAGAGTAGACAAGTCTTTGAAACAGAGTCCAAAATGAGGAACATCCACCAAGATGACATAAAATCAAAAGATGAAAGAAGTATCCGCAAAGCCAATGCTGCCAAGGACCTGAGCTCAGACCTGAGGCCATTCCATTCAAAAGACACATGCACTCCCCCTGACCTGATGCTGTCAGTTAATTGCACACCAGAAACACCTTCCAGAGTAGGCATCATTACAGCATGGAGAGAGAGGCACAGCTTTACTCCTATCACATTACCAATCCACAATATTTTCTCAGAACAAAGCATTTAAAATATTAAATTCTACAGGTTTGTGACAGATATATATGAATGGAAAGAGGTTTCTGCTTTGAAAAATTACAGGAATCTACAGCCTTTTCATCCACTGTGCATCCAAATAGATATTGGCATGCAAATAGAAATAAATGTGTCTATCACATATGGATGAAGAAAATCACAGTTACTGTTCAAGCAGGTAGTTCATTGATCAATAAGAGGCCTACATCTGATTGATGGCACACCTAGAGATGAATCATAATTTGTTAATAACAAAGAGTAAAACTTTTTTTTGGCAAGGAGAGAAAGTCAATGGTAAAGTGCTGATGGTGTATTAATCTGGACCATTAACTTGATGGAGAACACCACCAATCATGTCCAAATCCAGAGAAATAATTAAAGGGTATGATCTGAAGAACAAGGACCTGTGCCAACAGCTCATTTCAAACCCATAGCAAATAAGTCTTTAGATTAAGCTAGATATCTTTTCAAAAAACTTTAACTTTACAAATGAATTGTAGTACAGATGGATGGAGAGCCACCAATTTTGTTTCTTACTTTAACACATTATACAATTAGAGAGATAGATTTTCAGCCATCCATCTGAAGATATATGACAAACACTTTTCTTTACTTATTAATTTTCTACTTTCCTGTCTGTGGGATTTTTCTCTGGGAAATTAAATTGTGGCCAGGATATTCCAATAAGCCTGCACTGCTATGCAAGCTAAATAACAGATATTGGGGCATGGCTTTATCTTCTTTTTTTGACTGTTCTCCACATCACTTTCTCCTGTGCTACTGAATATTTGATGACTTCTCAGAGAGATGCACAGCTTATACCTTACTTCTTTCTAAAAGGAGTGCTAGGTTACTGATTCATTTGTAATGCAGTAAAATTAAACTAAATGAGTTTAGCTCTTCGGTGTTTGAGTGATGCTGCTGGGTAATAGCCAAAGCTATCAGAACAGTCCAGGTACATTACTTTCATAATCTTTTTTTTTTTTCCAGAGAACCAGTTTATCAATCCTAACCCTGTGAACAAACATGCCAATGCTATCACTTCTGTGATACACATTTATCAGTATTGACACATTTTATCACATTGCTCTACAGTTTTGTCTTTTCAAATCTTAAACATCTCTAGTTTTCCCTCTGTAAAACAGTCGTGCCCATGAGAGAGAACTGCTAGCAACAGGAAGGGACATACATATTTAGGACCAATACATTTGATAATCAAGTACTAAAATGAAAACAGGAAGCTTTCCCATACGGAAACAATGCACAGGTTTTTGCAGTGGGTACAGAAACACCTGTACAAGGAAACACTAAGTCACATGTCCACACAAAAGGAAATATATATGAAGGAAAAACCACCATCAGAGTCAACCAAGCTCCCCACTATTACCAGGTGAGATTTCCTCCACCCCTTACAGGCAATATTTTTTAACAAAAGTTGGAAACAAGCACCAGAAAATTCTCTACCTTTTTTTCAAGGTTTGGGGTAAAATCCACCTAATATTTCTTTTTCCGTCTACATACTTATAAGGTGTTACTAAACAAGATGCTTGAGTTTAATAACTTATGTCTTTTAGCAAAGCTTTTGCTAACTGTGTAATGCATACAATCATTCTTCCCCTATCCTGTGATTTCTAAATACAGTGACAAGGGCACCATCTCTCCAAGTCATGTAGACCATCTGACCAACTATCAACAACCAACAGACAATCAAGCAAATTCCTCATAGATTCCCCTGGTGAGGAAAAAAAAGAGCAGAGCCAGTGGGAAGAAACTTTCCGTTCTATCAGTTTGATCTTTACTACAACATGCCTCTGTAAATTTCCTCTGTATAATTAAAATGTTCTCCCTTTAGGTTCACTTTATTTTCTGAGGCAAAGATCTTTATCACTCTAACCATAAGAACTAGTGTGAACATATGTACATTATTTCCACTTTAAAATGTGGAAGAGGACTTCAAAAGCTTTTTATTTATTGTAGCTTCTGTGCACCACGTATTTGATAAAAATATCACAAGCACTTTTTCCAACTCAGTAAAGCTGTTTAAGGACAAAGAAGAGAAAACAGATACTGTTCTCTTGGGTCCTCAAAGGCTGTGGAGCCACAACAGTCCCCAGTTTTTTCTCATGCATACTGCCAACAGCAAGGATGAAATTAGATTTTGCAGTGCACAAATGGCTTGGTAATTGGAACTGCCATATAAAGCACTGCCTTGGTTAGCAAGGCCATGGTATTGACATGGATTATGTACATTCACAACCATAAATATATTGGAATAACAGACACTTTCATCACGAATCCACAAAAATATCCCTTTCTACCTCAGAAAGAAACTGACTTCAAGTGATAATTGGTTGTCCTAATTTGTGGTGCCTCATAGAGTAAATAGGTGTGATAAAACAGCCATGGGAAATCCAAAACAACAATCTCTCTGAGCTCAGGTACAAGCACTGAAGCAAACATACTGTAAATGATTTTGCTCCCCTTGTCTCAAGAGAGCGAAGTTCATTTCCGACTGAACCAGTCTGGAAAGTAGTGTCTTTCAATGTCTTTCCAATTTTTGAGGTGTTGTATACTTCACCACTTACCAGAATGCCCTTCTGGAAGAAGAAAGCAGTGTTAATATGATCGATTTGTAACGTAGTTATTACGAAACATAAATCTTACTAGTACTCGTAGGGTACTGTCCGTCATCTTCTTTACGGAAATCACCAGTCACCGTCCCCAAAGAGATGTCAGGTGATACAGATGGAAATTTATCTGTATGGTGATGGATAATTCATTACTATTTCATTAGCTCAGCTGCAATACAGTACTCACAAATTCTTCAACTATTCTACACTGCAAGCTTCATTCCTTCATGTATTGGTCCAAGAGAGAAGAAAGATGCAGACTCCACATAAGTTTACCTTACTGACATAGTAAGGATATCACCCAAACAGATTATTTGAAGAGGAGAATGTATTACAGTGACAATGAACATTCTGGCAACGATCTGTTCATGTGATACAAGATTTCATTGTACCTGTACGCCATGAGGGCAGGGATCCTAGAGCAATGAGTGAAGCCATTTGTATTCCCCTCTACTGAGACATATTCTGAGATTTAGTCCAAAAATCTAGACTATGCATGCAAGCAGAGCTGGTAACAGTTGTAATGGCAATCAACAGAAATACACAGCACACACCTTGGGGAATGTGGGGAATGTTTCTGATCCTAGCTCCTTAGTAAGAGAATGCTAGGATTTACCTTTTGTGGTGCTAGATACATGTCAAAACAAGCACAACATGCCATGAGTATACCACCAGTGAAAAGTAACTTTATAATCCTAATGCTTTTGGGCTTTTTTTTTTTAATTTCAGCATGTATTGAGGATAGTGATGCCAAATACTGGTAATCCTTCACTGGTAAGGTATTGGTGATTTGATAAAAAGCCTGTAGTCACACAGTAAACTTTACCGTACTTAGAGGATGACTTATACCTGTATCCCTAATGTTCAATGGGAGTGAGTCTTTCAGACCTCTGACAGTTTCAGCCACATAAGCAACAAAAAAGATAAAATAAAATACGTAGAGAAGAATATGGCATTTGTATTTGGCAGGGCCCCATGAAATTAGTGGCAACCTACTGTCCTTACCATAATCTTTTCCAGGAATTCCTTTTTCACCTCCTCCAGAAGTACGATCTGGCAGCTGTGAGACTAGAGCAGGACTTCCATAATATGAGGGGCTGGATCTCCTGATGGAGGTATCCATGGGAGTTGTCTCATGAGTCGATCCACTACCTGCATTTTCATCATCCACCCCTGAGGTTGAGGACTCCCCACCGGTATGACGTGTGCCATCTGCACTGTAACGGGAGCCATCTGCGTTGTCAATGACTGTGGAAACAGGGAATTAAACAGCTAATGTCAAAGAGCTACACAGCTATAATAAAGAGTAACACCTATGGATTAATACCAGTTCAGCCATTTTTGGCCTCCTATCTAACCTAGATAATACATCACTAAAATATGTCTAATGCATATAAGCTAATTTATGTATTTGTCACATTTGTAGGGCCTACCTTGCATCACTTATTTTTATCAAACTGCTTGATTTTAACATAAAATCTTGGCATTAGTAAAGTCAATCAGAATTTTCAAATTGGAAGAAATAATTTATTATAAGCAGGTTTTTTTCTACTTCCCACCACTTTTCTAACAAACAGCTCAAATCAGATGTAGGAAGGTTGCTGTCTTAAGCAAATTCCTATATGTCAAAGAGATATTAGCAGCTCTGAGGTGTCAAAAATGTCAAATACCTATATAAAAATGTTTGGTACCCTGAGACAAACCAAATTCCATAGGATTTAGGGGAAGACAAGTGACTAGTGGCTTTCATTTCTATTGAACATCTCTTAACTTATTTTTCTTATGCTTGGCTTGGGTTTTTTAATATTGTGATTGTTTATGTAAAAATAAGATAACCAGTTACTAAAAACTAAGCAAGTGCATGTCTTTCTAATCAGTACAGTACCTGTTTCATCCTGATTGCTGAGTAAAGAAGTATCTATTTTTTTAACTGGCTCACATGTTTTTTCGTCTGTTTCTGTGAAAGAAGGAAAATAGAAAGTATTAATTTGAAAAAAATGGACAAAAAAATTACATGTATACCCACATCAGTTGTACATAATCACAAAACATCAGCTTCAGATGAGGACAATAGAAAACAAATTTCCAAACAAATGTTATTCACTGATGTACTGCCTTCCCAGGTGGGGCACCTCAAGATTGTTCTGTCAGCTAACAATGAGATTCTCCATTTCCATAACCATTCCAGAAAATGGTTGCAATCAATACCAGCTAAAACAGCCTTACGATCCAGTTTCAATGCAGGCAGACCCACTGTCATAGTAGCAGTGGCAACTCTAATCCTTTTTAGCTGGCGAGACTCCATCCTCTCCATGGAGGGCTCTGCACAGGCAGCGTGTGCCCCGCTCCAGTGAGCACTGCTGGCTCCTGCAGGCTGAAGTGCCCCACTTGGGGCAGGTGTGCGAGCTACCTGCTCATACTGCTGGGAGGGAGTAACACTTGGGAGGAGTTATAAAGCCCTGGAGGGCATGGACATCACCGCAGTAGTCATCTGTGAATAGTCATCTGTGAGTGACAGAGGATGGCAACTCACATGATACTACACCAATGCAAAGATTTTTAATTATATCACCACCAAGAATAAAATCAAAAAAATATCACTGCCATTCAAATCATCAATGAACTTTCCCTACAGCTTTCTGTAAGAACTCTCTGCTTCCACTATGAACGTCACAATCTACTGAAATTTAAGATACTTGAAGTTAGTTTAGATTTTATTTTCAAATAGTGTGTTCAGCATCTGTCATGGACTATATACATTTTCCTAACAATTTACTAAAATATTTCCAACTATTAAAAAGTTCAAAACTTTAGATGAAAGCAGTCTTCTTCTGACCCACACTGCTGTCCAGCTGCCTCATGTCTAAATGGAGATCTGCCTGAGCAAATACTGAATGAATCTGCAAACAGGAAAGCAGCAGCCATGTCCGTGGGCCTGGCATGGCCATCGCAGGCCTCGGAGCTGCTGCAGGTGGCAGCCACTCCTGGTATTCCTCAAAACACAAAAAACCGCTCTTGGCTGTAAAGCTCATGTCTGCATGAACAGAAGAGCTGAGTGCCATGGCTGACAACAGTTATGCCTTTCAGATTCACTGCTGCAGTGTTTCACTTCACTAAGCCATTATAATGAACTGTTCTGAAGCTGCTAAGTTTGTCCCAAGGCCAGAGAAACCATTTAGTTCAAAACACACTGATAAAAAGATGGTCGTGGCTGACATGACAAATACACTTCTAGAGACTTACAAAATGTATTTCTTCTCAGCTGAAAAGCAGGTTATGTTTATTATATAAGCCCTCATTGCAGGACCTTAAATAGGAGATTACATATGCTATTTTTAGTTAATCTGTTTCTAAAATACATCATAAAATCATCTCCTCACCTGACGCATTGTAACAGTATGCATCGTACCGATCAGTTGTATTTGCCGAAAGTTTGTAAATGCCAGTGGTATTTGCTGCACAAAGAGGATAGGGTTTGATCCGTGGGATAACAACATGCCCCACCACAAAACCATACCTGTGAAGAACAGAGGTAAACAAACCATGTTACTTACTACAGCAGATGTCACCTCAAACATCAAGAAGCTAGAAAGAAGCCATTATTTTTTAAAAGTGCATGCATTTATTCATACTGTTTTTTGTTACTTTTTTATTCCTTGTTCATTTGGGTGTTCCTTTCTCACATATAGCTACATCATTCTCCCGTCACGCAACATCATTTTGTGTTTAATTTCTAGAGCTAAACCCATATAAACTCAATAAGCATCTTATTAGCTAGGGTGATCAGTTCCAGAGCAAGGGAGAGAAAGTGAGGGAGGCAAGCGCACTTTTTGTTCAGTGTGAGTTTGTATTACCTGACACTAAATTCCCATTCTTTAGAGAGTCACATTTTCATTGCTTTGACATAACACACTGCTCAGTGACACTTCACACAGAAATGTTGAGGGCTCAATTTACGGCACCTGAGCAAGTTTAAAGAAATGATAGCAACACACATCATTTTCTGCAAAAACTGACAGCCTACTAAAATACTCAGATCCAAGACTCATTCATCCCCAAATTCTTACTGTATCTTTCAGTGGAACAATGGGATTATTGTGCACAGAGCACACATAATTCAGTGAAGACTGTGGTTACATAATGTACAATACATTACTACTATTTTGCAATCCTGTAACAGCTGATTGATTCCAATGTATTTAACTGGAGATGTGACAGAATGGTAACAAGAACTGGGGTTTGGTTTGGGTTTTGCTTTACTTCTCGAGAGGAATGATTTATCAGGGAGAAGCAACCATCACCGCTTTGCAGTTTTTTATCTATGAACATCATTCTAGTTTCATGCCTAATGTGCAGACACTTGCAATTCTGAAACTCTCTTGTAGGTGGAATTATAAATTACTCTACTCACACTCCCAACTGATCTTACAACGCTGACACTTTACAAACCATTATTGCCCTACTTGTGTTGCGTTCTGTTGATTCATCTTATCCACATGCATTTTGATGGTTACAGGCAGAATATTTTCCCTCTCCTACTCTAGTTCAATAAGAGCTAAGGTTTACTGACAAGGACATCTTCTAGCACAGGATCAACAAATGAAAGTAATAGGGCGGGAGGGTTGGCCAGAAGGAAGAGAAGAAATCCTATCTACATGGCTTTCATGTCCAAATCTGTCCTCTGGTAAACTGTGAATCAGGGAAAATTGTAACATTAATGAAAAATTAAAGCTTGCCCCTGGAAAAAAAGTCCCTCTTCTTCTTTCAATTACCCTTATATTTTAGCTTAGAAAATACTTTCCGTATTTTAGAATACTCATAATTGGTGGCATAGAAATCTCTACCCCTAGGCATTATTTAGGATTTGATCTCTAAATATTGTGTAGTGCTGGACAATTCAGAATGCTGTGTATGTTCATGTGCTAACATCAGAAAAAGAACATGCTAATGTCACAAAAAGAACATGTTATGAAGGACTTTCCCCTCAGAGTAAAGAACTGTGTCTGGTTTTTATGTGTTACAATTTTAAATTACATTCCCACTTCTCATGGAAGAATCCTCTAAGAATTCTCCATTCACATATTTCACCACCACAATACTTGTGAAAATGAACATGCCAGAACAGGAGGTATTTGCAAGCAGTATTGCTGTCAGTACTATTTCTCATGGTACCAGAATGAAAGTCTTAAAATTTTGGAGAAACATCCACTTAGTTTTTCTATGCCAGTTAGAAGATAAATTCCATTTCTCCTTATTTCCTGTTTAAGTCAGACTGCAATAAAGCTGAAAATCTGCTGTCATTTATTTAAACTCCATGATGGTTTGCCAACATGTATCTCCTGGGCTGCAGTGATCATGCACTTGGTAGAGTTTGGAGTCCTGGGAGAAATGGGTGAGGAGAAGAGTAAAGTCAAGACCCTGAATTTTAGGGGAGTAAGCTTCCAGCACTTCAAGGAGGTTTTCAATAGGCCCTCCTGAGAAACTGCCCTGAGGGACAAGGGTGCAAAACAGAGGTGGCAAGTCTTCAAGGACTCCTTCCATAGAGGGCAAGAGCTCTTGATACCAGTTTAAGAAATGAGGAAAGCAAGCCAAGAGACCTGCACGGCTGTGTTGGGACTAAAGGACAGGAAGGAAATGCACAGGCAGTGGAAGCAGGGTATCAACACCAGCTGGGGTATGAACACACTGAGAGCAGCCTGCCCAGAAAAACCTGGGGGTACTGCTGCATGAGACGCTGGACATGAGCCAGCAGCGCCTGCTTGCAGCCCAGAGAGCCAAACGCATCCTGGGCTGCATCCAAAGCAGCATGGGCAGCAGGTCAAGGGGGGAGATTTCCCCCCTCTACTCTGCTCTGCTGAGACCCCTCTGTGGTCCCCAGAAGAGGAAGGACATGGACCTGTTGGAGCGAGTCCAGAGGAGGGTCATGAAGATGATGAGAGGGATGAAGCGCCTCTGCTGTGAGGGAATTGGGATTGTTCAGCCTCACATTTTGTTATATTAGTATTCGCTTAATTTTTTTGAATTAAAAGTTTTCTGTAACTTCTAGTCTCCTGGGCTAGTTATTTTCTGAGAAACTGGAGAGTCTGTATTATCCACATTTGTTGCCCCATTCATCATTAATTACAGCAGGTAACTAGGTCAATTGACGACGTGGTTTAGGTTTTTTTAATAGCTACTGTAGCTGTCTTCTGAAACATCTCCATTCACAGATTACAAGAATGCACTAATATTGTGGCTATTTTTTCACTGGGATGTCAAGAGTTCATCCCTCACAGTACCACCTGCTCCTTTTTACTGTTCCTTGGCAAGACAGAGTTCCACATACTACATACACCATCCTCGGTCTATGACCTCACATACTTAGGTCCTTACTTTTCACATACTTACCTTACGAACTATTCAGTGACACAGTATGATCTGAACATCTTCCTAATTAGTTTATTATCCTGTCAATCTTTTGTTATCTTTAGATTTTATCTGTGAGGGGTTATGATTTTTTTTTTTTTTAAGATAAATGGTAAAAACTATATGCATCAAGGACTTACTTATTACTGGACCCAGAGCAAACATACACATGCACAAAGATGTTTTGTTCATTACAGAATATAACTTATTTAACTAATCTTAGCGGCTATAGTAAGTCAAATGCAATTATTACACCAGTAGTGTCATGATATACTATGTTTTCAAGAATTTCTTCACCTGCAAGTTTCAAATCCAGATTCGTGAGCTTCCTTCAGCTGCTCTAGTGTTGCCAAGGTGCTGTTGAGAGCTCTGCAGAGTTTGACTGCTTCAGATCGTGTGAGACTGTAGCGACCATTTTTTTCAACATGAAAAACTCCTCTGTATCTGCAACTTACATTGAATTCTGTTATCAAAGTAAAAGAAAAAAAAAGATGTTAAAAATTTACACCTAAGAATTTAGACTTTCACTGAAGACCTAGAAATCACTTATTTTCAAGTATAATACTTTAAAGCAAACCAGCAACAAGTAACAGCTACCAATTCATTCAGAAAAAGCACTATCACTTTCAATCACTTTCTTCATACTTCCCCTCTTTGGGCTGAGGCACGAGCCAAAACTCCAGCCTTCCCAAAAACAGGAATACAACATGTTTTTGTGAGGTATCTAGGACTTTTAACATACCATTAACACTAACGAGCAGAAGAAAGAGTTCATAATAATATCAATACAAATCTGAATAATCATGTGCATAGAGAAAAACAGGGAAACAACAGGACACTTCAAAGCAATGTGAATTAATTTTGCTTCTGCCCCACCTCTCCCTTAAGAGAAAAAAAGCAGTTGCAACTCCAGACTAGAATGACTACTGCAAAACGCACTTTATAGGAGTAGCTATTATTTCCAGTGCAGAGAGGAGCATGACTCATTTTTATCTTAATTTTAATGGAAGTTCCATGTGCAAGAAAGGGAAAAATAGACCAGTCTTCTCCAGTATTAAAAGGGTGTGTCTGTACTGTCTATTTGAAAAAAAAGATGACATATAATAACTGTTTTAGTAAAAGACACGAAATGCAATTCACGCATGTTTGCATTGACACATTCCATATAAATAATGAGAAACTTTCCTAATGTAATTTTTGCTTGAAAGTCTATTTTGTTCTGTAGCATAGATGTGAAAGCAAATGATTAGAATCAAGGCATGCACTCTTTCCTCAATTACTTCTGTCCATTGATAAGCTGATGTTATTCTGTGTACAGGGTATCTCCTTAAGTGTAAACTGCAAGGAACATTCCTTCCCATAGCTCAGGAAACACTCAAGGAGATAAAATACCAGATTAGATCCAGACTGTGTGATGCCTGAGAGGATAACCACTGTTCACAGCACAGGCAGGAATCCATAGTATTGATGCTTGCGTGTCAAAAGGAGCTCAAAATCTGTGCAGCCAATCTTGAATACTTGTACCATAGGCAACAGAATTAACCATTATGGTTACACACATAGCCTTTCCACAAAAAGAATGGAAAAAATACCTCTTGTCCCACCATTTCCCCTCCCCCAGTTTTTCGGGCTAACAAAAAAATTAATTTGTACTGCAGACCTGTTTAACAGTCTTGCTGAGTACAGTGCCTAATATTTTTAAGATTTTTATTATCATACATTATTAAAAAACATATAGCCCTTCTGCCACTCCTTGACTACTGCTATGGGATAGAGCTTCTCTCACAGCTGCCATGCGAGTGACTTCTACTTGGCTCCAAGTATTTCGTATTCAAAGCCTGACATTGTCTTGGAAGTTGTCCAGTCAGTAGCTGCATTAAGCTGAAAGGACCTAGACAAGAAAAGGCTTCTCTTTAGTTTTCCCTTCTTGATCCCCTCTTCCTAAAACATACTCTGTGAAGCCCAAGACTTAATGGTAAATGTAGGGATCAGATCATGAAATTCTATTTGATTACTTTAAAGTAACAAGCTCCGTGATTTTAGAGCTAAATTTTTTTGGAGCACCAACATCTCTTCTGATAACTTTAGGCTGATTTCTGAAAAGCTTTTGCTGTGAAAGCAGATACCACATACACTTGCTTTGGGTTCCATTTGATCGCAATTAATCCTAGATGCACTGAATTATAAAGTGATGTTCACTTTTGTTTAGAGTTGATTTAGCTGTCATCAAACCTCAGCCCACTCCTGGTTTTAAATACTACAATTTATGCTCTATTACCACTCTGAGATTCAGTCATAGTCAGAATTCCACTTAAGAGAGTCAATTACTTAGACTTCTGCTGTTTAAAAAGTAGACTTATTTACAGAAATAGGCTCACTGGAACTACGTGTAGCATACATGCCTACACATGTGTACATTTTCCATGGAAATGCTCAGCCTGAGTACACCCTGCACACCGGGACATGGCTGGAAGGCACCAGGCTTGCTGCCCGTGTGCTGCCCAACTGCACAGCGTGCACACACAGGAGCAGAGCCTAACCTCCCAGGAAGCCTTGCTCGTGCAGCGTGAGAGATCACGTGGGTGTCCAGGAAACCCCAGGCAAAAATGTGGCAATCCAGTTCTCAAAACTGGGTTTGAGGCCATCCAATTCGCTGGCACTGTGCCCTAAAGTAATGTTGACACAGCACCTTTGTTCATACTTTGATGATATCTTCTACGCCTACTATTCCAAGCGTACCACTGCTGTAGCAGGGACACTCTGTTCATGAAGAACTGAGTATGGAAAAAGGACCAAAGCAGTACCCAAAACTCACATGGTATTTCACAGTCTAAGCAAACTGCGTATATTCAGCATCTATTCTTTGAAGACAGTAATTACCACATTTTAAAAATGACAAAATACAAACCCAGAGCTGTCAGGGAACACAACATTTTTACCTTACAGTCTTGGATTTTGATGTCCACACAATGGAGACCCCTAACTGAATTAATGAAAAAATTTCTGATCACACCAATAAATACCATATCAAAAATAAATGATGGGATCTAAACTAAATTAATACCTTAATTGGTTTTTTTCTATGCTGAGGCTTATAGAGTAATTTTGAGTTAAGAAAGAAACATGACTGTCAAATTTAAATCAAAACACATATTTCACCTTTTCCCATAGGGCAGGAAGGTCAAATCCATTAATTTTATGTCAATGTTACTTAGCTGGCTTTAACACAGTTATGCAAAAGATGGATTTTTATTCTGTTCCAAGAGACAAGGTAATGCAAAACTCATACTGTGTGACAAACCATTGCTGATCCTTTTAACATTTTTGAAGAATCAAAGGGGCTGACTCAGAGCGGACTCACAGTGAAGTCACCAGTAGCACGCAAACCTTCCCTCCTTCCCCCTCTTAGAGCTGTCTGGCTTTGGGGCCTGACAGGCCACAATCTTTCCTTTCTTCTTTCCTCCACATGATCTGCTACAGCTGTTTAATAATAACCCTTTAAGAAGGCAAACAGTACAAAATATGTCTGAATTGTCATAATCATTAACCTCACCCAGGCTATGAGGTTGAGTGACACAAACCAAAGCCATGGAACGTTCCTAAGTCTGTGCTGAGTTTTATGAGCATGGCAAACATAAACTTCCACATAGGCCATTTCTCCCCATCTTTCCTGGGATTTCTGGTGCCCTCTCTCAAGCAGCTGCATGCAAACCTTTCTCGGCTACCGCCATTCACATATCTAAACCAGGTTCAATTAATACTTGTCAGCCAAAATCACTAACTTCAGTCTCCAGACAATTTGCTAGTTAGAGCCCACTGGTGGGATAGAATCACCTCACACAGACTAAAGAGCATTGTCCTGTCAGAGAAGTTGAGTTACACCCTGATAATTAATATGAGAGGCTTGTCAGAAACTGTCACTGTAAGAAACCAGGTGCAATTTCCATTTCCACCCTGATTCTGCAACCCTTATGTGTAATGAGTAACACTGACTCACGCTAACTCTTCCCATCGGAACTGATTTTCCATGAAGATTTTTGGTGTACTGTATGGCTGTCTCATGCACTACTCCCTGCTTTTCATTGTTTTCGAGACACCACCTGGGGGTTTCATTCTCAAGGTGGATGCTGTCTTGTATTTGAGGAAAAAAAAAAAAGGCAATTCTTTTAGCAACTGCAGAGATACATCAAAGAGGAAGATTTGCAAACACCCTGCCCACTTGAACGAAAGCATGCGTAAGACTTGTACATGTTAACAGACTTCTTGGTAAAACCGCATGCCAAATTGCATGGCAACCAGGAAACGTTAGGGGGATGTTTTCGTGGGGATTTTCCTTTTCAGTTTGCGGTTCAAGATGATTGATAGGTCACCAGGATGTGCTAAACTGGGGCTGACAACAGGGACAGAATTAGAGGTTTGACAGTGTGCATCGTTTTCATTCTCTTTGTTACAATAGAATATAGGATTTACATTTACTGTAAGAACTTAGTTCTAAATTTATTAAACTAGCTCTAGGCAGATATACATGGGTAAACATTTCCTTATAAGCACAAATGATTGAATCTTGTACTGACACTTCTGAACAGGAGCAACCACCAGCTTAGCACTGATACCTACATTTTGATTATTATCACCTGCTTTAAATGCACACTAGTAATGAAGTAGCAAAAAGTAACATATTGGAAACAGATTAATATATGTTTAAAAGAAAATCCTAGCAACTACAATTCCTCTCCAGGCAAATCTATAAATTGGGCCATATGAGTCTTAAAATCTGAGGAGGTCTGGACAGTCCAGATCTTGTTTCTCAGTACAGACCTATCTCTAGTTATGCTCAGCTTTTTACTTGTTTCTCAAGAAAACTACTTCATGGCTAAATAAGAATGCATATTTTACTTCTGACTTGAGGAAATGGCCTCTGAATACAAATTTCTTATGGAACGGATTCATAAAACATTTCAGGATCCAAAACATTTTGTCAATGTATATATTAAGTTAGCCTGATTACCGCCATTTTGTCATCTGTGAGAACTTAAATGTACAAAAAATATCATTCAGTGATTACCTAACACACTACAATACACATGGGCCTGGAAGGCATTATTTGCTGAGTATTCCACCATTTTTTTAGAGCCTATTACTAAAAAACTTCACTCAAGCAACTTGCAGCCCAGGCAACTGTAACAAGATACAGAGGCTTTTACCTTTATGTCAGAAGTTGGACTAAAGCCCAAGTCAGTGATGAAAACCACTGGATAGCTGTTTGCTAGGTTATGTAAAATGATTCATTAATCTCAGCCACAGTCACTAATAGACACGTGTCGACATCATTAAAACACACCTATACTCGAATCCCTCGGGGCTTGATGAGGAAAGGAAAACTGTGCTGGGAAAATAGGACTCAAAACTGGGATGACTACACACTGATCAAAATGCAGAAGTCAACTTCGTGAGATCCAGGTAAATGAAGCAAGCAGTCCTTTACCATCCCAATGCAAAAGCGCCAAGGATCAAGCCACATGTATAATCATTCAGTGTGTCTGGTTTTGTGTTCTCCCAGTTATGATATTCTTGTTCTGCTAACCACCGTTCTCTAAAGAAAGTAGAGAAACAAATCCAGCAATAGACCACCTACACCATAAGCAGGGCTTTTCCAAACAGTGACAATGAAAGTAAGTCTTTACAGATTCTTGGGAGTTGTCCAATGAAATACTTTTCTTGGAGTATTGCCAAGTTCTGAAACCTACAATGATTTATAGGAAACACATTTCCAGATTTAGTGGCAATAAACCATATTTTTGGTTTTCAAAGTATCCCTTGCGGATACTTAAATAAAGCAAAATAAGGGGTTTGTTTTTCAGTTTGAAACTGCCTTTAATTCTGAAATTAAAATAATTAGTTTGTATAAAATAAAATAAAATAAAATAAAATAAAATCACTTAAGAAAGCTAGGTTTAAATGTTTACATGGCTGCAATACATGTAGATGGTTTAAGGAATCCAGACCAAAGTTTCCCTCAGGGATTTTTTTAAATGCCATATTTTCATTTCAGTTTGGAATAGAAAAATGTTCTAAGCCTTGAAAATTTCAGTGGGAGAGAAAAACCCCACACAATTATATCCCTAATAGCTGATATTCAGTGGGAAAAAAATTCTCAGCACACCTGGCTTTTTAAAGACAACCATGTCCAGGAAAACACTTTAAAAGGGATTTACCTGCATGTTTCCAAGGAGTTCCTGCTATAAATAGAGACAACGTATTCTTAGTATTTGGGTGTGGTGACAAGAAAGTGAAGATGACTCTCCACAGATCCAAAGGTGTAAAGTCAGAACCTTCTTTGAAGTTGTGCCTGAGCTGTGCCTACTACCCAGTTATATTTGGGTACCTAGTAATTCAGTCTGAAAAAGCAAATAAGAGTGTAGCTTTCTCACTTTCCTGTGTTCTGCTAACTGCCTGAAAAGTCATGAGATAGCCATGCTAACCTTGAGGTCCAAGTGGGCTGATGTGGATCTCCGCAGTGAAAAAGAGATGTGGCTGGAGGGATGCCCAGAGGCCAGAGAGGATACACTGCACTAGGAGGTTCTCCTTTTTCCAACAAAAATTAGCAAGTATTCCCTGCATTTCTGTATTACTCCTGGAAGTGCACACTGGAAATGGGATGCGGGACAAAGCTCAAGCTGCTGACTTTCTTCTAAATTGTTCTTCCTAATGAATCTGCCTACTGATCATCAAAGTATGTGTTTACTGATGGACAAAAATCTCCAGTCTCTTAACTGACAGCTCTCCTGGCTACTGCTTTAAAACAATGGGTGTGGGGGTAGTGCTATTAATACATCAAGCATTCACGGAGTCCCTCAAAATGCAAGTAAGTACAAGAAATATGCTTCAGTCCTCAGCAGCTGCTGTAGGAAGAAAAGAATCTGCTAATGCATCTTCCAATCACACTTTATCTGCCTGGCAACTGTTGCTCTGGTAAACATCCTGAGTGCGCCTATACTGTGTCATCACTTACGATAAACCTCCTTGCTGATGACATTAATATTAGTCTTTTTGTAATAGTCTCACCCAATGGGGAGCTGAAAGTTTTAAGACTCCAGCAGAACTTGGTACAGCTGCACAGCACCTCGGGGGAAAAATTGCAGGCCGTGATATCATAGTCTGCAATTAGTTATCTGATATGCCCCCCTCAAAATGATGAAAACATAATCATCACTGCCGATACAAGGAGAGCTCCAGGCTGTACAGTGAGCAGTCTCACCCCAAAGGCTGAGTAACAAGGGCTGTGAGGAGAATCAGTTGGGATCAGTTCCATGCAGTCCAGGTGAAGAAACACACGAAACAAAGCTGTAGAGTAACAGCTGCAGTCTGATTTTCACTGTTTGACCGATATAGTTATTTGGGATAAAAGCAGTTGACACACAGAGTGGCTCAGCAGACAGATCCCCAGCCTGGAGCCCAAAGGGCCTTATTCCTATTCCCTGCTCTGTCACTTATCCAATGAAAGAAAAGAACCTCAGGAATCTTTTCAAAAGCCCTGAAAGCCAGCCAATTAAAACAAAGATAACATTACTCTGGCAGACATACTAAAAAGAGGAAGGCTGCTCAGAATATGCCTCACAACGTAGGACATGATCTACAGAAGTCAAAGGGAAAGTTCTTATGCAAGCTTCTCATGATGGAAGAGATTATTGTCACATCCACCACTCCCTCAGGCTTTTCTCTAATACAAGAAGGGCAGGGATCCCACAGCCTGTAACCGGATTGCCTAGGCCAGCAGGAAACTTCTCCTGGAACTTTTAGTGGCAAAGTATTTCCATTTTCTGGACTCTTTGTGACTCTATCCATATACTAGGGTCTCAAGAATCTTGAGATTTATACTGAAAATGCTGACTAGCAAGTAACTTTCCTAAGATGTATGCAGGTTATTCATACACTAAGCTACATGAGCAGTTAGATTTCTTTAATAATTCTTACAGTCTTAGTTATGAATCTTCTAGTACTGGTTTCGTAAAAAGGCACGTTTAATAACTAGAGTTTGCAATAAATGTTAGTATGTGCACAGTGCTGTAGCTATCACAAATATGGTGGGAATAATACTACTTTTCCTATTAAAAAAAAAGTTCTTTTAAACTTAACAATTTATGAGAGGCAGCGAAGATTCTCTTGCTTGAGGGAAGAGTGGAAAAGTGGAGATATGTAAAATGCGCTATTGCTTGCATTCAATCATCCTCAAATAGAATGATTGTCTCCCAAAAGTGTTGGAATCATTGTGAAGCCAGTGATTTTTCTGTGATCCTCACTGATACTAGTAATTTGTTTTAATGAGGTATAGCTGGATTTTACAAAAAGATCCAGACCTAAATCCATGTTTGAATGGTAATGATACAGTGTAAGACCTCAGTTCAGGTACAGTGAGTTTTATGACATTGGATTCATTTTGAGCAAGAGTCAATTCAAACAGCAGTTTGGGAATATGCTATCTTAATAAATACAAAATCTGAGGCAGTTACTAATTAATAAAGCATCACAATATTTTTTCCCCCACCAGGGATATTACTTGAAGCAAAATTCATCAAGTTGTTTATCAGGTGCACTAGACAAAGCATCCATCCAGGACATGAGAGTAACAGCTGGGAGAAGAACTCATTGAGAGCAGCCCTGAAGAGAAGGACTTGGGGTTTGTCATGGATGAAAAGCTGGGCATGAGCCACCTGTGTGTGCGCCCAGGCCAAAAAGACAACAGCATCCTGAGCTGCATGCAAAGGAACGTGGCCAGCAGGGCAAAGAAGTGATTCTTTCCCTCTGCTCTGCCCTCCTAAGACCCCACCTGGAGTGCTGCATCCAGGTCTGGGATCCCCAACATAAGGACATGGACCTGTTGGAGCAAGTCCAGATGAGGGCTATGAAAATGACCAGAGGACTGGAGCACCTCTCCTGCAAAGAGAGGCTGAGAGAGCTGGGGTTCTTCAACCCGGAGAAGAGAAGGCACCAAGGAGGCCTCATTGCAGCCTTGCAGTACTTAAAGGGTTTCTTTCAAAAGAGGGAGAGTTTTTTACACAGGCAGATAGTGATAGAACAAGGGGGAACAGTTTTAAACTAAAAGAGAAAAGATTTAGATTAGATGTTAGGAACAAGTTCTTTACTGTGAGGGTGGGAGGCACTGGAACAGGTTGCCCAGAGAAGCTCCACACATGCGAATGTGTCCAAGACGAGGTTAGATGGAGCCCTGAGCAACCTCATCTAGAGGGTGGCATCTCTGCCCATGGCAGGAGGTTGGAACGAGATGGTCTTTAAAGTCCCTTCCAACACAACCCAGCCTGTGATTCTGTGATGTCTCTTAGAAACGGCCTAAGTAGCAGCTGACACAGTGAGAAACCACTTTCCCAGGTGATTTGCTACCAATCCTTGTGCATAGATCCTACTGTCTTCCTTGAACAGTCTAAAAGCACATCTTAGACACACCTTGCTATAACAAACTGCTAATTCATCTGACTCATAAACCTACTTTCTCTGGGAGGGCAGGAGATATTGGGCTACTTCCCAACATAAAAATCAATTCAAGATACCAAACCAGTAAGTTAAAAAGCAAAAGGTAGGTTCCAATTAGTATGTTGCCATGACTATCACTATGAATATATTTGTATCACATCAGGGGTGGAAAAAAGGTGTTAATACATTGCCTTGCAATTGCTGTGAGTCAACAGTAATATGATTGTGACTGTGTTGATAAAATGGCATGACCTGAGCACTATGAGTAATAAAGTCAGACATATATAAAGACTGATATTGTTAAGAAATCCAGTGTAGGTCTGCAAAAAATAGGTTCTGTGGGTGTTTCAAAAATTAGGAAAATCCTTACTCTTACTCATAAAGAGTACTTTCTCACACGGGTTGTTCAGCTGAAGGAAGGATTGCACATCCAGACACAGTGATGGATTGCCAAACAGTAACTGAAGAGAGTTTCCTGTTTTTATGGTAACAGTTTTCAGAGAATGCTCTGGTCCTCTGTGCTCTTGTTCACTTCCCATCCAGTAGAATAATATTTGCACAAGAATATTTTTCTTAAGATTAATCATAATGCTTCTTTCAGCTGAAAGAGCCCTGTATGTGAACTCACACCTGCTTTCTGAAACTGCAGCAAAAGAGGCACTAATCTTGTTGATGGGACAAGAGGCTGGGACTTTGGAGATGATGTTCTATTTACAGCTACATTGCTTTCTCTCTGATGTCCTACCTGTGAGGTGGGGATAAAAACACTGACTTCCCATGGGCTACAAAAATCACTAATCATTATTTTCTGTGGGCAGCGTGGTTGCCAGGTCACTTTATTCTTACTAGTTGGGAATATTCTTTCTCTGTTAAATACCATTGTATCTAGACTTTAAATTTTAAGTTCTAGGGTAATTTAAATACATTCAGACTCCAGCTCTGCTAGATTTGTTGGTGAAACCCATCAGATAAGGTAACTCCCTCTTAACTAAATGTTGTAATATTTCCGTGAACGCCGTGCAATGCAAGGAAAAAACAACCAACAAAATTTCAACAGAGGCATCATCTATTTCCAAAGTGATACACTGAGAAAGCCTAAGATGTCAAATCTGTTTCAAGAATTCAAGTTCTTCTACAATAGTCAGAAGAATCCAGCAGCTGACAAACAGAAGGAATACATCTCAGACGTGCTGGTGTTGAAATGTGTGAATGTTTAAGGTACTGTAGGGTATACTGAGGAGAGATCACTTGTTTTTGTTACTAATGCCCACCTTGAGCTTTGAAGACATGGATGTGTATCAAGTAAATGTTATCAATAAATGCTTTTGTAGGTTATTAATGGGTATAAACCTTGCTGGGCCCAAGACTTTCAATGCTGTGGCTAGGCTATATTTTCTTTATGGGTTTGTGACAACACAGAAGCAATTCAATAATTGCTTCTGCAAAAAAATTCAGTAATTGCTTCTTCAAATAACATTGGCTATATTTTATTCTGAAGGGTAGCCTAGTCAGGCAGAGAGAGCTTTTTAAATTTTTCCTCCTTTGCTCAGCAAAAGAAATTAATTAAAGAGTTTATTCATTTGCAAATGCCCAATTTTGGATAGAAATTCTGCTGATTTTAAGGGCACTGTTGCAACATCTTACCAGTCTTGCACTGTTCTTTATGCAATATATTGTTTATGCTGCACTCATTTACGATAGGTCTAGTCCCCACTGGCATATATAAAAGTAATAAGAGTCGTTAGGAAATGTAAAAGAAGAAAAACGATCTCCAGCACCAGAAAGAAACATGAGCTACCTGTTAAATGTACTACCTGAATTGAAATAAACTCTCATCAAAGCATTATCAGACAGCAAATTCAGATTTAGTCATTGATCTTAACAATCTCCTACTCACAGGATGTCTTCTGAAAAACTGGACAACTGAGCTTTTTCTAATCCACATGAACCCACAGAGCCAGAAAACGCTGTCTAGTGGGTATGTCTAGAGATGCCCTGAGAAATCACCTGAAAAACTGTTCTGATCTTGCCCTTCCATGATGCTCTAAGATTCACCTACTTCACTGCTTTAAGAAACAGTTAATGTTGTGCTCTGTTCAGTGTGAGCACAAACAATATCACTACTAGATAATGTGTGAGACTTGGCAGGTCAAGAATATGTTGAGAAAATAAAGCAAAACTACTGTAATCTCTTCCCACCCAAAAAGCAGCCAGGAAATTAAGCCATAAGTATAAAAGGAGAAGGAAAAAAAAAAAAGGAATGCATAGAACTGATCTTGTAGAAATATCACAAGACACAAAAATCATCACAGACGCTCTTAGAAGAGCTCTGCAACATTTTATACCACAACAGGGAGCAAATGGATCCAGGGTTTTACTGAGGCAACCCACAAAAGCAGGAAAGAAACTTCTCTCTAGGCAGTCACCATGGGAATGTGTCTCACATGCTCAAAATGTCTGCCAGTTACTACTTTTAATACAAGAACTGTTAATGGGATAAGTGCTTGTCTAAAACCTTAGGTATGCCTGCTCAGGGATGAACTGGAACCACCAAGCAGCTCTTCTCAGCAGGCTATAAAATGATTTTGTTACATTCTGGAAAAGAAGAGTTTAAAAGTTTAGAGCTCAACATGCAGTCTCAAGAAGGACACTTTTATTTTCTCTGCTAGGAGAGATTTTGCTCCTCACAAGAAGACAAAATTACTCTGACTAGTGCAATGGAAGAGTGCTATTCTGCTAACAGCAATCTTCCAAAGTCACTGGACAATCCAGCCCTACAGCCTTTCCCAGAGCATCAAGCTTTAAGTACAAATACCTCCAAAATCTCAGTAAGACAGTAGATATTTATCCCCAGGAAGTATTAGTTCAAACAGGAGCAAAACCTGACTAAATTTAAGACACCATTCTTCAGTTAATTATTAAATAAATTTTAAAGTTCTTGAACCTAAAGAAGTGTTAAGTCTAAGCAGGGCAAAAGATGTAAGTCAGTTCTCACTTGGCAAACTGCTTCAAGCATCCCTAATCATAAAAAGATACGCATGTAATAAGAACTCTTTAAGGAAGCTCTATTTTGCATTTGCTGTTGTCTAACAGGAAACAATTGCTATTGAACTGAAAATAGCTGCCAGTCCTCGGAGTCTATCTAGACAGCAAACACACAAGTAAACAGGATAAACTATCAGAGCAATAAAGTTTTATCTGATTTTTACAGCACTACTACTGGCAAAATTGATTTAAACAAAATATGTATTATTTCACTTCCATGTTGTAAGTGTTCCTATACGTCAAATTTATGTATAAACAACATATACCAACAGAGAACATAACCCTAAATTTATAAATAGGAAGACTCATTAGAGAAAGAAGCTCTTTTTTCTACACTTATACACCTGTGTAAATGATGGAAAAGGGAAAGGACACGTAAATAATGAAGGACACCTAATCAAGCAGGAGGAGGAAAAATAAGGAAGCGAGTGAAAGATGCGTTCAGGCCGCACCCTCAGTGTCTTCATTATTAATGAATCATGTTTCTTTATAATTGGCAAATACTACTTTCCCTTGAACCTGCTTGGTCAACTATTCCATATTCCTAATGCAGAAGCTTTATCCAGAGCATCAGGACGGAGCTGGGCAGACCTGGGTGTCCTCAGCAGTGACATATTGTGTTGCTCCCTCATCTCCTCATTCTGCAATAGGGACGCTCCACCTTGTTGGCCAATGGCAAAGAGTAGGTAAATCATTCCCATCACAACCACCCCTACAGCACTGCTAATCTATTGCATTTACATGCTGCAGGAAGAGCATATTCCAGCCTGTTTAGTCTGTTTTAAGTGGGCATGTGGGCTCAGAGTGCTCCCTGCAAACAGCCGCAGCCGTGCTGCCCTGGCACGCGTGATCCCAATCCCTTGCTGATACGCCTCCCTGGTGGCAAGCTGTGTTCTCTCTGAGAGGCTGCCAGCTTAAGGCTGGTGCTCAACTTTTCAATCCCAGTTTGGCCAGCGGCTTGCTTGCTGCCTGGGTACTCGCTTACATCTGCTCACAGGGGTCTGGGTGCCCACAGAACATCCACTGAGCTCCAGTTAACCTCTCACTTCTGTATGGGAAACCTGCAAGAAAGTATTCATTACAGCTACCCACACACACCACACCCTGCTTCTTTACAGACACCTATCCATTACCAAAAATAACAATAAAAAAGCCCCCTAGGGAAATGTACTTCTGAGAACCTGTTTTGCTAACATGCTGTCACTGTGAGACATACATAATTAACAAAAGCTACGCCATGGCAGGTATTTTTTTTACTATTATACGTTCTGTCAGAGGCAGCATTTTCTTATTTACGAAAGCAGGTATTTAGTAAAACAGACATTAATTGTGAAGTCGAGGATTGCAGGCGATTGCAGGCCAATGCCCTTTTCCTAGGCAGCTGTCAGTATGTACCCTGGCAATCTCTTTTACAACCCTTTCACAATGCTTTTGGAACAGTATCATTAGCAGAAAGGGAGATGGAAGTTTTAACACAGCTGCTGCATGTCTGGCTTTTTTTCCTGTTTTTTTTTTTTTTTAAGACACAACACAGTCTCTTAGAGCTTCCAGCTACTAAGCTGCATCAATCATCAACAGAAAAGAGAGAAAGAAGTGAAGCAATATATTTTTCAAACTCCAAATGTAAGTAGAATTCAGGTCTTCTCTGTGATTTTTACTTTGAATTAGCATACCCTGCTTGTGCTTTCATGTTTTTCACTGTTAAAACTGTAGATTATTCTCCAACTCCTTTTGTTTCTTTTTGGTTTTTTGTATTGTTGTGGGTGGTTTTTTTAATATTTCACAATCTGAGAATTGAAGGTTATTGTACCAAAATAAGATTGCTGCATTATATAAAGTTGCCAGTGTTGTCATGCAGAGGAACTGGAAAGTCCCAAAGCCATTGCTTACAAAAGAAAGTTCTATTATGTTCTTAATTGAAAGCACAGACTCAAAAAATGACTGCAGGATTCGTTAGGCAGGAAACAGTCACAGAGGTTTGAACTTTAAATTGCAATTAGCTGAACTTTCTGTCTGACTGGAAAGATTCTCCAAGGAAAACCCCTCTTTTTCTCAGCTGCCACTTCACATTGCTGCCTGCAAACTCATTCATATGATGAGCTGCTGTGCCGTCCCTTGGGCGGGGGCAGCTCCGGCAGCCGCGGCAAGAGAGGGAAATCACAGCCAGCTGCTACTGATATTACTGCCGAGGCACTGCGGACAGGCTCGTGATTGAGCGGGGAGGAAGCTGATAAACACACGGCACTGACACAACCCTCTCTGCCACTACTATTAGCAGCACCCGTAATGGTCACTGATAATTACAGCGTCTGATAGCTTTGAAATTACTATTGCCTCTCTGGGAGGGAGAGATGACTGTATGTTAAGAGATGATGGACTCCCGGAAAATGACCAGCAGCTACACCAAACTGGCTTCACGCCTACAGTCGTGGATAGCACACAGAGAACGGTCCAAACCACGAGGTTTGTCACAGAGAAACCCTGACAGGTAAAGGCAAAGAACAAAATAGACTGTGGATGTGTTCTACTTTGTAGCAACTTGGAAGTTTGCATTTCTCTATTTTAAGAATTCAGTTTAATGCTGACAAATTGAATCAGCATTCAGATTCAGATCCCCTGCTCCCAGATGCCAGCTGATGCTAAAACATGATGTGTTTCGAACGCCGTCAATTGTTCCACTGCAATGTTGCATTGTTTTCAAAGTAGCCAAGATTACTGTGGTGGGTCATGTTTGTTTCACAATTATCCTCTCTGTGAAGTTACATTTCACATACAACCACGTACATTTAGCCTTGATCCTGGAAAAACCAATTTTAGAGAAGAGTTTTGCAGAACTCCTTCCCTTGCTCTCTCACGTAGTATTCTCTTGAAAAAATAAAGACCAAAACCAAGCAGTGATTTATAAATAATAGAATACATGTCATATGAAGGGGAGAATTATCATCTTCCATATTGACTGTATTTTCAAACACTTATCCCTTAGTTCTGGAATAAAAATGTGATGCAAGAAGACCAGAAAGCAGATGGAGAAGCCTTTTTACAGCATTTGGAATGTCAAATGTTTTAAGTTCTTTGACTGATTCATCCTCTCCTTATAAAAGAACTCTACATTGTTTCTTTTCTGCTTCTCTGCAACGTATTTTAGTACCAGTCAACTACATTCAGAACTAATATTATCAAATATTATCACATCTTTTCAACAAGTATTTTAGCAGTAATGAGCTAAAATGAGTAATGATTATCTCTGGTGTTTATCTGTCTATCAGCATGTCGTGGTATCTCCTACTGCTGGCACATTCTTGATACAGTCGAACCTCATGCATGTTTAGGTGATAGATGAATAACTGCAATATTCACATTATCTTCAAGTCAGGCCTGTAAAAGTCATGGGAACTCTCCTGGAAAGAAAGATACACCACATATGGATGAACATTTTATTTAACCTTGGCTAGAGCTACCAGTGGTTTTAAAAGCATTTACTCAAAAAAAGTTCTTCCTCAATTGTATGATGCTATCTGTCCTCATTAAGCCTTTCTCTGACTTCCTCTTTTCAAGGTAATGGCTCTTCATTGTGGTGAACACCAGTACCTAAAGAATCTTCAAACATTTCTCCACAGACTGCAAGACAATCCCCTGCCATGGTTTGTTGGCTCTGTGTCTGCGAGTGTTTCAAGGGCAGCTACGCAACCCTTCCACTAAACAATGATGGAAAGTTCAAGTGAACTCTCAATAAAATCTAGTTACTTTGTAGCTTTGGGAAAATTGCCAAGATACACACTGTAAGGCCTGAGTGAAAATAAACTAGCACAAAGAGCTTCTTCAAACTGCTTTATTTACAAATTTACACCATAGATATGTAAACCCAGGGGCAGGCAGGTCTCTTCCTTTGTGACTGATAAGCAGCTGCTGTAGCCCTGTCTCAGAGCCTCACCTTCTAATGGGGCTCTGGCAACCTCTCCAGTGCTAACAGCCAAGCTCCCTCCTCCCACGGGTAGACTCATTCTCCCTCCTTCCATTTCATCTTTACCATTACTACTTCTGTTCCAGTTCCTTCCGGTTTGGGGGTCAAATTTCTGGGATCCGCTTTGTGTTAATCAAGGAAAACTTTGAGAAAAATATTTCTACAAATACATAAGGCTCACAAGAGAAAATCTGCTCCAAAAACATCATTAACCAAGATGTTAGCATCTATATCCTCCGGGATCCAGACTCCTTAGACAAGTCATGTCAACACCGTGAGTAAATCTTGTTCACGTATCAGTGACAGTATGGTCACAACACCACAGAAATCAGGATGAGTAAGTTTTTCAGCTTTCTCTGTATCTCATTTTTCCACTGGAAATCACATTAAGAGTAATTCCAAGTCCTCTTTAATTCTGTAAAATTCTGTACTAAAGGAATCAAAATTCCAGTTCAGAAGTTTCCCAACAGCAATAGCCAGTAGTCTGTGATACACAGCAAAATCACTGGCTAAAAAAAGAAAACACCAGTATCAACTGCTGTTTTGAAATCATTACTGACTACAAAGTCGTGCTGGAATGTGCTGTATACCAAATAAAATATACTGTAGCTATAGTCTAATATCTTACTAAGCCAGTAAAGAAACTTCCCTGGGGGGCATATGTGAAGTTTGACATACTTTTTGTAACTATGCTGAAGGCTCGATTATGGGACTTTCTGTCTCACTGTAAAAACACTTACTCCCTTAACTCTGTTACTCCCAGAGTCAGTGCAGACCCTGCTCTCTAGGACACTCCAGGCAGCTCATAGAAGTAAAAAGCAGTCGAGGAGTTATAATATTTACACAGTGTACAGACTTGGACCAAGCCAAGGATTTAAACACACCTTAGACATACCCCATTTGCCTACAGTAGCCCTGTCCTTTCTCTTAAGGCTTTGTCCACATACCTGATCTTAGCAAAGGCATTTTGGGACGATGGTAACACGATTTTAGAAAGAAAAGCAATGAAGCTGCTTCAGCTATCACAGATGCACTGGGAACTTGTTCCCCCTGACACACCCATTCACAGCCCGGCAGCGCTGCAACCATTACAGAAGTATCCCCTGCTGCTCCAGCAAGCGAGATGTATATTTAGTATACACACGCACACAGCCCTTGGGTGACAATGGCCATGAAAAATGCATTTTGTTAGACTCCTGGGACTGATGAGTACAAAAACAATATAGAAGCACAACTGTTATCCCTAACCACAAAATGCCTCGAGGCAGTTGCAGTCACAGTGAGAGTCTGTTAAAGGTATGATCATTTCCCTAAAACATGGTTGAGCCTGCACCACGTGAAATTTCAAAAGCTTTTTGTCACTTTGGACATACAATTTTTATTTATTTTCTCTGTATTAGCCTTAGATTTTTAAATACAAATATTTGAAGCAGATAACCAAGCCGCAGGAAGGCAATTGATAAACAACTGAATTTTGTCACTTCTAACCCTCTTTGTTCCAAAAGCTCATCAGTCGGCCCCAAAGAGACCTTAGAAAGTCAGAAGCAAACATGCTTGGCATAAAAGCTCTCCAAATTTCAGCAGAGATCCCCACAGTTTTTCTCCTCTTCAGCAAGGCTGTGCCCAAATGCAGCATGTTTTAGCTGTTGGTTCAGCTCATGCAAACTCCAGAATGCAGCTGTGAGCTGGGGGGGGCTCACCCCCTTCCCCCCGCCCCCCTTTTCGCTGTAGTCCGAAACGGAGCTGGGAGAGCAAACTGCGTTTGAAACAGCAGTCACGTTGTCGAACTGAGCCTCACCAGAGCCGTTCTGAATTCCCTAATGTCGTTCTCTTCTTAGTTTAAACTTCATTCTTTAATCTTCTGCAATTCAGTTTTTATAGATCTGGAATTGCCCTTTACAAGCAATACACAGCTTTCTGGGATTGTACAGACCAGCACAACTGAGATTACACTTCTAAAACATCTCTCATAACACTTAATATAATAAAAGTATATAGATGCAAGAAAGCTGTTAGCTATCTAGCAGAAGAGCACTTGCTGTCTGAAGCATTAACTTAACAATCAGAAGTGTTTTCATTCATAAAAATCTTACCTGTTTCTGTTAGACAGAGCTTCAGCAAACATAATCCAAAAGTTGCCCATAAGGAGAAGTTGGCCATTGCTTTCTTGGAACTGTTTTGCAAAATCCAAAGATCCTTGCAAGCTGCAGAAAGAAGAAAAGCCCCGACGCTTGTTAAGCCTGCAGTCAATGAGTCTGAAGTTTGCTGCACTTTTTATTCTGATTCAAAGGAACTGAAGTAATGACATAACTGGGAGGGGAAAGCTCCATCAAAAGGCACACCCCTATTGCAACAAAAGTTACCCAGCAGTAGAAGAAGGGGGAGTGGAAGGAGAGCCAGGACTGACTAAGCAGGCACAATTGAGTTTTAAAGAGCTACTAAACCTTCTCTTCTTACACAAGTCCAGTCAAAAGTTATACTTACTGTGCTTGTAGGAAAATTTGTGTAATCTCTCCTGATTCAGCTCAGAAATGCACTGTTTGGTATAAGCTTTTTCTCCTGCATTTAAAATCTCTTCATTGTTGCAAACAGTGAGCATAAAGCACTAGAGTTTCTGAACCCCGGTAAAGCATCTGTAACAGCCTGGATGTTTCCCAAAAAACATTTTGCTTATTTATTCCTATCTCACCCTTTTCTCTTTTTGCAGTTCAATTAAGAGCAAGTAAAATGCCTGCTCTGCAGTGAAGCCTTCTGCAATGTTTTTGTTCATTGCTGGAGGATAACATCAGGCAGAAGGTAAGTCGAGGTTGTTCAGTTTCCCACAGCCCTTTCTCTGCACAGACTGCTCCAACAAGAGTTGTGAATAATGCCAGTGACACTGAGGACTAAGTCTGATATTTTATTGTATTGATGGCATGAGGTACGGAAGGAATTTTTCCTCCTATTCCTGATTCAGAAAGCAGAGAAACCGGATGAAAAGGTATGAGATCTTTGAGGTTCACACAAGGTCTCAGTTCCTGAGGGACACATGTTCATTGCAGTGTGTGGTTTTGTTTGGCTCTTCATGAAACCCCTGGTGAAAACCTCAAGGCCTCTGTAGATAAGCAAAAGGCTTGTCTCTTGTGTGCCTTAACGATTTCCCCTGGTGTCTCCATGCACTGGCTTCTCTTTAGAGCTGGAGAATTGTAGCAGTGGTTCCTGTGCCATGGGATGAAGGGCTGGTCAGGGATCACCCAAGCCAGCACCTTACCTTTAACAACCAGCACGTGGCAATGACTGACAGCCAGAAATGCCCTGATTTCAGTTTCCCTTGCCAAATCTGGAATGAATAGTCCTATATCAGATTGCCATTTTGTCGATCTTCCCACTTGAAAGAATTTTCTCATTAATTTAATCTCTGTTAACACAAACAATGGAAAAATACAGATAGGTCTCTCTGGCCACAGGCACAAGAAGGTCACACAAAGAGGTTTTCAGGACTTTGCCTTTTGACTTAGAGATTATCCTTTCCTCAAACAGCCAAATTTTTAGCAACAGGTTCCAACAGGCTTTTCCTACAGGTCTAGAATATCTGATGGGACAAAGTTAAAGTGAAAAATCTTTCCTTTAAACACAGGGAATCTCTTTATTAAGAAGCTAGCAACTTTGAAATTACAGATAAACCACATTTTCTTTAGTGAATATGTTACTTTTTTTTTTTAAGAAACAGCTTTAAAAGCAATTAAAAAACAATCTCCTATATACCTTATTGCCTAAAGTGGAAAGAGAAATAGTTTTGTAAAATCCTGTACATTTATATCTATAAATGTTTTGGCATCAAAATACATTAATAAAGTTTATTTCAAAATGCTGGTGCATAGTTAATGAATGTTTTAAATTTACTAAGTATATCTTAAAATTCACATGCTATGGATGAAACAGAATAATTAGACAATTACAATTCAGGAAATTTGGAGTCTTATTTTTGATGAACATAAATTGCCTCTCCATTAATAACCTTTATTCATAATTATATAGAATAAAAAAAAAAAAAAAACACAAAAAAAAACCCCAACCAACAACAAAAAAAAAGTTTTCTTTGGCACAGGTAAAGGGAGAAAAATGTCCATTTTAGGGACAGAGGCAGAGTCTTATTTTACCAGGAGTGGAAATTCCTAGTCTCATCATGGTCTGAAGTTTCTAATTCTAGCCTTTCTGACACCTGATTATGAATAGGTTGTTTTCTGGATACCAAAACATTACTTGTTATTCATCTGAGTCTTTTCAGTACTTCTGCATGTGTTTGGCAGGGGTGGGTGGTATTCCACTTTGGAAAGACTCTCTCTTGTATTCTGCCCTAAAAAATTGGGCTAAGATTAGACACATTTCGACCAGGTGCATGGAGGTGCTAGTGCCTAACGCAAAAGAAAAAAGGCAGATCTATACAGGAAAAATAATAGATCACATTACATCACTCCATGTGATAAATCACAAAAATAGTTAATGAGCTGTTTGTATGTGACATGTGAGTTTGGCCATTCCTCATGCCACCTTCCTGCTTACCTGTCAGCCCAGGACACACATGCGCATTCCAATGAAAAAACAATACAAAAATATTTCCTTCTTTCCCAAACTAACCTGGTCAGCTTTTGTTGGTCTCAGGTAGACAGCAGTCCAAATTTAGCCTGGCTGCAGGGCAAAATGCTGCTCAGGAAGTTTAGTCAAAGCAGATGTACAACTCTGGAAAAACTGTTGGGTTCGGGGTTTGGTTTTTGGTTTTGTTTTGGGGATTTCTTTGTGAGAAATACATAACTTCTCCTTTAGTTTGGGAAAATCTTAGTACATAGGAACAGAAAAAACCTGAAGTGAATCTTCAGCTGAAGAAATGCAGCAGAGCATCCCTTTTGAGCCTGTCAGTACAGTTAAATATTTGAGATCTGGAATTCGCTTACTTCTTGGCAAAAAGCAGCTAAATTACTGACACCAAAAATTTGTAAAATGATTAATGAATTAAGTTTTCAAAAGAGAATGAAACAATAAGACTGAAAAAGGATAAAGCCCCAGCATTTAAAAGAGTGTTTTTCTGTGATGCCTTTGACGCAGTGAATACTGAATCTGTGATGGTAAAATATAGTACAGGAACACCAAAATAACTCATTTGTGATTTTATCACATATGTGAACTGTAGCCAGCACTAATTAATTTTTATAAAAATCCTAAGAGGGAGTTCATATGTTGGAGCCCTAGAAAAGGAACATGCATGGCTTACCAGTGATATAAAAAGATGGGGTTTTTGGCAAGAATTCACATAGAGGACAAAATTCTGGCCTAGCTTAACTGAAAGACCAAAGTTCCACTGAACTTAGTGGGGCAGCCTCTCCCGAGAATGAATGTTTAGGTTTTATATTGTGGACAGACAAGAAAATGGATGTACCTGGACGAACCTGTACCTATGATGGAAAAAGAAGGTATCAATGGAGATTGATTTCACTATCAAATAGGGGAAATTGAAAGAAAGGTAGAATGGAATTTCATTTCTGTGAAAATAGCTGGCATTTGTCTTCTGAAACACCAAAATTTCTAAAAAATAAAGCTCCTAATTTTATTTTTTTCTGTTATCAGCAGAATACTATTTTTTAAAAAATAAAAAAAAATCATTTTCTGAGCATAATTTGGTGACTATATCAAGCTTATTATAGGGAGTTGAACAGCAACTGGTCTTAGTGAATATAAAAAGCACAAATGTCATTAGGTAATTCTGGTCATGGCTGTGTATACTTTGCGTAGACTGCGGGTGATCTGTGAGACTGGCTGAAAATCAGATTTGGGGGAGCAGGGAGGATTTCATACTCACTTATCTGTAATATCAATAAAATATGCTATTTTTAATAAGATTTCCTCCATGTCCCTAGACTGCAATCTAGTTTCCTGCATTTCAGACTGGATTCAATTTCAGAGTAGATTTAATTTTCATTATCAATCCTGGAAACAGGTTTTGTAATGGCAACGGTTGTAAATGCTCCAGAGTGGCACATCTTGAACTGCACACTTTTCTTGGGCTGAGAGTGCTGATGGGAAGGCACAAGAAGAGCCTGTGCTGGTTTAAGCAAGAAAAGCTGCTCTTTTGGCTGGAGGGCAAAGCACTCCCTTGGGAAGTTGAGCGCCCGGTTCTACTCCCATCAAGCTTTTGTTCCTAGATGTAATTTACAGCCTGTGTCCTGCAGAGAGTTAGGAAGATGAACAGTGGCTCCAAGTTGTTTACTCCTGAAAAAGGCAGCAACCCAGATTGGCACCTACCGTGTGGATTCATCTGCCTGTTTTACTGGTTTGCCCCAGATCCCTAAACAACTCACTAATCCAACACAGGCAAAAACTTTCACAGCCGGAATGGCTCAAGCTGGCTTTAAGGAATTCTGTGTCAGACCATGTGGCCCCATCGTTTTTCTTGTTCCCAGCACCACCGCAGTGCACATAGTTCCTGGCTGACCCTCATGTCCCAGCAGTGCCGAAGCAGCAAATCATGGTCCCAGTCCCCACGGACAGCTCTGACACCACTATCCCCCCTCAGTAACTAAGTTGTTGTTGGAGATGGAGCTGGAAACCTGCCCCCAGCAGGGCCACCAGCTGTCCCAACCCGCAGCAGAGACACAGAATGCATTAGTGTCTGAGTCACCAGCAGCTGTGCAGGGCTGGGGGTGGGGGAATACAGGGGAACCTGAGGGGAGAAGGGCAGACACGTTCTCTGTAGGTGATTTCTGTCTGTCTCTGCCTCTCCTTCCCTTGGCTGGCCTTCCCAGCACACACCATGCAAGGAGTTCCTGGAGCTGATACATTCGAGCAAAAGAAATGAAAGTGGGAATACAGAATGATGAGTGCAAGCTGCCCTCTTTGTGCTCAGCGTTCTGTATTCCCACTTTCATTTCTTTTGTTTGCAGTTATACAATAGGTGAATCAAGCTTATACTAAGCCATTTCCTGAATGTACTCTTTCCTCCCCACTGTCTTTCCATTTTCTTCCTTTGGATTTCACTTCATGACTTCTACCATGACTTCTCTGTGTCATCTCTACTAATTTCAACTTTTTCTTAGCCCCCATTCTTTCTCACCCACTCTCTTTTCCATGCAGCATATTGGAATTATTAAATCAAACATTTAAAGCCCCAGAAGAGCAGGTGAGATTTACAAAAGGCAAACATTCAGGAAACTCTGGAAACACTTCATATTTGCATAACCAAACTGTTAACTGTTACATATAGATAAATGCTTAGGGGCCCTTGTGCCTAATACAGACCTGACCAGAGCCATTCAAAGTCAAGGGAGGTTTTCCACTGATTTTGAGGAATTTTGAATCAAGGCAGCTGCAAACAGTGTTTAGTTCAGTCCCAGTACCTGTATTATGATAACTCTGCTTACTTCATTATGTTTCCCCTGTATATATATATGCATGTATATATATATGCGTGTGTGTATATATATATATATATATATATATATATATATATAAATATAAGAGGGTAGAGGAGTTACATAGATTTGTAGCCACTGGTAAAATATTTTCCTGTCTAACAAAAGTAAACCCCGAATTTTAGCTGGAACAATTTCTGCTCACACCAGATCCATTTGTGGTAGTCTTGCCATAGCCACATACAACATATCCATATTTAGACCGTGTCTTAAACAAAGCAGTGTGGGAATGAGCAGCTAAGCCTATCTTTTTCAGTTACAAAGACCACTAAAACCAGACCCTGTCTGTGTCTAAACAGAAACTTACTAAATTTCGGTAGTCTCCCTGTTAGTCAGTTTTATGATCCTTTTGAAAGGTGGAAGGGAAGGAAAAGCATCTTAATTTTAGACCATAATAAGCATGTTTGTTTTTAGAGGCAAGGGTTCCAGCTGTTTCCAGTGTGGCTCTAGGAGGGAAGGTGCAGGTGTGCACACATCATGGAATGAACAGGGTGAGGAGCAGCAGTATTAGGTTTTGAAATGCTGAACTTGCTGGGTAAAATACACACAAAGCAGTCTGCCCCTCTTACATGTTTTTAGGGAATGCATTGCTACAGCAGTAGCATCTTCTTCCTCAAATGGGCAGTACTTTTGCCATGTTGGATGTGCAGACATCTGCAGCAACCAGCACTCCCCCTAAACCCTGTAAGTTCTGCAGGTTAAACATAGCCAGGAACCAATGAATTGGTGCAACAGCAGCAGCTTGTTTCCTAAGGTTTGATCCTTTCCACCTGGATATACCCAGACAAAGCCAGGACTGCTGTCTCCCTGAGCTCAACTGGAAAACAGGGAGCCTGAGGAGGTGTCACATCCTGGTGGTACTAAGTGCCCCTCCATGGATGGAGAATGCATAAGGCAGAAAGATCCTCCCAGTTTTTTCCCCTTGGAGCCCTATTTCTGAGCTCTACATAATGTATGTTGGAATTGTCAAGTAGAAAAACCTACGACTTCTGAGGCAAGTTCCCTTCTCTGTAGTGTAAACAAGACAAAGAAGGTAATTCTGGGTGACTGAAGGCAGGAGTTCTATCTCAGGCCGGGACAGAGGCACAGAAAATAGAATTCACAAAATTCGTGAGGCGGAAACTCTGGTTTTGCATGTCTCCATGTGCCTGAATTTCTGCTATAGAAATAGGTAAGGGAGGAGCTGAGTGCTATTGCAAGACAATGAGTGTTTCTTGGAACTGGGAATTGTCACACTAGACTGCACATCCATTGCCTACTTAACAACTTGGCTTAAGCAGCAATGAAAGCCAGCATTTTAGAAACTAAAAATAAACACTCATTTAGAATATTATTACATAGTTGGTAAAAGTTCAATTATGGATTAAATTTCTTGCATTAGAAAGAAATTCCTACCTAGAACAACACAGCTGTGTTTGAAAATGTACCTTTCTTACTAGCCAAAATTTGGTTTATTTGCTTTGTTTTTTCTTTAATAGTATTGAGTGACGATAACTAACTAAATTTAAGAAAAAATATTACTTTTAATATGATTTGAAAATGTGCTTGCATTCAGTTGCAGGCCTTTTGGGTTACCTTTTGAGGGATGTTTGACAGGATCTATCAGCAACAGATATTAGCCAGACAAAAATTCTATACAGAAAAAAAAAAGAAATTCAAAGTTTTATGCAATTGTACATTACAAAATTTGCACTGTGCTGGTGATTTATATAAATACGATAACCATCAAATTACATAGTATGACATGGTCATCATTGCTAAGCAACTCCATATTATCTTTTGGTTCCTGAATACTCCTTTTTCAGTAATTTGTGCTTCATTGATAAAGAAAACATTTGTTCATGAATTCATCAGTTTCTTCAGAATAGTGCATGTCTAAAATATTTGCAATGTGTTCACAAACATTTAGGTTGCAGAAATACAACTGGCAATAAATACATTATGAGTTATTAGTTCACCTCTAAAACATTACTTATATTGTCTAAATATTTTACTGAAGTGTTGGAAGAATTAAGCAGGTCATGTCTGAACAGCTTTTTGAACAAGTCAGATCTGGAAAGCTATTAAGGCTCCTTCTGATGTTAAAGTTTCAGCCAACTTGCACTGAATTTACAAGAAATTATCTGTGAGTCATCTGAGATTTCAGAGATACATGATATGAGAGCAAATTCAGTGATATACAAATAGATATGAAAGCTAGCAAGTGAATCTGTAGTTTATCTGCTGTCCATTGTATCCAAGTCAGTAGAAAGCCCCTCTTCCTGTCTTTTGCAAGATAAATTAAGATAAAGAAGTTTATACACATTAAGATTTACCTGAGGTTCATAGTCCCCTCAGTTTGTTTTCTATAACTAACCCTTCCATAATTGTTGCAATAATTTAATGAAAATTTTCCCTAGGGGAATGGGTAAAGAGGCAGAGACAATAGAAGGAATAAAAAACTATTCTGTTAGTCTGATAGATCTGGTACTGTAATGAACTCCACACACCACTACCTAGCAAGCAAGAACTGCTAGACAACACCACAGAAGGAGAGTCATACTAGCAGTTTCTTGAGAGTCTTGAGACAAAATGGAATGTGTTAAGTGCACTCCTGCAAAGATTCTTTCCCATGTACAGGAGGAGAGTCACTCTTTGGTATTAGCTAGCCCGGGAAGGATAGATCTGCATCAACATCAACATGATCTCGTACAAATATATTACTCCCTAAGTGATGAATTATACAAGGCATATCTCAAGGGGCACAGATGTGAGATAGGCTATGAATGTTCAAGAGTCTAGTTCAAATACAGATATAAGGATACTAAAGCTTATCTCAACTATTTAAGGATTCCTTTTTAACTTCTCCTCCCGTATTCAAATTCAGTTCTTCAATCCCAGTCTAGCTAGTTTTCCCTCTCTTCTTAATCACACCGTTCTGTACAGACAGATGTATCTGAAACAGTTCACATGGCCAAGTCCTTGCTGAACTTAGCAAGTCCAGAATACTTTGCACATTTTCTAGCTTTAGAGAACTAACTGAAGCACTCATAGAAACCTGAGAAATAAAAATGTAAAAATGCAGCATACACTGCTAGTCACAAGCAGCCAGAAGCCCTTTCTGAATGCCCGAGGAGGCTGAGGCTGCCTTTACCTGCTATAAACATTCTAACCACAGCTGCTAGTGGACATTTGGTCCCCCGGGTGTCTCTCAAGCAGTCACGTTGAAGTGGCTCCATTTTGATTAGACAAAGAAGTACTAGGCCAGAGAAAGAAACTGAGCCTATGGCTGATGGCTTTATTTGACACTCATGTGAGAATCGAGGTCCTCCTTCCTTCAGGGAGTATGCACCTTAGCATGTATTTGCACATCTGCATAGCAAAGGCAGCTCTAGCCTGCTGTCAGCTGAGCCTGCCTCAGAGCTGAAAACATTGTAGCCTCGCTTGTTTGGCATTGCATATAAGCTAATTAGCCTTGCAGATAAGCCTAACTAGCTAGGACCAGCTACACTCTGGTAGTGATCTATGGCTTTCAGGAACTCGTGTCTTTACATACCTGGTAATTACAGCATGTGGAAGTACCAGCTGGGTACAGCGCTTTGCCCTCTTCTGCTGTAAACTGAAGTCATGTCCCTCATCCCTTGAGGTGAGCTTACCTAAAGCACACATCTTATTGCAGGATTTAGTCACAAGTCACCTGTAAGATTACTTGTGCTGTGTCAGATAGGAAAGATTAGATCAAAGGAGCTGTCTGTGCTTTCCCCACATCCCTAGTCTTTTTCATTGGCAAAGATCTGCAGGATTTCAGATTTGGTGGTACCGATTTTTTTCTGAAGCCAAAATCAGTAACAGATTTAAAGCCTAAAGCCAACAGATTCTAAAACCTATTCAGTAACAGATTTTGGTCTTGCCAAATAAATTCTTTGCCAAGCAGGAAGTCTGGCCAAGCAAGACTAGGAAAAATTTCTTCTGAGGTTTAACTGGAGTAAGCAGTAAAATTCAGACAGGAAAGAAATGAATCTGAACATTAGGAAGGTCCTGTTGTGAGACCAGCTACATAGTGGAATAGCTTTTGAGAACATGCTCACCCTTGCAGATGAAATGACTAGACTTTTTAAACTATGACTCTGTGATTCACTCAAGAGGATCCCACATCTCAAGTGCTATACTTGGAACACCTGAACAGTCACTGAAACCAGTAATAGGAATTAATCACATCATGGTAGGATTTGCCACTCCTCAGAGACTGCTGCAGACAAAGGGTGCTTTCAGACTAAAACTCAGCTAGTAGCTTTTTCTGTTTCTTGAAACATAGGTTAATTACTTTCAGGGAAAGAAAATTTGTATTTTAACTAATCTCTTCCCTATTTGTGTTATTAACCATCTTGCAGACATCCTACTTTTACATTTCTCCACTATCCATTTAACATCCTTGACAGATGGGATATTATCAGTAGGTAGAAAATTACTGGCTGAAAAATTAGGAATAGTCTGGGTATGAATTTATGAGATTCATTTTTAATAGTCTCTTACTCTTTTACTCCAACAGAAACATTAACTTATTTACACTTTACTCCACTCAGTGCCATTGTCATGGAAAGAGGGCATTATGCTCTGTGCTCTGCAATGCCATTAGAGCCTCACAGGATCAAGATCTTAGAATAATTTCTACTCCCTCACAGATTCAGTAATTGCTTCTAACACAAGAGAAGACATGTGGGTTGGTGCATGACTGAATGGAGAGTTCAGGACACAGGCATTTTAAAGAAAAACATTTGTACAAAAGAGTTCTCATAAAGACACGTATAGTGATCTCCTGGGTCAAGTACACTCTCATTGCTGTGCAATTACACATTCTTCAGTGCTTTGCATGCTGAGCTATTACTTTGCAAATAATATTTGCTTTTTAGAATGGTAGGCAGTGCTAAAGGAATATTGGAATTAATAACTGTGCAGCTCTGACTTGTTTCAGAAATTCTTGTGAGTGGAGTGGTACAGAGGGAAGGAAATTATAGATGAGAGGGACACAGGATTTGAAACAAGGGAATAAGGACTGGGCTGAACACATTCTTTTCTGATTAGCATTATTCTAATGAAGTCAGTGAATCAGTTCTAAGCTGCAGCTCAGAAAAATGAGATATATAATGATCTCTTCCTATAAATATGGTAGTAGAGTATGGAAAAAGTAAAAGATCTGTCAGGAGATGTGTTGTCACTGAAAATACCAAGTCTAGAGACACAGAGATCTGAAGCAAAATGTCCTTATGTAATGTCCGTCAGATGACTCTTTACAGTGCTCATTCATGTGCACAGTTTTAGCCATGCAACACTGACCATACAAACAACACTGAAGCATCTTTATAAACCTGAGAGTCACAAGTTCTAGAAAACAGGGGGGAAAAAGGGGAGTTACAGAAGTTCACATGATGGTGGCTCCTTCTCCTTGAGATAGACTACAGGCTTATAGACCAATACTAATCTCAACCCTTCTTTCCTATAGGTAGAGACTCAAATTCACATTTTTTGTTCCAACCTGTGCCTTCCCTATTTCTAAATAGTCCCAAAATGAGCCAGAATTTGATCCTATCTATCTTTAGGCTTTGGCTCCTGAATGTAAAACCTTCAAAACAGATTTGTCTTCTTAGAGGTAGAAAAGTAAATTTTGGTTTAGTAAAGATTCCTTTTCCATGTCAGTGTAAAAATACCTTTTTCTCCAAGACAAACACCATTTTTGACACTTTGAACCCTTTCAGCATTTTGAGATCCTGGTACTGTCAGCCAGTCTTCAAGCACTGAAAGCGGTCTGAATTCAGATGTTCGGCCCATCTTCAAAAAAATTACGACCAACCCAAAAAGGCACTCAGATGTATCTCTCAATTACCTCAAACTTCACAATAAAAGGAGAATTAGATACAAATTAAAGTCTTAGAAGTTTGGTCTGTTCCATGCTGGAAGTATTAAAATCAAGGAGCTCGTTTTCCCCATTTCAGTTGTAAAGTTTAGCTTTGTTTAGGAATTGAAACCTATGCCTAAGGCTGAACACTTGCAAATGTAGGACCATGTTCAGTAAACCAATCTGCTTCCCTAGGCCAAATACTATGTTGACTTTTCTCCCTATGAATTTCCTAAAACCTGGCAGATTTTAGATGGGAAAGGAAATTCTAAAATCTCAAGAGTTTCTATAAATCTCAGTTTGCCTTCTCTGTTAAATCAAAGACACAAGCGACTTTGCAACTCTGATGAGAGCTATGAGGTGGAAAGAGGTGCGAACCAGAGGAGATGTGCAGGTCAGAGAAAAGGAGAGCCTGGAGAGAATTCAGAAGCCTGCTACAAGTCATAAAATCTCATGGTCTAGAAAAGAGACAAAAGCCAGGATATGGACAGAGAACTCATTTCCACCCAGCAGTTAAGACTGTGTTGTCTCAATCAGTAATCATTTGCATGTAACCACTTCCTACTCACTCTAATTCTGGATAAACAAAACTTCACTTATTCATTTTATTTTTTAATTCATCATCAAACACATTTGCTTAATTATTTTTAAAAGTTTTTGAATTTGAATCAGAAGCCATGTGTGGGGTTTATAAATAAACTCAAGTTTCCAAAGGAACAAACACTTTTTTCTCAACTTCCACCTTAGTCCAATCATTTCTTTCTTCTGCGTGTGGCGACATGAAGAGTAAAGGAAAGTCATAAATAACATGCCAGGTATTTTGCAATGTACTCTCTCAATTACAGTCAATTAATTGCACATCAGATGAGAAGCTGCAGAACAGTATGTTACACTAGGTTGGGGGTTTTTGTCAGGGCTTTTTTTTAGTTAGGTTTTTGTTTGTTTGCTTATTTGGGTGGTTTTTAGTTACAATTTACTTTAAACTTGCAGAAATCCTCAGTGTCCTCTTAAGGGAGACAAGAGTCTCAGCTATGCAAGTAGATTACAGAAAGGGCCAGACTGGCACTGAAGGATTGGTTGGTTTAAATATTGCTCTGTATTTTTCTGTGCTCATAGCACAGTTGCTATGCTGTTTCAATTCCTATGTAACTATTAATGGTGTTTCACTTTTGTGGAGACGTCTCTTTTAAAAGGAGAGAAACTATAGCAGAAATATAATTTCTGATTTCGTTGTAAATGTCCATCACATTAATTATCCTTTAAAAATAAAAGGAAAAAAATACAGCTGTGATACCAGGTTTCTTCATATCTATTTTCATTTGGAAATGCAAATAAAGGCTGAAGCCTCTACAATAGCATGTAGTCATCTGAGTATACTTATATATATATTTTTTTTTTTTCTGATATGTGTGTTTGTGTAAAACCAGAAACATTATGAATCACCCATCACCTATTCAAAAAGCAGAACTACAAGAAAAGCAGAAAGAACAAAACTGCATGAAAATCCTGAAGGATTTTAGTAGAATCCAGCATTAACCCAAATCAAGGAAACACTTCTATGTATCTATTGTGAATCCCCATTTAGTATCCTGCCAGCTATGCCAATTTGTCGTGAAAGAGTGGGTTAAGTTTGCTTGAAGAACCACGATCAAAGCTATTAGCAAAAAAGATTCTAATAGAATTTTATAAAAATGCCACTTAACAAAGCTTGATGGCAAGGTTCCATCTATTGCTTACTACATGGATGAAACATACAAAGGAAGATTGATTTAGCATTGATTTAGAATGATTTACACAAGGACAAAAGATGCAAAAGGATAAGGGAGACCCTCTTGTTGAGTCACAAGGGTCAGAGTAGACCCCCTTGCTTTCTAAACTCCTGATGGAACTTAGGTGTGGCTTGGTCCAATCTGAACAACTCAAGTAATTATAATGATTCTTTATTTCTGCCACTGACTCAAAAGACAGTAAAATAAGTTTTCCTTTATAACACTACATTACTGCATTTTTCTGCTGTCAGAAACTGAGTGTTTAGTGCAGTGGGAAGCAGGAGAATGTCGCCATGTCTCAGGGTCCTGTCTCTGTCTCACTAGAATCTGTAATGCCACTGTAGCCATACTAACTATAACAGAAGCACGTTTGGGGTGGTTTTTTTTCCCTTTTGTGCAAGTTCTAAAATCTGCATTCTTGTCCAGTGACTCTTCTTAACAACTCACTGAAGGAACTTCTGACATCTCATTATTTTAATATTTGAATTTCCCCTTTCTACTCCCTAAAAGGCCCCGTTCCCCACCCTCACCCCATGACAAGTAAGAGTAATCTCATCACTTCCATCACAAAAAGTACCCAACATTCTTGCCTAAATTTAAGAAGTTGATGTGTCAAAATTTTTCAGTCTTTAGTTAGGTTTTACAAAACTCTTGTTAAACCATTTTTTCTCTGGCAGGATGTTAGGTTAAAAGTTGAGTCCATATAAGTTCTCTTTGAAAAATTCTTAAAAATTTTAAATAGAAGATGTGTTCAACAGTGAGCTACCCATGTTCTCTGGTGTTTCCACACAGCGAGCAACCTCGCTTCAGCATGGGGTAATCCTCAAGAAATCTGCAATGACTGATAGCACATTATTGCAGGTACTGGATACAGAGACATGTCCTGTCACATTCCCTCTTGAGTGCAAGTTCCTATATTACTGTACAGTCATCAATGGCTCATAATCCTGGCTCATCGAGTGCCTATTTCATACTCCAGGCAGCTTCATTTATGTGTAACTGCTGCTGAGAAACTCTTGATGATTGCACGTATTGTTCTAATAAAAGTGTTCAAGACAAAAAGAAATTCCCAGGCAGAAAGACAATTGTTTACCTGCTAAAGAATCTCTGAAACACAGCTTTTTGCTACCTTTCATAATACCGCCTTGTACAAGACGGTACTGTCCTTCCTGCTTGTGCTTCCCCTCATTCAACAAAGGCACAATTCTTTTTTTATTCTGATTTACTCATTGGATTAAGGAGAATTATGTCAAAAGAGAAAAAAAAGAAGCTGAGTGAACGTGTTAGTTCAGAGAAACATTCTGCCCAGTTTGTTGCCCTTTTATCTTCCTGATTGAGTAAAAATTAAAACAAAGAATATTCTTGCATGCCCTCACTTTTCTTTAGAGATATGCATGAGAGTGTACCTTTATGATTTGGGACACTTGTAAATATTATTGAATAGTATGAAACTGGATCCGTCCTTTATCACCATGTTCAAAACACCTTTTTAGAAAGACAATTTTTTTCCCCACTGTATTTTCTCACTGCACTTCAGGGCATACCCATTTACTGTATTTGCACAGAATACATGGTCAGAGAGGGCGTTACTTATGGTGATGAGATTATTTCTCCCCTCACTCAGCAGACTGTAAGATGTCTACTCCTAAAGCAGCAATGACTGCAGCTTTTCCACCACCCATGAGATCACAACCATAATTAAAGAATTTCCTTTTCCATTGCTTACATTCTTTCTTTTTATTTTATTATTTCCCCAATTCTTCTGTCCTAAAACACAAAACCTGAGCATAAACTATCCCTATTTCCCTGAGCACTTTCTGCAAAGTGGATAAAATCCCTCCCAGGGATCTCTCAACTTAGAACTCTGTATTTTAAAGAACTTTGCAATTCTGACCTAGAAACTGAATTGATTATATCTTTATAAGAAAATATGTTTACATTTATGTTTGCATTTATAAATATTCAGATCTTAATGGAAGAAATAACTAGATTAAACAGGAAAGTAAAGCAGTGATAATCAGTGCAGAAATGTTAATGTTGAGCCTAATAGTTTCTCCTTCAAAGGGTAGGCAATATTCATCTGTGCAATGCAAACAAAACCATTCCTCCAAAATGGATTCTCTCATTTGAAGAGATGTAGTTGAAATATTTATTCATTAGCTCTTTCTTACTATGTTGGCCAGAGAAAGCAATTTATATTCTACTGCAATTAGAAATAACTGGATAGGTCAGTATTGCAAAAATCCTTCACAGCACTTTTAAAGAGGAGCAAGTAAATGATTTTGTGCTCTATGCTGAGCACAAATGTATGTGGCCGCACTGGCTCGGGATGGAGTGCACATAGTGACAATAATTTCACAGCATGTGAGAAAAAATTTCAGACACTGAGAGTTGATTTCCTACACGATCAGTTGCAAAGGGAATGATAACAGTAACAGAGCTCAGCAAAGAAGTGGGTAACACAGAACATTGAAAATATTCTGCTTTGCCAGGACCAACAGACTAATTTGCATATTTAAGCCACATTGCTTTGGAGACATGCAGAGATGTCCAATTTAAAAATGAGCTTAAATTGATAGACTACTTTGCTGAGAAAATCTGAAGATGCACTGGAATGCTTGCGGGAATTTTCCTGGTTTGTGCATATTTACCTCTGTGGTAATAAAGAAAATTATTTGTACAGGGTCAGAGAAGATCAGGGGTTTATAAACAGACAATGTTATCTACATAAATACTAATGCAAATGATAATTTGACAATCTTCATACATTTCTACCAGCCTTCATTAAGCAAAATTAAATTATTCCAGTGACCGAGAATGCAAACATTGTTTTGAAAAGTCTCAGGAACAAACCTGGTCTTCCCACAGTAAGGTGTCCTTGGAGTTAGCTGGTATTTTTCTAAATAACGTGAGTCAGTAATGATTCAAAAATTCAGTATGTTTTCAACTGAAGTCCTTGATAACCTTTCTTATATTCATTTCAGGAAGAACAACGAATAAGCCCACAAAAATTTGCTTAAGCCAAAAATAATAGGTTTTATAGAGAAATCTGATGTTTGCACCAATTCCATCACACATGTTTTGATCTCACAAATAAAGTGGTTGCCATCCAGAAAAACTCCCTTTTAATATATACATCCATTTGGGCTCTTAAATTTAAGGATCAAAGCTTCATAAGGTTTAAGTCAAAAGATCCTGCAGTTGCCCAAAAGGACAGGAGCAGCAGCAATACTGCTTCAAAGCAGCTCTCATAGTCTACATGGCCATATTTTCGCTTTTCTATGAAGTTTGTTTAGCACTCTTGTTTAATATAAATAATGCTTGTGGGTGATACTGATACATTCATTTTCCCAGAACATTGTTAAAGTTATGAGTTTAACCAGTTGCAGTAAGTACATTGTATTTGCTTTCAGTACTGTAAACTGAAGTAATTTGAAAGACCATATTACCAATTAAACAGGACATAATGTCTAAGGCTTTCTTTAGCCATTCTAACAGCAGATCTCAGAGGAGTATTAGGCTCTTTCCATTTGAAATTTAAAACAGTACAGATGAAAATAATCTCTACTTACGTGCTTGATTGCAGGATTTCTGTATTTCTTTTTCAGATTAATTTATGCTACCTTATTTATTTTCACATCACTTGCTGTCAAGTGAACACATAATGTATTGCTCCTCGGTCTTGATATATCAATGCTGATTTTCTGTCCATCATTAATAGTACCTGCTGGTCTGGGTGAACATATATTAGCTTAAAAATTTGTTCAGCTTTAATTGTCATTGAATTAAATACTGGGACAAGGGAGTAATTTTCCATGAAGCCAAGACCTGTTAATGGACACAGCACTGCAGTTGTGGCCTCACCAGTGCTGAGCAGAGGGGAAGGATTGCCTCACTTGATCTGCTGGCAGTGCTTTGCCTGATGTAGCCCAAGATATCATTACCTTCTTTGCAGCAAGGTGTCCTGGTTTCAGCTGGAATGGAGTTAATTTCTTCTCAGTAGCTGGTACAGTGCTGTATTTTGGATTCAAAATGAGAATAATACTGATAATACTCTGATGATTTGGGTTTTGCCAAGTTCTGTTTACCTGAAGTCAAGGACTTTGTTTGTTTGTTTTGTGTCTCATGCTCTGCCAGTGAGGAGGGACACAAAGGAAAAGAAACTGGGAGGGAGCATAGCCAGGAAGGGTGACTTGAACTGGGCAAAGGGAGGTTCCACACCATAGAGTGTCGTGTCCAGTACATAAACTGGGGGAGTGACCTGGAATGAAAGGCAGGGAAGGAAGGGTGATTTGGGTTCAGGAACAGGGTCTGCCACCAGAAAATGGATGGCGAGCAATTGTATTGGGCATCATTCTTTTTCTCCATCATCATCATCATCATTACTACTACTACTACTACTACTACTACTACTACTACTACTACTACTACTACAGTTATTATAATATTTTACTTTGTTGTCAGGAATAAACCATTTTATCTCAACCTACAAGCCTTACTTTTGATCCTCCTCTCCATTCTACCTGGGGGTGGGGGGCAGGGGGACTGAGCGAGCAGCTGGGTGGTGCTTAATTTCCAGCTGGGCTTAAACCACCACACAAGGGCACATTACTGTCTCATTTACCCAGTCTGCTCCTAATTTTCAGTGGTTTGTTTCTATTGCAATTAATGGAGAAAAAGTTATGTGGTCTAAAGGTCAGCTTAAATCCTACCTGGACTGTTGAAGAGTGCATCAAGCATCTCCCGCAGTTAGAAGGAGACGGCCTTGAAAAGCTATTAAGTTTTTGGTCTTGTTTTTGTGAGCAGTCAGGGAAAAAGAATTTTAATGGTTCAGCCCTAATAATGGAAAGTTACAGACTCACTTCTAAAAAAGTGATGATTTTGCATTGGAAGTAAAGCTAATACTTAATTGAGCAAGACTTTGAGCAAAATGAAACAGCTGAATCAGTCTGGAACAATGTAGTGTTGAAACAGGATGGGAAAAAATCAAAATATTTACATTTGGAAGGAGGAAACAATACAAATGAAACAATACAAATGTCACTGTGTAAAGTTTTGGTTTAGAAGATCATATTATCAAATCAATAGGAGCAGAAAAAAAGGAAAGGGAATAATAGTTCAGATGTAGGTGTGGTCTAAGGCAAAAATTATACCATGTGTGTACCACAGTCTGATTTCCAGTTAGCCATCAATCATAAAAAAAGAGAAATGCAGATTGCTGTTTGCTGATTGTGGGATTCAGTTTCCTGTCTAGTGAACTATTCTCTGCTCACAGTTCTAAAATATCACCTGCAGCTGTACTAAAATATAAGATACAGGCCAACCATGTGAACTAAACTGCTCTCTATGATGGACCTGTCTGACCATTTGTTTAGTGCAGCCTGTTTTCCATAAACTTTATTGGAAATGGCTTTATATTCAATACTCATTAAAGAGGAAAATATTAAATAACAAGTGAGCCAAGAAAACAGAGAGTCCTCTAGAAACTTTTCCATGTTCTAATAATTCTCTTTTTACAATTACTTTTTTCTGATAGCTCAATTAGTCAGATTTTGTTTTACACATATGCTGCATCTGTGAAATCTCTTTTATTCATTTTCTCCCAAGTTTTGCTGAAGTGGTTCCTACAGATCTCAAGTCTATGTGCTCTTATGCTGTTCCTGCTATTGACAAAACACTTTACCAGCTGCTAATATAAGAGCTGGATGGTATCAGCTCTCTCCCATACTCAGTAAATATCTGTGGAAGACATAGCAGATTCTTTCATTCTAAGTCACTGAAAAAAGGATAGCAAAGGTTGCATTAAAATTTTATCAAAAAGATCGAGAATTCAGTTTGAAAATCAACAGTCGTTTTATTAAAACATTGTGATAATCTAGATTAAAAACATTTTCAAACTATTTTTGACTGCTTTTATCTGACAGGCCTTCAGAAAGTTCTCAATTAAATTTTCCTTAAGTACTGTTTATGGGAAAATAATGCAGATCAGCTTTTTTCCTGCCAGCTATTAAAGCAAGCCACTTCATTCATACAATTCATCTATTCAACTGAAACAGGGATTATTTAACTAAAACTTTTCTCTTTGACTGATTTCTATGTTTCAGTTCCCCTTCCTTTCCTTCCCCTTTACTTATTTACTCTCTTCAATTGTTGAATTCACTAAAAATTTATTGCAAGAAATGTCAGACTTAGTATGTTACGCTTTTGAGGACATAATTCAGATGGTTTGCTTTACTGTATTTATGTTTAACATGATTTTACAGAAAACTCTTATCTTCAACAAATTGCTCTCAGATTTTAGACTTCCCCTTTCTGTGGTTTGTAAGGCTGAACAGAAAGAACCAAGCAAAAGGAAGTTGAATGACGTAAAGACTATTTGCTTCTACTATAAAGAACACCAAGCTAGGGAGGCAACGAACTCATGAGGTTTCCTGAGGAAACTACCTTGCCATAGCAACCAAAGGCTTTTTAGAGCTAACAGACGAAAAGGTTGATTCTTGACATCTGAGGTATAGCTCCTATCACCCCTCTCATGCCTCTACACCAAAGCTCTACCTCATTCAGCTCTAGAATTCGTGTTTCTACTTGATTAAAAATCTTAGAAGCAACCTAAAAATTCCAACAGCAGGCAAAACAATAGTGACACACCTGAACAGCAATGGCTTTCTCCCAGATTTCCATGAAGAAATGCAGCAGATGTGTAATCATCAGAACTATGTCACTGCAGCCCTTCCCACCCTGAGAACTAACAAGTACCTTTTCCATGGAGCAGTAACAGGAGCACAAAGATGCAGCTGAGAATGAAGCAATGGCAGACAATGCTCTAAATGAAGGCAGAGAATGCTCCAGCATTCTCTCAGTAGTCTTTTTGTTTTCACTCCACAAATGCATGAAAGAGCCGTTCATTGTACTGGTGCTGTGCCAAGGAAGAAAGTAATTCATGTTTTTGACCTTCAGAGGATTGGGACCATAATACTTCTGTTAAATCTCTCCTTCACCACATGACTGACCTCCCATGTGCTACCCAGGAAACACCGAATCTTCACACTGTATTTTTCTGTTTAGCTCAGGCATAGAAAAAATACTGCAGAATTTGTTCCTAGTTAAAAATTACTGGTGAAAAGTGTTGCTGCCTCTATCAGGTCTGATTAAATGGGTTTAATTTACTAAGAAGCTGACAAAGGAAGAATAAAGCTTTATGCCACGTTTCCATTTGTACAGTACAATCTACATGAACAATCTATGTTATCTCGTCTGTAACCACAGGCTGCCTAAGCCTCACACTTACACTGCCCCATATTAACCAGATTTTAATGACTATGCTTGTGCACTTCTGCAACTACAAATTGTTTATGCAAAAATATAAGCTATAAAACCGAAAGGATTACTATCCTGAGGAAGAACACACTATAATGTTCTGGCAACAGATCAGAAGTTCTTTGCCACTGTTGCATTAAAATAAAAAAAATTTTCTCCTCTGTCCAAAAACCCACCCAGAAACAACAGAGAGTTAAGTGTAGAATTTTTAGCATGTAATAATTGCTTACCACATCTGTTAAGACTAGTGGGGAAAATATCAAAATTCAGATATGCTTTGGATTCCAATGAATAATATTCCAAATAGTATTCAATAGTATGCCAAAATGTTCGTTCAAAAATTACTGCAACTAGGAAAAAAGAAAAAGCAAAGTCTGCGTGCAAAGCTCCTTCAAATAAATGATATTAAAAATGAGTGCATGTCAAGACTAGAAAGTTCTCCCTTAACAACTATAAAGGGGCGCAGTCTGAAAACCAGAAACCACTGTCACTTCTGGCTCATGTCCACTGATGCATCTTTTGAGCTATTCCAGGCTGATTTCAGACTGGTAAGCAGCAGGAAATAGAACTAGTTTTATGTTTTGCTCAGTCTCTTCTGCTGTATTTTGGGGCTACCTCCACTGCCAGTTTCTTTCAAGGATTCTGTTGCCTGTGTCGTCTACACTGCACTTGTGCTCTATCACTTCTGGGATGTCTTTCAAAGCAGGACAATTAGGTTTGTGCCCAGTAGGAAGCTACAGGCAGGAGTACGGGCATTCCAGGTGTAGGCAATGCTCCAACAGGCAGCGGGAGTCAGGAGCAAGGCATGCCTCGCTCACCCTCACTGCTCTGCACCGAGCTGACACTTGCCAATACGTTAAACCTCGTGCCTGGCTCTTCGTGCCTTGTCCCTTTATATGCAAATACACACCAGCAGAGATATTTTAGGAGAGCAAGAGGGGTGGACTAAATGATCTCAAGTCTATTCCAACCTCAACCAGGTTTCTAAAAAAGACCAAAAGTGCAAAGTCTTTTAGGATACCAACTCAGAGAGGAGCCTGAATGTGGATTATGCCTGATAGTCCTGTATCAAATGGCCTAGAGAACAGGCACTGTCCAGGAGTGCAGGAGTCCAGATTTACACAAACATAATCAGTGATCAGATGGCATTTAACCAAGGCATGTTTAACACTGGGTTTAGAAACAGGTTCATGTGACGTAAATGGGCCAGAAAGGATATGGGCAAATTATATCAAAAATGTTTAATAAACGGTTCTAAGAACTCTTTTCCTGGACCTGAGAGAGTGAACGAAGGTCAATTTTAAACCACAACTTTTTATTTGTACTACAGAGTAGTAAAGCAACCACTTTGAAACAAAACCAATAAACATGTCTGAATGCAGCAGCTGTAAGTATGATCAAATCCTACTGGTATGCAGATTCATGCAAAGAATTTAGGCACTATTTATACGTAACTCCATTGAAATTATAACTTGATTGTTCAGAAGAACATTTAATTTATTTTTGTGTCCCTCTCACTGCTTGCTGTCAATGAAATCAATCTGCCTAAGTACTAAAAGCAATTGAGTTGAGGAGGTTTTCCAGAAAAGAAAAAAAATTTAATGAAGAGTAATATAGAATCATCAGGCTGGAAATTGTTCTTACTGCATTAAACCTCCTCCACTTACAAAAATCTGAGAGAATCAGATACATCATCTGCAAGCACTTAATTTTTTCATTCTTCAATTTTTGCCACACCTCTATGGAATCATCTTATGTTCTTAGCCCATGACCACTTACTAGAATGGCAATTAGAGACAGAGAAATGGAAACACTTTTTTGTTGCTGCCTTTTAGTTTTTCCACTCCAGTTTAATCATGACCTGTCACTTAGGAACACCCTCACATAGGACTTGTATCTTCAAAAGTAAAGCACCATGTAAAAAATTACTTTGTGGGCTTTACATGTTGGCCTTGATGTGTTCCTTCCCGAAAAGAATTACATCATTTTAGTTGATATTATGCATGCTTCCTATGGGGAAGTTTCCCCTGGGCAGAAAGTTGATGGCTTAGTTTTATCATTTAAAACCTCTAAAGTGATTTCCCAAAAAATTTCAGTAGAGAGATGAAAAATTATTGAATTTCTGACACAGCTTTTCTCTTCTCAAACATACAAATTTAGTTACTTCTCCTGAATAAAAGTTATTACACTGAAACCTGAGGAATCTCAGGGTTTTCACTTTCACAGAGAAAAGCAAGGTTTTTTGGCAATTCATTTTCTTTATGAAATGAGCAGTAAGTGTTACTTTTGCAGAAGTACAATGCCTTGTAAAAATGAAGCTTGTTTTTCTAACTTGGGGTTTGGACACTGAGATGAAGACGTTGCCAGTGAGTTTAATCAATCTCTCGCTGTGCTAGGATACATTGAGTGAAATATGAGAGCAGCTGACACCAAGTACAGTGTTCTGTACTCCCTCCTCTTTAGCTATCCTGCATATTTCAAGCCTCTCCACAACCATCCTAGACTGTTTCCCTTTGATTGTGTTTCCCTTTGATTGTATTTCCCTACAGTGAAGGGATTAGGTAGTTCTGTGCAATTCCACCACTTCCTCATTTTCTGTCACACAGAGTTCTCTCCCCTATTCAGCATCCACCACAGCAAAACTAAATTGTGGCTAATAATGCATGTCCCCTTTCTGACAATGTAATGCACTGACAATCTGGAATCTCCTGCAAGTCTTTTTCTTAAGTGAACTGAAGAACAATAATAAATAAAATGGAAGATTTACTTTACTAGACCAACAGTGTATGTATTTTAATATTTCCTATATGATACACTATTTTTATGCACTATTTACACACAAAAATTCCTGGCTGACTTAGCCTGTCTGGGTAGGCCATTAACCCAGACACTGAGACTGGCAAACTGTCTCCAAGTGATACTGCACATACCTACACTAGGCAAGATAAGCACATGAAAAAGGTGATAGAGAGCTTGGTCTGAGGAAGGCAAGAGTTTAGCACAGAGTTTCTACATACTTCAGCCACTCAGAACAGCTCTGCTGGTGTAGAAAAGCCAGTCATTTCACCATCTGTGCAATTATACATGGTGACGTCCTGTGCCACATATGGACTTCTTGTAGGAGTAAGACAGTATTTCCAAATATGAAATGGGGGGAGAAGGAGGTGAGTAACAGAAGAAATGTTTGAGGATGGGCATTTTTCGCTTGTAACTTAAGTAAGCTCAGCAGGATGATATTTGCATGTCATCCCCTTTCTCAAACTTTGTGCAGGTCCTCAGACACAGCAGGCCAGCAGTTCTCTGAGGAGACAGTATTTTGGTGGCTTATAGCATCTAAAATAATGACAGGCCATTCAAATAAAGTAAAATGAAAGGGTTTCGGTTTTTTTACCTGCAGGATCTTCTATAGCATTGATAGAGGTGAAAAAAAGCGTCGTTTTTTCTCCTTGGCTACTACTGGAAATGCTACTTAACCCACTAAATTTATGAATAAGTTCATTGTTGTATTAACAAAGATGAATCTTGGGAAATGTTTACTGAGAAGTGTGTTTATATGGAAGAACTAAATAGTTCCTGCACTGTAGACTAAGGGAACTGGAGAGAGGAATCAGAGACTACCTGCTCACAAAAGATTGAATACACATTTAGACAGCAAGTTTAAAAAGATTTTCCAAGCTCACCCAAAGCAATTTCCTGTCCAAACAGTTACCTAGGCACAAAGGTGATTTTTCATATTATTCTGATCTCTGTCTTAGAAGTCCCATGAGTACTGTGGACTATTTCTAATGAAGGGCTCCTCCAGAGCCTTCTTGCTCTCATTTTCAGATTCCATACAGACAAAGCAGCTCTATCTGTTTGATCTTGTGTTCCTTGGTGTAAGATGTCATCTCTTGGTACTGGTTATCCCCCTCGTTCATGTGCAGAGAGCAATATCCCTTTTTCCACTTTGTCTTTCTAAGCCAAAGAATGCAAATTTCTCCTGAGTGTCTCCATTCCCTAAAGCATCTGTGGTGCCCTTAATTGCACCTCTTACAGCTTCCATCAGTTGTTCAAATACCCACCATCATTACTAGAAATGCGCTGAATAGTATCTCCCAAGACTTCTGTCTTTTCCCAGGGTTGTATATCTTGACAGCAACTGATAGCTGTCCATTCTCTCACCTAAATTAATCTTCTTTCTAAGCTGCCCTAATTGGCCACTACCCCTGTGGTAGAGCCAACTCAAGTTGTTTTGTAATTTTTCTCTCCATTAAGGGCTTTTCTCTGCTGTACTGTTGAATTTTTTCTCATTTCTATTGCTCCAGTACTCAATGCAATAAAGCCTACCTGTGTGACTGTGATGACAACAGATTATGATCTTTGTCATCATCTGTCCAATTCTTCACTCCCAAGGTGCTCCTTTACCAGCTTCTTCTCCATTTTAAACTTTGCACACATTCTCTTCTTCATGGATAGCTTCTAATGTGATCCCATATATGCTGCATTTAATTCAAATAAATCAGATTCTCCCCACTGCCAAATAGTTCCCTGATTTTCTAGAGAAAGAGATAAAAGATTTACGTGGCACAACCTTCTGTTTGCAAAATCATTGTTCGAATGTATCCTTGTTTTCAATCTTTGAGTATTCTTGTCCTTCAAATTTGCTCTTAAAGACTTCCTTCTATCCCAGGTTAAACTAATGCACCTATAGATACGCAGATATACCCCTTCCTCTGTAAGTGCTGATAAAACATATGTGTCTTTAATGTTAACCTGAGCATTGCATAATAAAACAATGCAACTCGGCCTCACAATTTTTTGCATGCTAGCTGACTTGGAAATCTGTGAAAGATTGGGCACTGATTTAGGTTTTGAATCACATTAGGGAAATAGCATTACTCCTGACCACATCCTCACTGCATTGAACATTTTTCACTATAAACTTTTCAGTTCATATGGCTAAAAGATCTCTTGAAATCTACTTTGTTCTTAACAAGGTCTGCCTCAACTGGCTTTCTGTTGATTCTTACCATAGCCATATACTTTATGTCTAAGACATGGGGTATTTTTGGCAAGCAGACCATTTTCCATTCTTTCTCAGCTCTCTACTTATGGTAATATCTCTCTGGAGGTACCTATAATCTAATTAGGTACAGGATGCCGTATGTTTTTCCTTGCATGACATAAGAATTCCTGATGGTCCCACAACATTCTAATTAAGCAAGTGTCAGTACTGTCTACATGCAAGATTCTCAGCTTTCCTGCTCAAATGACTTGACTAACTAATCCCCATCCATCATACAAGAAAATGATTTGGTTTTCTTTTTCGAACCTGAAGGCCTTATTCACAGATCTTCTTTTATTTTTCCCTTAATTTATAGCAGATCAAGCTGACAAAATTCAAGTCACAAGTAATTTCTGTGACTAACTCCCCTATATTATATTTGTAGCATATTTTATTATGCACCCAAAACAAGCTAATTAACGTCACCTCTTTCTAATTAAGGGAACAATATATGACAAAATGTGTTAACTATCAAATCTCAGAATTTCTAAGGCTCTAAGTAGGACTTATTTTCCAGCTCTTATCAAGAAAGACAAAAATATCAATCATGCAATTTCCAAACGTATTTCCTAACACCATTAGAAATCTGAAAAAATCTATACAGATTTCAGTATAGCCCCACAATAACTTATTTTACTGTTTTAAAATGGATTTACTTTTGATTCAAACCTATTTCACTAGAGCCATGCTACTTCTTTTTTGTTTGTTTGTCTGATTCTATTCTGAGTGTGTTGCATTCTCCATTTGCCTTAACGATGTGTCAATAATGGGGTTTGCATATGGCATGCATCTCAGTGCCAGCAACTGGTACCAACATGATTCTTATTCCACCATGTTCCTCTTGTCTTCCACTCGTCTAGTTTCATTTCCCCCACCAGCTCAACTTCCTCCCCCATGTTACTAGGCTGCGGTGTTGGTGTATAAATATTTGGTTTCTCACTGAATACACCCAGTCTCTGAGATGACACGTAGTTTCTTCAGTACCTATGCTGTTCCCTGTTTCCATCTGCATATTCCCTTTGCTGGCTTTCTGTCCACTGATCATATTCCTTTGCCTTTTGTTGTATACTCACTTACTTGATTTAGGCTTTTGGTGAGTAAATACCGAGCCTCGAGATCACACAAGGCTTTCTTTCTTCCTCAGTTTAAAGCTCGTATTTCACATTATCATTGCAGAGATTTCTCCAGGTAATTGGATTAAAGATTGTTTGAAGTAGGTCAGTTATTAGGATTTTTATCTTTTTTTTACATGACCTACCACAGAACAGTTCACGTTCAGTAATATAACAGGCAACATATCAGCTCTCCATGAGTGTTGAGGCTACTGGCAGAAAAGCACTGTGGTGGCAGGAAGTCTATAAGGCTCAGATATGACTGTAGAATACCCAGTTTCGATGTTCAGGCTGGTTCCTGAACTATAATTTTTAGACATGTGCCCAGTCTTATTTTTTAAGTCTACTTTAAAGCATTTTGCAGTCTCATAGTTATACTTCCTCCAAATTTTTCAGGTCATTAATTCTTGTAGTACTTCCTCTACATCATAGCAAATTCTTCTCCTTCCTTGGCATTAATATGCTTCAGCTTTTACAGATTCTTATCACTATTCCCTCTGAGCTGTCATTTCACTTTTTCCTTCCAAGTCCAGACCATAATAATTTTGCTGCCATGCCTTAACTCTAGGATTTTTGCAGTTTATGTGAGCCCTACCAAACATGCGCTATCTAAAAATAATGCTGAATTTTTTCCCACTGTCATATCTATGATTTACAGCCTTATTACTGAACAAAGCCATAGAATTGTAATACTCTTCATGCCGACAACTGACTTAAGCACTGCTTGATTTTTTCTCCCAGCTTTAGTCATGCTTTGTTTCTCACACTGCAGTGCAGCCTTTGGGGATGAGGAAAAATCTTTTTCGACAACGTCTCTGTGTTGTACATCATAAAATGACACCTTGCTGCATTAGGGGGACCACAAGCATTAACCAGAAAAGAATATACAGTGGCCAGAGCAGAGTATCTTGTATGAATGTAGAGCATCAAATACTGTTTTTTCATTCTTGAGTTTGTTTCTTTGCAACTCCTTGACATGGAAAAAGGTACCAAAGGTGGTTTGGTACCTTCACAGTACAAAGAATCTTGAACAGTTTGTTACTGTGCAATTATCCAAGGTTCCTAAATCTGCACTTCAAATCTCAAAGCTTGTTCTTATAATGAAGTTCTAAATAACTATAATAATGAAGGCTCAAACAAAAATATTAGGTATCACAATGAAAAGTCAACACTGGTGAGAGAAAATTGCCTTTAGCAGCATTTGACAAAGACCATTTGGCTCAGAAAAAGAGGGCCTATGGACTTGCCTTAACCTCCAACTGCAGTGCTAATTTACAGATGAAGTGTTCCAAGTTTCCTAGTCTCAGAAAAAAAGACTACAAATAGCAATTAATTTTCCTTTGCAGAAGCATTGGAAGAGAGAGCGTATTAGAAAGGGCCTCTTTGTCCTTTTCTCCCACAGCATTTTTTGTTATGAATTTCCTTGCAGTTCTATTACTGTGCACCCAGACCTGGAAGTCACATTCCAATATACTCACCATGAAGTGTGTGGTCCTCAGCTGGGAAAATACAAATATAGCATTTTGAATTTATTTTTTTCCAAACAAGTCCAACTTTTACTTCATGGACATGAAAACAGACGTCACATGTGCATCTCTGTGAATGGGATAGAAGAGATAAGAAATCCTTCAAAAGCTCTACGTGGAATCTCTACACGGTGGAGAGTTGGGGTCTTTCCTTCTTTTGTTTTCTTTTTAATGAAGAGGTACTCTTTTGACTTACAAGTAATGACAGAAGACAAACAATCTAATCTAATCTAATCTAATCTATGGTTTGAAGCAAGCAATAAAAACGAGTTGTAGAGAGGAGGTAAAGATTTGTGGAAAAGAGGGAGAGAGAAAAAATAAAAAAGAAGAAATGTAGGAGAAAAAGAGAAGGGAAAGAAAAATCAAGGGGAGAAAGAGTATAAAATCTTTCCAGTGACTTTTAATACTGGAGTACATTTAGGTACAAATAACTGTGCAACAGATACCAGAGCTATGCACTATGAGCACAGTTGCATATTTGACTTATTTTGGTATGAGGGTGTACAGCTCCCCCTTGAAAATACTTCAGGCAATCCAGAGGAAACACTGGCTGCTCACAGAAATCCTAAGAAATCTGGAGAAATTCCAAGACTCTTTTTTTAATCTTTGCCCACCATTTTGAAACAAAATCTACCAAAGGAGAATGAAATCTGGTTCATTTCCTCTGCCTGTATGCTTCAAAACTTGGCAAGAATATTTTCCTTTTCTTCCGCCATTCAAGAATCTAGCATCTAGCTGGTTTTTGTTTTGGTTGTTTTTTGTTTGTTTGTTTGTTTGTTTTTTGGTTGGTTTGGGTTTTTTTTTCTGTGAAGTACTTTTAGGTCATGTTATTACAAAGAATAAAAGCACTAAGAAAATAACAAAGCATAGCTAAAAGAGAATGGAAAATTCTATATACGAGGTTTAACTAATAGCTCAAGTAACCTTCTACATCTCTCTTTTTGAAGGATGCCTGGCAGGACTCAATTTCATTTCAATACTGTAGATCAAGAAAAACAATTTACTATAGTAAGGAAAGGGGAGGAAAAGAGGTAGAGACAAGACTGGCTGTGTTGGGTATTTCCTTCTAATGAGGAAAGAAAATCCTGAAATAAATAAATAAATTTTAAAGCTCAGAGATTGGAAATAAAACACATAGTCCTATAATTTAAATTATTGCTTGGGTTCCAGGTCAGTCTTATGTAGATAGAAGCACAGTTCCATTTGCTGGTGGCTTAGTAGCTACTGTATGTATAGCTCCAACTATTAAAGTCATGTAACTATATCTATTTTAAAAATCATATTTTTAGGTCTGCTAAATTTTGAAATGATATTTTTTCTGGGTGTTTGCTGTGTAAGGTAACTTTAGGTTTTAGAAAATTTCTACCAGAATATTTGGGTTTTTTCAGAACACAAAATGTGAAAAATCTAGTGTTTTATTCAAATATCCATACTTCTGACATGGTTTTTCCCCCCAGTTCTTCTAACGCCCACATACTTTACAGTTTTACATGGGAGTGGTTGTTGCATCAGGAGTGCTGCTAAAATTCTAAGAGTAGCTGACTCCCATATACACCCAGTGGCTCTTTGCAGCCATGATTATCAAGTATTCCACCTCCACAGGGCATGCACAAGCACACGGCTAAGCACAACTCTCCCTGAAACTGCCAAAATCCACGTAGCCACACAAACTCCAGGGAAATAAAGAAGCTGTCAGAGTTAAGGAGAGGACAAGGGTTGACCTATACGCAAGTGGGCTGCAAAAATTAGGTGGAAAGACCTGGCATGGATGAGAAGACCTGGGCTGCTTCAGTAAGGAAGGACAGAAAGCAAGAGGGAGGTTGCAGCTTAGAAGAGAAGGAATAGAAAAGCTCAGCTCTGTGTTGAAATAAATAAATATTGCAGCCGTGTCCACACTCACACCATTTCTCTCCTGCCAGAAGCGGTGTCCCACTGGATATACAGTAAATGCATTTCAGAAATGTGGTCACTCTACAGTGCAGCCTCACAGTCAGATACTGCTCCCTCATTTTCCCTGGAGCGATGGTCTGGTTGCAAGCATCAGCTTACCACAGATAAACAGTACTGTTAATACAAAGACTGTGATAACAACTGAGCTGGAGAAGAAAAGGTTCCAGGGGGACCCTGCAGAGGCCTTCCAGTACTTAAAGGGGGTTTATGAAAAATAGGGAGTGATGTTCTACACAAGCAGATAGTGGTAGGAAAAAGGTTTGAAACTAAAAGAGGAGAGATTTGGATTAGTTATTAGGAACAAGTTCCTTACTCAGAAGGTGGTGAGGCACTGGAACAGGTTGTCCAGAAAAGTTGTGGATGCCCACAGAAGTGTTCAAGGCCAAGTTGGATGGGGTCTGAGCAACCTGGTCCAGTGAAAGGTGTCTCTGCCTATGGCAGGGGATCAGAATTAGATGATCTTTAAGTTCTCTTCCAACCCAAGCCTTTCTATGATTCTGTGAAAATGAAGAAATACCAGCATTCATTGGTGCATATTCCTAAATGAGTCTTGATGCATCAGTTCCTGATATGCATAAAGAAACCACCTTCATAATTTTACAGTTAATACTTTATTCAGCATGCATGCTACAAAACACCCTGGGAAGGCAGGAAAGCTCTGAAGCAAAACTGATTACTCTGTTGGTGGCACCCATAATCCTCACAGAGACTGGGAGGTACACAGCAGTTAGACAAAGGGCCTGCAGGAGAAAAAGGTGTGCTCAGGGTTGAGAATTAAAGGCTAAACTGAATTCCTCTCTCTGCCTCGTATTTTTCACCTGAAACTGGAGAAGTGGCTTGACCTAATATTTTAATTTTTTAAAACAAGTGAAGTCTGCATGTTAACTTCTGGGTGTCTGAACTGCCACAGCAGCTCCAGTAAAGAAATAATCTCATTGGCTCACAGCTGCAAGTGAAGTTTGAGAGAGCTACACTTTGAAAGTATGAAATTCAGTTTACTCCTACACATTCTTAATCAAGATTTCCTGCATGTTTCAGATTTGTCAGAACTACACTGTCTCAAATCAAGCTAATTGTTTCTTTTAATCATAAAACCTCCTGGAGGTGATAAGATTTGCTTGTCTCAGGGGCCTTTGTGAAGACAAACTGCTTTTGAAGCATTCAGGCACTATAGAAAAGCACAAGTCATCTCGAAGCACATCTTGGTCATTAGACACAGCCCTAAACACCAAACATAGAAAAAAAGGCATAAGCAAAATATTGAAAAGATGCTTTTAAGTGAGCAGCACTGTGTATGTCATGCAGTAAGCATGTCTGGGGTCCTGGGAGGGTTAGGAGAGAAGGAAGCATGTGACATGTGAAAAAGAGAATTCTAATCAGATGTATAAAGAAGCTAAAAAAATGGAAGCACAGATAAACCTTTCTCTGCTGTTTCCTACTGCTTGAATGTTTGAGGAGTGTCTTAATGTTCTCTTCAAACTTCATTTCTATACAATTATCAGCTTATTTCCGTTTCTATTTAATTTCAAATGGTTTATTGGGATAGTTAGTGGGGCACCTTGGGATATCTATCGCCAAGTTAAAGACAGTGCCAGTGGGGAAATCAGAAATAAACAACAGGGAGAGACAGCAATGAGTTTTAAGCTATGGAGATGAGCATATTCACATATGACTAGTAAGGAAAGAGATTAATAAAAAACAGCCCCCAAATCCCCAATTTTCCCTGGAATTTCCGGATTATTTACCAAGCTCACATTTAAGCGAAAGAACTCATCCCAGTCAAACTGGCTGTGTCCTCTAGGAACCTCTACTGACAAGATAGAATTGAATGGACACCACTTTCACACATTGGAGAATCTCTCACCAACAAACTTCTCATCTCCTCCATCTAGAATAAAGTACAGCCGCTTGCTAAGGGGCTAAAACTGCTCTGCCTGCACACAACCATCTCCAAGCAAGCCTAGAAAATTCTGCTGTGATTTTCTCCTCCAAACACCAATTTCACTCTGAAGCACCACCGTAGGGCAGAGCAGCAGAGGCCCTTTCAAATGAAAATGCCACTTTAATACCTCAGCTGCAGTATTTTTAGACAGTATCTGGGCTCTTAAAAAAATAAATCCTGTAAACACATTCCTCCTGTACTGCTCAGTGGGAGGAAATCCTTGACAAAGAAATAAACTCATGCCTGAAAACTCCTGGAGCTCACTGTGGAAGATTTTCTACTCCTGCTCCACAGTGGATATTTTCCAGTTCCAGCCTCCCTTATGAAGTGGGGAATGTCCTGATACAATTAGCAGGAAGTTTAATCTTAGGGAGTCACAAGGAGATCACATGTGCCAAGAGAGAAACAGAGAGAGAAACTAAGGAAGGCTCTGTGGACTATTAATAACAGTTTTATCTGATTGCTCACCAGCTGATAGTTACTACGGCAGATTGTAACAGAATTATCTTAAGTTGACAATGGGAAATTACACCAAACTGGGAAAATCCTAGGTTCTGCAGGTGGTTTAATGTTTTCCCCTTAATTAGCATCCACTAAAGACAGATCAATCAAGTTACATATTGGTGACAACCGCCCAAAACACGAACTAGTAAAGATTCCTGTGGTTCACATATACATGGACTTCCAAAAAAAATCCTGAAGAGCATATATAAAAATTTGAAGTCCTAAAGGAATTAAGGAATTAAGTTAAAGGACCATCTAATGTAATATCTTAAGTGAGCAAAATGTGGCAGTCTAATAGGGAAGAGAAGAAGACCTGGCAACATACATTCTTTCAAGTACCAAGAATCAAGCAACCCAGCTATTTATCTGTTCTACTTATAGAGCTCAATACTACTGGTCTAATGCCATTTCTAAAGTACTGTTCAAGTGAGCAGAATTTCTTTTCTTAATTAAAAATCCGTTCGCATTCCAAGCCGCCAATCCAGCATTATTCATCAGAAATTCAATTTACATAGTAGCCTGTAATAGTGAAGTTCACTTTCCTATTAAGTTTACTTTCCATTCTAGCAGTATTTCATTTTTTTTAATTTCCTGATTGCTATGTTCCAAGCACCACCAGTTTTGTCTCTTTAAGAGACATGAACTTTATTTTAGTGCCCTTCATATTTTATAGCTAATGAATCACGGGATTTTGCTGTTACCTTTTGACTGGCATGAAGTAAACTAACTTAGGATGCTGTTTGGCCTTCATATCAGATATACTGTATAATTCACATCTCAAATTTAAAACTGCCAAGTAAAATACAAACCGCATCAATTTCATTTTCTCCATCCACCAGTTTTACACAGCAATATCTAGTCAATATTTATTATATGGGTACTTACAATGGACAACAGTTGCTATTTATTTGGCAGTCCATCATCATCAGTTCACTCTAAGTGCAGGCTACATTTGAGAATAAATTTATCACTGCAATGCAGCAACTGATTGAAAGCATATTGTTTTGACAATTGTTTATTTCAGATTAATATATGTTAGAATTTAAGGAGGAAGAACATGGTGACTTGGAATCTGATCAGAGTTCTGGGTCCTGCTCTTAAATGCAAAGAAACGGTCATTACACAGTTACAGCAAGTTAATCATCAGCATTCTGTGTGCAGCTGATTTAATCCTGGCTAAAACCAGATGCACAGCCAGATGGGCAAAAAATATGGAGAACCCTTCTCAGAGTCATGGGCAGGATGCAGGGAATGAAATTAGGTCTAATGTTAGTCATCTGCACCCCAAAACTTCACTGTCCATTATTCAACAGCTCCTTATTCATGGGTGGTGTTTGCTACACTTCCATGGCATAAAGCTCCTCTTCCCAGTCACACCCTAAGCTGTTTTTCTCACCCAGGAAATAAACCACAAGCAGGTTGCTTTGCTGTTTTTCTGGTTTCAACAGTACCTTGTTTTGTAACATATTATATAATTATTGCTTCTTTCTGGCCTGTTCCCGTAATGATTTTAAAAAAATAAAAATATTTCCAAAACAAGTCTGGAAACTTGAGTGGAAAAAAAGGAGAAAATGTGTAGGGAAAAAGTGATTCTTTTCTCAAGTGTTAAAGGTCCTAACTGGTCTTTTTCCATGGCAAAATATTTTTTTAAAAGTTTGCTTTGAAGAAATACAAAACCAGCCCCCCAGACACATGCATAGACATTTTTGTACCTGCTCTCCCTATGCTATTTTTTTCCAGGTGCTTTCTGTGTCCTCTTGTAGGCTTGCTTGTCTTTTGGCTTGCATCAGCAGGATTAAGCTTGTGGTACCCTCCCCGTAACAAAACCCAGTGACTTAACTCATGCTTTGCTCTTTCACTTCCTCTATGTCCAAACACCAGCAAAATGTGATCAATCAATGCCTAGAAAAATCTAATCTTAGATGATCTGCATGCAAACTTCTGTGGAGACATTAGGCACACTACAATGTAAAGCAAACGTGAATAAATGCAGACAACAAATTGCAGATGCGTCTCTTGTATAAAGTTGGAGTACAGGGGAGACAAGATCGTAGAGCGCTCGATCCAGTGAATTCATATTTTAAGAGCTCCTGGTTGCCAAAACAGCACCTATGTGTTAATTAGGACCTCTCTGTTGCGATTTTTAATCTTGACATACCTGCAGTAAAATGCCAGGCAGGTACCATATAAGTGTGAGCAGTTGCAACTTCGGTTCCAGGTTTCACGGGTGTTTGGTTCGTCTGATTTTGCACAAAAGCAAACAGCAAAGGGTGTTAAAAAATACCAAAGGGTCCTAGAATAAAGTAAGAGTTTGAAAGAATAATATCATTACGAAGTTTAAGAGTATTTTAAGATTAAGATGAAGTGCAAAAAGCTCCTGTTTGCTGCAGCAAGAGCTGCCTTTGCAAGCAGGAAAGTAAAACTAAAGGCAACCCAGCAAGCTGAGGCATGTTATTTCTTAGGAGCTGGTTATGGTGATCCTGTGAGAGCAGCATTAATAGCTGAGCAGTTATTAATTCAGCTGCCTCTGCTTGCTGCGACGCTGAGCAAACCTCCTACTCGGTAGCTCCACACACAGTCATAGGAATATTTGCCGTGCCAGCAGCACATCAGAGTACCCCGAGACAGCAGTGGTCTGCTGGCTCTAGGCTTGCATAACGCAGTTTTCAGGAGATGGAGGAGACACTTTTTAAGCAATTAAAATTAAGGGAATCAGCGTTTCTAAGTTACCAAGCACCAAGCCTGGGGAATTCCCTGCTGTTCTGCTTCCATACTGTAAGTCTTACCAGCTTTGAGATAGTCACGAGCCATTCCACAAGTACTTAGGCTGAGATTTACCTGAAAGTGAGAATTACAGCAAGCACTGCCTGAATTCCTCTTGAGCACACAGTTTTTTGTGTTGAAGAATAGTTATGTCAGTGAAACAACAAAACCACAGTATTTAAAAATCAGTGCCTATATTCTAGTTACAGCCATTTTAAGAAAACACTTTTTTTTTTTTTTTTAAATAAACCTAGCCTTATCTCACTCTAATTTTTATGTTTTCCAATTACAAGGGTATATCATTATCCATTTACACACAAATCATGTGGGCAACATGCAGGCAGGACTTTTTTCAATTTATCCAGTGGGATTTGTTTATCTGTTTGTTTGTTCTGATTTATATCAAATGTTTACTGCAGGCTTAATGTTTCATGAACAAGAAAATCTCTCTTCTGTTAAATAGCACACACATCAATGTGCTCTTACATGCATAGCTTTCTATTATAAACTTTTCCAATAAAATGATACATACATATAAATAGATATAATACTGATTTCTTTTGATGACTTCAGGTAAAAAACTTAAGTTAAGAAATTTCCAAAAATTCAGAGAAAATACCTTGGACCGTATAGTTATAACAAAAATAATTTCGAAATAGACAACATGATGATAGGCAATCTCATATTTTTATCATATCAACATTTAAAGTTCTTTAAAGCTTACTATCTATGATTTATCTATTGTGATACAAAGTTCCTTTTCCATAAAAGTAGTTCATATAACACAAAGAAGTATTTGGACATTCATTATGGAGTTATTCTGTATCAATTTAAAAATTATTTTTCCAAGCACAAACAACCTGGAAAAGTCCTTTGAGAAAGAGGAGTTCTCTCTTCCTTAAAGGGCATTCTTCAATTTACTAAAAAAAGAAAATATTTACTGGTTTGCTAAATTGTTCTCTTTCCTAGTCAGTATGTGCATGAATAATACCAGCATGTCATACAAAACACGTATTTGCTCAGGGTATTTTCTGTCAGTAGACAGACAGACCCCAACAACAGTCATTCACCGTCACATTCTCCAAGCTTACTCAGAAGATAACCAGACACATCTGGAAAAGGCAAGACAGTTAACTGACTCAGTGAAAATTATCAGATTTCCAAAAATTGTCTCTCTGATGTAATAGAAATGTCTTTAAAAGAACAAATGAGTCATGTTGCTATAGCAGGACAACGTTTGCGTGGATTGTAGCTATGTAATATAATCATGGAAAACTTCAGGGGGATAATCATCCTCATGTAACCCATGAGTGCAGGCTTTGCTGTTATCTCAGTCTAGCTCCTCACAATCCAAGGCTTCCCTTGGCTTCACTTCTTGTGAACTACCACACTCAGTATTTGACAAATTCCTGCACTGACACACACGTCATCTTTGGCCAGGATTATTCCACCCAGAAAGACTGATAGTGAAGCCACAGTATGCTGCGATTCCTTTGGCACTTTCAAATGTTTACTACTCTGGTGCTGCACTGAGCAAAGAAACACCTGTAGAAAGTGGTGTCCATCATTTAGAAGACAACGCTGTCACCTTCTCCCATCGAGTATTATGAATGAAAGAAAGACGATAAGATATTTACACCTTTCTTTTGCAGGAGACATCACTTCCCACTGAGAAACAGGCTGCAGGCAAGAGGGTTATGTCTATTCTCACTGATAAATGTTTGGCCCTTCTTTTCTCTAAGACCTGAAAAGACAGAGCACTGATTCACCATTAGACAGCAAACCCAAGAAATATATGCCTACAAAGAACCAGGCCAAAACAGACTCATACAAACCAGGAAGGATTCAGGGAGGTCTCAGCTCAAGGCTGTGACTGCCAACAATCTAATTTCAGCTTTGAGAGAGATTAGACCTATGGCTTGTGTCATTTAAATGATTTTGATTCCTGCTACTGAATATGCTCAGAAATTCTAATTAAAAAATTCATCAAGATCATGAGACTTTAAAGTGTGATCAGATTTCTTACTATTGATGGGAAATATTGATTTTACTGTTCAGCCAAAACTGAAGAGTAAGATAATTTTTATTTAGAGGAAGTAATAATTAATAAGGCATAAGCTTACTCCTGAGCAAGTCTAAGTGTCAGATTTCCTTTCAGAGGAAAGCATGTTAAAACTCCACTCCATTGAGCCAGAAAGGGAAAATGGGCCTCTGAACTCCAGAAGGGGGTTTCTAAACAGGAATTTCATATACCTTGAGGAATGACTAAGGTAGAATTCCAAGCACAGAAAAAAAGGCCACATTTAAGAATTACTTATCTACTGGCCTCTATAATTCTGCCTTAAACAACTAGACTGACTTCTAGTTCAATTGCCCGTGTATTGCAAGATGCTTAATGTCCATATATTCCTTTTTTATCTGAGACTTCTCTCATTAGCTTCCAAGATTTTCAGTAATTTTGACAGCTCAAGAGACTAAGAAATCCCAGGGCATGAATTAGGAATATAATTGTTAGTACTGGAACAGCTGTGTGCAAAATATATGTAGGAAAATCTCTCATAAAAGCATGCACCAAAGTCTCTCTCTTCCTTCGGAAAGAAGCAGTGAATTGATTGCCTTGTTCAGAAGCACATATTCTCTCAAAATCTGTAAAGCAGAGTGTTGAAAGTCAAGAGATGTCTCATCTGCCCCTTCATAATGTTCAGATGCTGGATGGCAAGAAAAAATCACTTCTGCATTCAAAGTTCACCAGGCAAGACCATTATCATTATAATAAAAACGTGGCAAAACCCTGTATTCTTCCTTCATGTGTAGCTAACATTTACTCCAGAAGATTTCATTGGAATGAGATCCTTACATGCACCTCTGATCCCAGTCTGAGGAGCGTTACGTCCTGTTCTCATGACAAGTGGGTTCTTCCTCTTTATGCCTTTGAGAAGGAAAAAAAAGGTCTTTCTGAGCTGTGTCAGCTTTCGTGCAATACTCTGTTTCCTTCTTCTGTATCCACAATTAGTGGCAATTTCAGGTGAGAAGTCAAATAACATCACTAGAGCGTGGTCTCCTGATTATGACCCGATAGCTCTATTAGAGCAGCGGAAAACACAACATATATGCACAGAGACAGCAGCAAATGTTGCATTGTCTGAATTAGGAAATGTCCATGTCTGTAAAGTAGGTGAACTGAGGCAGCACATTTCATCCTGAAAATATGAGTTCTGTTTGTTAAAATGCAGTTAGTCCAGCATGACATGAAGTCAGTGGGAGGCTTAACTCATCTCTGTTTCTGTGCCCATGTTAATACGGGGCTGCAGTCAGCATAGTTACTCTCAAAGGAGATGTGACAAGCATAAAGAGGAACTATTAACGTTCTACTTTTTTTCTTCTTGATTTCACTCAGTTTGCCATGCCAGGCTGGGGCCTTTACTTTCAGAAGGAAAAAAATATAAAAATTCTTCCATTAAGTCTTTAGAAATATATTTAGATGATCAAAATAAACATCAAAATAGAAGGTCTTAAAAATTACCAAAGAGATCTCATACTAACTCACCTGTAGAGTTTGATGTTGTCAAGAGATTACCTGCTCTGTGTACTGAACAATTTATAGTCTAGATCACCATGCATGAACACTATGATTTGCCAATCTGTTAGAAAACAAACCCAAATCTAGATGACAATTCAATCAAGTTTTGGACAAAAAGGCTGGATTCCAAAGAGATTTTGCCATTTAAACTAGTGGTTGTGATAATTCTGTCTTTTCTTATACAATGCCAAAGATTTGAATAGATAAATTATGGAAAGAGGTGTCACAGCTGAATGGGTTTATTCTGAAAAAGGTGCACTTTAAAGATATTATAGCATGGGCTGAAGTGTGAGCTAACAACTTGTACAAGGTATGTATTAAAAAGGAGAAAGAAACTTCTGTAGCAGATGAAACTATCAAACAATATGAAATTGAAAATTCAGTTGCTTAACACAGAGCTTGATTCTCAGAGTTTGTTTCTCAGAGCCTGCTGCAGTTAGGGAAATACGGTATTTTTCACCTTCAGAAGAAACTTACACAAGAAATTCCCTGAAGTGGAAAGAAAGCCTCACACCTCCTCAGAACTAATCATGGGAGTTAGCTATGCAAACAAATTTCATTAGTTATCAGACTGTTTTGGATAATTAAGTCTCATGAGCCCGGGTGTAATCACTGGAAAATTCCCTCTCTCTCCCCACCTCTCTGTATAACTTCAAATAGATTCCTCATGTGTCTTGTTCCTGTTTTACTTTAGCTCATCTGTCATACCACACTACAGAAAACAGGATGCAGAGGTGAACTGTTATCTCCCAGACTAAATTGCTAGACCGAAATAAGTGACTGGAACTCCTGTTCTAGTGAACCTAAGCTCTTTGCACCTGAATATTTCTGCACTCAGAAAAGACTCCACAGAGATAACTTAATTTACCTCTATACTCAGAGACTGGGAGCCACAGAAGAAAGTAGACAGAATAGACAGGCCTAGATTCCTGTAGGTGAAGGTGACCCACAGGTTTGGATGAGTCCGTAGAACAGCCAACACACTGGCAGGCAGATCATTGCATCAGGCTTTTGGCTGCACCATGGGTGAGCTGCAACACAGTGGAAGGCTGCTAACCATTCCCTGGATCAGCATTGGAATAAAAGAGCTTTGAATGAAAAGAGCTTTGCACTTCTGCAAACAGGCCCAGTTGTCAGAAAAGGAGGTAGTGGAGAAAGCATAAAGCAACAACCACAGACTTGCATAGTCAGCTAGGTAGGAGAACACCTGAAGATGCCATAGGGTTGCTTTGACTATAGTCAAGGCAGCTGCATCTACAGCAAGCTGAAAAAACTTGTTTGTCTTGCACCTGCTAATGGGCTCAAGAGAAGGAGAATGTAGGCCTGAACTTTGGGACTTTGCCGTTTTCATGTTTTTATTTGAAAATCCATAATTAAAAGTATGCACATCTATGTACAACCAAAGGGTCTGTTCCAGGAGATAAGCTGCTGACAGCCAAGGTCCAAAGTCTGTAATTGACTTTTCTTAACAAGTGGCTTTCTGCAGTCTGAGAAGCTTCATGAAGAATTTGAATAATTCTGGATCTATTTCTCCAGGTAAGGACTTCACTGCAAGTAACATGCTCAACAGGATTATTTTCTGCATCTTTTCTCTGTACTGACTTCTTGGTCACCCTGAGATTGTTCCAAGGCCATGTACACCCTCAGAAATTCATTTAAGCACTCTGAAAAAGATAGTTTTCCTTAAGAGTTCTTTTCTGCAAAGATTTGTAAAGACGATGTCTTTTGATGGAGCCTTCTAAGGTTTTCAGCCATATTGCATTTATGATTTACCATGGTTCCTTTGGAGGTACTGTGCCATCACAATAAGCATAAGACCCATTCAGCAAAATATTTACAGATGCCAAAACAGAGCAAAGGAAGAAAACTGCCTCAAGGGAAGAAGGTAAGGAAAGAGATATGAGAAAAGAAGATGAGGCAGTTTGGAAAATGGAACAGTGGGTACACACTGGAACTGGAAAGGTCGGCAACAAGTATGACAGGTAGGTTCTGCAAAGTAATCTGCAAACAGAGGCCTTATGGCTACTTCCTTGCAAATAAAAAAATGAACTACCAAAGTACCATTTTCTGGTTGCATTCAGCAGAAATGTGCCCCTTGTTCTGGCTATCTACCCCTGACTTCAATGGCCCCTGTTTGGAAGATTGAGTGATGATGGCTCTTGCCTTGTTTTAATTGCAGTCAACAGTCACAAGGCTGTGGCTGGCCACCACATGTTTACCCAGCACAGCAAAGCTTCTGTTCTTTCTGGAGTCTATGAAAGCTGCAGAGGGGAGCCTGGTGTTCACAGGTCATAGTGCATTTGTGCTGTTAGAAACACACTGGCATACTATACCAATTCTGCTGCTGAGACAAAAGAGCAATGACAGCACTTCTCTTTCTCAGAAACAGACTGCAAATAATGAATCCATTAGATGCAGTAACACTGTATAAACATTAGATATGAGGCGTATTATTTATGAAGCACAATGGAACTTTTCTCAAGATGATACAGCAGTGTTTACCCTCTCTCTAATACACTGCTGTCTTTTCCTTAGCTTATTTACTGCCATAGAAATCAATCTGCTGTTTTAAGGATAACAGTTACTTTGGTGGTTTGGCAGTGGATCTAAATGTCAAGGATGGAAATCCTGACATTCTTAAAGTTTAAGATAGTAAATGTTTTATTCTATTATGAGTTGAAGATAAAAAAAACCCTGTGGAAAATTCAGGTCACAAGAAGAAGCAAGTTTCTTCCAAATCTAGGGGACAGTTGTATTACAGGCTTTGATTCCTGTTTCTTTCTCTCCATACTAGAACTTGAAAACTTATGAGAGATGTATCTATGTCCATACTTAATTGCAAATAACTCATTTTCCTGACATCCTTCTCTGCATCACACCGGCCGTTAAGGTAATACAGTAAGTTAGTAGGTGGATTTTTTTTTAAACAGTTTTAGGTATCAGCAATTCTCTTCCTCCTATGTCATTCTGTTGTCTGTCCCTAGTGCAGGCATATTTAGACAGTTTTCCACACCCTTTGGTGCATTCCAGAAAACACAGCTTACTTTACAGTAAATGAAATGGAACTTGCTTGGTGAAATAGGTGCTACAGAATATTTTGAGATCAGAATGCAAGGGTACGCCTGCTTAATATTTTGGCAGATTAATGATAAACAATACACTGGTGAAATGCAGCCTGGAAAGTTACAACTGTTTCCAAAGTTCCAGAAAGAATGAATGATACCCCCACTGGAGGTTAATCGTGCTACCTTAGGGATGACATACAATAACATGTATTTAGCTATTACAGAGAAACTCTTTCCTTCACAAGTACCCACCTTACTATTAATAATTCTGAAAATATTATATTCTGTGTAAAATCCAGATTATGTTTTCTTCCAGCCAAAGAGCAAGCGGAATTTTATAAAAGAATCTGCCATACAAGGTGTTGATATCTGGATAAGAGAATTGACTCTCTGAAATGTCAGAATTGAGAAACATGGCTGGAGAAGGTAAAGGCAGAAAATCTTTGAAGCACAGTGTTCTCGTGGGCTACACACAAGTGCACAGCAAACAACACTAAAGCAAACAACATCTTCCTTGGTTCCCCAGACCTGCTCTGCTTCCTACAGTGCCAGCCAGGTGACCTGCACATCCATCTTTGATATTCATCTCTAGTCTCTGGCACATGTTCCTCTTCTTGGAAATCCATAACCCTCTTAGCATGGTCTCAACTGCCAGTGTGTACTCCCCCTCCAGACAATTTATCTTCCTTGGAATACAGGAGGAATTGCATTCTCATCTGTTCTAAAAATCGGACCTAATTACACACTTAATTACCTAACTTTGAATTACAATAATGTTAATTAATTTTTAATTCTTATTCCAAATAATCAGCTGGAATGGCAGTGGAAAAAAATCCACTGTGTGGCATTTTATAGCAATTCATTTGCTTTAGTGTTTAAGATCACAGACATTGGTTTGATGATGTTCTTGGTTTAAGACAACAAAGCTGGTGTGTTGTAATCAGCATCAACATGTACATGCATCTCCTGCTTTCTTCCTCCCCTGTTCTCCTGCCACAGTGTCAGCCTACCATTCACTAAAGAAATGTTTTATTGTGTACGTGCAAAGTATTTAGGAGATGCCTACCTAATTATTAGGTTTTGGAAAGTGATGTATGCTGCAAAATAGTCAGTATACTTATAGTAGGATTTTTGTCTTTTTTATGTCTAGGTTGAGGGCTTTTTCATTTAAGAAAACCAAAAAATGCATACAGAAGAAGTAACTATATTTCATATTAATTTACTATGTAATGCACTTATACTGAGGCGAACTATTTATTTTTAACTTTTATTTCTACTCTAAATACTCAATAAAGAAGACAATTGTCTTCTTGGCTGGATGTGTGCAATATGAAATCAGAGTACACTTCTAATTTATTGTATGCACATACCTTACACAGTTTCAGTGGCAGTTACGTGTTTTTCAGTTCCTGATTTTCAAAAAATTCTGTGTTTTCTTTCATATGAGTCAATAAATCATCTGGTAAGCAGCTGGTGAGCAGGCAGTCCTTGGAAGTCTGGGGTGATACTACGTTTGAAGTTTGGAGTTTCCTGGGCACCTAAAATTAAAACTCAACAGTCATTTGTATACAGTTAGCTTGGTGCCATGACTTACTAGACAGAACTTTCCTCCTCTTTGAGTCTTGATCCAAATCTCCAAGTTATGGATAACAGCTGATGCTGAAGATTGGATGAGATTTAATCAAGAGTGAAGACGAAATTGTCTTGTCTCTATTTCATTGAAATTCAGTTCACTGCTATGAAAGATCTGAAACCTACCAGAACAATAATAAAATCAAGCTGATCTCCAGCAAGTCCTTTGTTATCCAGTTGAGAGTAGCATTCAAGACGACTTCTTACCTTTTACAGTGAAAATACAAAGGTCCTGTCAAAAAACCAAACATTCAATTAAAAAAAAAAGAATCATTCAAGTTTATTCTCTAGGGAAATAAGAAATGGCAAGTCCAAACCTAACAGTGGTTTCTCTCCATGCTTAGTGATGTAACTCAGCGATGAGTTTGTTGTTTATGTGCAAGCCTCTGTGTTATTTTACACACCTTTGGATATCCCACCTGGTCTCCAGCTGCCACTGCTGAAAAGGAACTATTGTCCCCTATTCCTGTAGCTTTTCTTTTTTTTTTAAGCCCGATATAAAGGGCCACTACAATGCCAACATGGCTTGAGGGGTAAAAAAAAAATAAAACAGTAAAAGAAAATGATAAACCACGCTAGCTTCAACAATGTATTTTATATATCAGTCAGTGACCAACCTCTAACAAAGTGATTTGGCAACAGAGGTACCCTGCTCTAAAACGTAAAACACATGATGTTATTAATGAGTCCTGCTTTAGTGAATCTAAAAGAATTAAACCAGTTTATGGATAGACAAAGGGATTCTTTTGAAGGAGTGGCAAATCCTGCTGGATTACATGAACAGTTTACAAAGGAGGAAATAAAGTAATCTTAGTATTTCCCCCTGCTTCACAGGCTTTCAGTACTTAGCTCAAAACAAACAACTCAGAGTTTTCTGGCTAGGCAAATGAATACAACAGCACACACATATATATAGAAAATAGTCACCAATTCTTACTTAAAGCCACTGCTTTATTCCTTTTCTGGAATCTTTAAAATGTCCCCAAGTAGCTGAACTAGACCATAGAATCATTTAGTTGGAAAAGATCCTCAAGATCATCAAGTCCAACCGTAAACCTCCCACTGCCAAGTCCAGCACTTAACCATGTCTCTAAGTGCCACATCTACATGTCTTTTAATACCTCCAGGGATGGCGTCTCAAGCATTTCCCCAGGCAGCCTGTTCCAGTGGTTGACAGCATGGATGTAACTCCAGTCATCACCATCTCCAGGCTCAGCCATCCAGTCAGGTGTTTACCCAGTAAACACCCGTCCAAGCCATGAGCAGCCAGCTTCTCCAGGAGGATGCTGTGGGAAATGCTGCCAAGGGCTTTACTAAAGTCAAGGTAGACAATATTCACAGCCTTTCCCTCATCCACTAAGCAGGTCACCTTGTCATAGGAGATCAGGTTGGTCAAGCAGGACCTGCCTTTCTCAAACCCATGCTGGCTGGGCCTGATCCCCTGGCTGCCCTGCATGTGCTGTGTGATCACACTCAGGACAATCTGCTCCATGACCCTCCCTGGCACTGAGGTCAGGCTGACAGACCTGTAGTTCCCTGGATCCTCCTTCCAATTCTTTTTGTAGATGGGTGACATTTTTGCTGAATTCCAGCCAGCTGGGACCTCCCTATTTAGCTATGACTGCTGGTAAATGTTTGAGAGATGCTTCAGCTTTCTGCTGTTGTGGACAGTTGTTTCCTATGTCTTCTCACAGTTTGATTACTTGAAAGAGGTGAGGCAGCCCCAGGAGACCTGAGACGCATGAACATAAAGGGCTTCCTCACTGATAATTCACATTATCACTGGAAGCCAAAGGCAGCTTTTTAAGATGTAGTTGGAGTTGCTATCCTAATCTCTTCAGTCTCTTGGCACCTCTATGGACAGTCCCAGCACTATTTTTATTTCAGAAGTCTACATTCTATTTGCATATTAGCAAGAAAACTAAAAGACTAAAAAGAAGTGACTAAAAGAAGGATAGAAAGAAACTCATAAAAATTTTAACTCCTTCTGAGAAAGCTGACTCCTCACAGGCTTCAAAAGAAGGTGAAGATTTCTTTCAAGTCCAAATATGCTTCCATTGTAAAAAGGTCTTTGTATAAGGATTTCAGAGATAACACAAGTTCTTAGGAATTCATGGTGAGGTGAGTCAAGGTTTTCTGGGATTGTCGTAAAAACTGATTACGCATTGCCAGATAAGAAATTCCTCCAGTTATTTAAGCAGCTGACACATAAATGACCTCTTACTTTAAAAGTGGTGGTCAGTACTAAAATAATCTTTATGCATATGCTTTATTATTTATATAAATCTACATCTGAAACAAAACTTATGCAATTGAACATCGTTGGAATGTTCATAGGAATTCTAATGAAAATATTTTTATGTATAGACATAATCCACAATTTTGTAAGAACATAATTGTATTTATAAATGTTTGGGTAAACTAGGTCACTAATTCTTTCAGTACGTTGAAATTAATTTTAACTGGAAAAAAAAAAGGAAATTGGGCAAAAAGAGAATTAGGTATTTCTTATGTGGTTGAGAGCCTACAAAAAGGCCATCCTTGCATTTCCTACTATTGGTGACAGGGGCACCTACTCCAGAAAACTTACCTAGCAGTTGCATACTTCAAGCAAAGAAAATTGCAATCTATGGTTGTTTAATCTGCTCTTCACTTACGAAACTCCAGCCAAGCATTCTAAATTACCACAAAAATAATGGCAAACCACATGAAAACAATTATTTTTAATACCACAAGGACTTCAGAAGAAATCCCTAAAAATTTCAGAGTCAAAAGAACGTATTCCAGAACTTTTAATTAGAACTTGTGGTTGCTATGGGAAAAAAATTGTCACTTATAACAAAGCCACATTTTTCTGTATTTAATTAATCTAAAAAACTAAAAAAAAAACCAAAACAAACACTCCCCATCCTCCCAGTCTTTAGGTATGCAAGAAGCCAGAGCTCTTTTGCCACTGAGTTCTCCACAGAGTTACTGTTTTCCTGTCCTAATGTCACTTTCTGCCACTAGTTAGGCAAACTGTTGTCTCAGTGGAGCATTATAGCTATTCAGGAGGGGGGTTTTGGTTGGTTGGTTGGTTTTTTGTTTGTTTTGCTTGTTATTTTAGAGGTGGCATTTCCTGTAGCACTGATGCCTCAATTCTGAAATTAAAAGTAAATTGTCAATTACCATCCATGGCTAGTTTGATTTAAATGGTATACACAGACACACACTACTGAGCTGGATATAGTGCACAGGAGGACAGCTGAAAAAGGAAACTGGCTTAGAAAAGCACAGGGAAAAATAATGGCTTAGCCCCTGCCTAAATCAGTCCCAATACCGTATGTTTTCTAGAATACCCATTTTGGACTGTTAGATTTACCAGCAAGTTAAGTAAAGTACTCTGCAGGTTTTACTCGGTTAGTTGTCTTTTTATTATTTAACAACAACAACAAAAAAAGTTTAAAACCTCTTCAAGTGCATTGGACAAATTATTCTCACACAAGACAACTCCTTCTGCTTCTGTAGCCCCCAAAATACTGTGCTGGGGTAGGGAAGGCTGCTTTCTCACCCAGAGATTGCTTCACAGATTCTTCAGGGTATCTCTCTTAGCCAAGAGTATTTGCTCCCAGCTATCATTGCACCTGTCTCATCACTCGTGTTTGAGCAACAGATGCAATGTTGCAATTACTCTCTTCCATGTAATCAGGGCAGGTTTCTCTCAGGCCTCCCCCAGTGTTGCACCTGTACACACACACACCCCGAAACACGAACATTAAAGCAGGAACGCTGAAGTCTCAGCAGGGGAATTCAGAAGCCTGCCTCTGTTCATCCTGTAGCCCAGATCTGAAAGGTTATAGCAGACATGGTTGAAAAAGCAGCAGATGGTCTTTACCAGTCCATCTCTGCACATACAGAGGTTGTACATGGGCCTGCATGAACACATGGGAATTACGCATTTCCTTTAAAAGGAGGTCCAAGAAGTAAAATTCCCTTTCTAAATGAATTATGGAATATTCAAGTTTTGAAGTATTATTTCCTTCAGAGTTTGCCTACGACAATTACATAGACGGAGATCATCTGCTTATACTTTACATCTGAAGAAATCCAGGCACTCCTTGATAATGAATAAAATAGATATAATACCATAAAAAGAATGCTGTTCAAGTACAGGTGAAAAAGACTACTTTCTTTTGACTTTCTTTCATCTTTTCTACCCTCCACAATAGGGATTGTCTTCAAAACTAAAGATGTCTTCCTGCAACTGCTTAAATGTAGTCTTTGGCTAAAATGCCTCTCTCAGCTAAGACCACACTTAAAATTTAAGCCACGTGAATAATATTTGAGACAGCTCTGACAGGCGAATTTCAATAATCCTCCTCCTCTTCTATGAGTATTATCCATTTCAGTGAGAGGGCCTCGACCCTCTGTTTGTGGCCTCTGTCTGCAGCTGTCAGAGGGCATACAAATATATATGGATAGCAACCAAGGAGGTACCTTAGAGCATTGTTTCGGATAACTTTGCATATCCCAAAATGTTTCTTCTGCTCCAGCCTGGGAGTCACTCAGAATCGTCAGCCCTTGTTATGAGCTTGAGTAAGACGCCACCTGCTTTGAAGACTCTGATAGTTATAGTAGGTTCAAAATATGAACAGGCAGAGGAAAGACTCCAAACCTACCTGAAAAGGCTGTAATTCCTCTATATTTGTCAACAAAAAACGCAAGGCGTTAGAACATCTGATAAATTTCTCTAGGCGCAACCAATTAACTTCTGAATTGACTCCAAAATAACTGCAAATTAGTTCTCTCTCTAAATACTCTTGGGGGTGGGGGTGGAATTTGAATGTTACTTTTATTGGAATCTGTGCATTGTTTGTACTTTAAAGCGAATAGTAAAGGTAGTGTAGAATTCTTTCCTAGTATCTTAGGAATGAGCAAGTAACATATTGCACTCAGAATATCGGGTTGAAATTCACACTGAGCCAGAAGTTTCAAACTTCAGAAGAGTGTAAGAAGAGTTCTTTTCCTGATCAACGCAGGGATCTGTGGTAGTTCCTATTCTCCAGGCAAGGAGGAGGAAACAGCATGTTGCCGTCTGCTGAAACCTCCAGAAAGTCAGTGCATGCTGCTAATGCAGACTAGGACATGACACAGCAAATATAAGAATCTGCACAAGCAAATGGCCTCCGTAGATATTTAAGCTTATAATTTATTTGGCAGAGAAGAAATTAAAAGTGTATCAAAGCTGCAAAATGAAACTAACTATTTCTTAAAATAGGCAACTGAAACAGGAATTAATTGATGACTAGGTCAGTGGAGAGTATCCTCCAACTGCTCAGATCCCTGCAAAGTGAAGTGAACAGCGTGCTGAATGCACATTACATACACAATGCAAAAATCATGAAACTGCAGGAGAGATCTGCTGCTCTAACAATTCACTACATTCTTCATACAACAGTAAGCAGACATAAAAATATTCACAGCTGCCCTTTCTTCCTATCTAGGTATAAGCCACAAGAGAAACTTCCAAAGTATAAAAAGGAATCTTCTCTTGTTCTCTTATCTTTTAAGGAGATAAACAGTGGTATTCATTAACGTAGAATGAATCATTTTTCCTTAGTACAGGTACTGAACAAACAGAAATGTCTGTCATTTTCCAGCTAGTTATTTTCTCGTAATGACACAAATGTTTAACTTGACAGGTAGGGCCATTATTATGGGGAGGGAGAAGAACAGTATAGTTATTGTATCTGAATAATTATGTACCATGACACCTACAAGTTGCACAAAACTGATGTAAAAGCGAAGGAGCGCAAACTGAGTTCAAGCAAACAAGGATGGGTTTTCACCAATACAGATGAAAGATGCCAATTTTGTAAAGTAAACATGCAAAGAACCCTGTCAAGCTTCCAGTTAGTGATTTTCACCCCAGTTTAATCAACACGTGATTTCACCCAAATCCTAAGTTTCTGTGTTTCTTGGGACATGTTTCTACACATCTCTAGCAGGCTACCATTAACATCCTCCCGCTTCGCTCAAGCATGATTACAGAGAAAGAAATCTCAAGAGGTTGCAAGTTATAAACTTACGCTTAACTAAGAACATGCTGAAAGATACTTTCAGCTTAGCAGGTTTTTTCCTGTTTAATCAATTATGAATGTAACTGCTACACTGGCTTAGAGGAATCCGCTGTCTATGCCTTCAACATTTTAGGGACAAACAATAGAACATCACTGCCTATGAGTCAGCAGTGTGCCCTGGCAGCCAAAAGGGTCAACTGTATCCTGGGGTGCAGGATACAGCATCAAGCAGGAAGATAAATTACAGAACTTTTATTTCATAAGGAGTAGATTGCAGGGGGAAAAAAAAAATCTCTAAAGTCAAATATTCTGACATTGCAATTAGGGATTAAAGTGTGACACACAGTTCAAGATTTGCCAAACATCACAAAGTCCAAAATCGCTACCCTTTATTTTTTTCTAATCATGCCTCCTTGCAAAGGGAAATGATACAAAGATAGTAAGTATCCTAAAGGCACACATTTCCAGCACGTATTAGCATACTCTTTAATTTTTATGGTTTTTTTAAAATTACTCAAGAAAGTAGATGTCTTCACTGTATTTCCTGCTTTGGTATGTAAAGAATAGGCTGACAGAAGACATTTGAAAGAATAGAACACAGAAAGCTAAATTTTTCATTTGTGAAAATTTTACTTTGAGGCAAATTTGCTTCAGAAGTAAGCATACCCATTACAATTGATTTACTTTCTGGCCATTTTACCCATTATCCCTATCCCAAATCAGCAAGAATATACTAAATGTTTAATTTTAATCTGTACGGGCAGGTATTTGTTGTCTCACTTCTACTTAAGTGCTAGGTGTTGCCAAAGGGCACATTTCCTCTGAATTAAGATCTGACTGTTATCACATGTCTGAATTCCACACATTTCCTTCACAGGCTGATGACTGACAAATCATATCCACCTCAAATGACAATGCTGGCAAGCAGGCAAGCGTAAAGAAACCGGAATTCAAGCCTGTATTAGCCATGCCCAGTTCCAAAGCTACAAAGGTTTATTTAACCTGGAGAAGCTGCCTTGCCTGCTGGGACAGCACAACGGATGTGAGGACGGGACACACATCCCATACTTACGTGCAACAGCGCCTTGCAGTGGCTCCGGGGGCGCAGGGAAAGCAGTGGCTCAAAGCGCGGAGGGAACGCACCCGTGCGGAACTGGAGCGGCACAGAGCAGCCATGCAGCCCTCACCCGCGGGAGCACGACCTAGGGATGCAAATTAGCCCTCAGGACCCAATCTTTAATATGGTTTATCAGTAAGAAACTCTTGGAAATACAGAACGGCTATGTCCATTCCTGCACAGTAAACTAGATCTGGTAATCAAAATCTGTCCCTACAGTCAGATTAATACTTCATGAAATTCATGATATCAGAAGAAGCTAAAGAAGCAAACTCATTTAGCAAACACTCTCAACTCAGTGTTAAGTAAAGATTGTCTTGCAATTATTTGTTTACTTGTTGAGCTGCCGCCATAATTAATTCCTACAAATCATTAGGAAAAAGCACTTGCACAAACCAGAATAAGACAAACTCCCATAATTCTATTGACAATTTATATTCTCATGAGGTCCTGTAAACACAGTTACTTCATAACATTTACATGCAATATGTGGTTCCATATTTATAGGTAAGATACCAATCTAATTCTGTTAATTTAAAGTTCAGGCCACTGCACTTGAGCCTTCGAGTTACAGTTCAATACACACTGATGATGAAACACTTTCTACTTACACCTACATTCCATCCATGCAAAGAACACCATTAATCAGCAAATATTCAGTGTGCAAAACTTGACCTTTCATATTGGGACCTCTATGAGAACACTGCTTGCACAATTAACCTGTGGTTTTTTCAATAATTAAAGGAAGCTTCTAAGAAAGATTGGAACAAACTTTTTAGCAGGGCCTGTTGCAATAGAAGGGGTGATGGTTTTAAACTGAAAGTGGGTAGATTCAAACCAGATGTAAGGAAGATTTTTACAGTGAGGGTGGTGAAAAACAGGAATAGGTTGCCCAGAGAGGCAGAAGATCCCCCATCCCTGGAAACATTCAAGGTCAGGGTGGATGGGGAACATGTCCCTGCTCATTGCAGGAGGAGCTTGACTAAATGACCTTTAAAGGTCCCTTCCAACCCAAATTATTCTATTATTCCCTTTTATATTTCATAAAGTTTTATTGAGTTTTTTTTACACATGAGATTGACTTTCCTATGCAAACGTGCCATTGGTACTATGTGTTTAAAGAAATGTGGTACGCTAACTTTGTAGTCTTTCAGCTTTACAGTACAAAACCTGGTTATTACAGAAGACTAAAAGCATGAGTGTTTCACATTAATTCATAAATTAAATACTTTTAACTGTCCGTCTCCAGCTATTTACTCCTCTATACAGAAAAACAACCCTAAGTATGTAATAGTTATCTATGTTGTCAAAACAGGAAGCAATCTTCAGCAAGTTTAATTTAAGGCCAGTCGCATTGGATTCTCTATATTGGCTTTCAAGGTCTCCAGAAACTTTGAAGCCAGTTCATCATCCACCACTCGACCATCACTGGAAAGAGTCACTGTCATGAGTTGATGCTGTTCAAGTTTCTCATTTCCTTCTTCATCTTCCACAATCTTGAGCTCTGGTCTTGCTCGGCCCACAGCGAGGATGCAGGCCTGAGGAGGGTTTATGACTGCTGTGAAATCACTGATGCCAAACATGCCCAGATTGGAGATACTGAATGAAAGAGAAAAGAGTTTCAGTAACATCAGAAATTACATATTCCCTACAAGAAACAATCTATATTCAACAACTACTATGATTTAAAGCCCCTCCGAGGCAAAACCCATTAAGTTAAAAATAGATCTGAACTGTTTTCAGTTGAGCACATTCAGACTCTCAAGAGTTTGGAATTTCTGCAATTAAAAATAATGCACCTTTTAAAAAGTCCCATTTCTTTACAGCAATATATTCTTGCACTGCACACACTGAAGCCAGAAAGTAGGCCATTAAAGCAATGTCTTTAAATATATTTTGCCTGCCCCTGTCGTTTTGTTTCCAAGCCAAATGTCTTTTAGACTGAACTTCACAACTGCTGCTGGTATCCATTAAGTGATAAAATTTGGGCATCTTGGTATCACTAAGGCACACGAAAGCATCATTGTTTCTTTCTCCCTTGAACATTTCTGTCCGTGTCACCACCTGTGAAGTGGTGTATTAGGAAAGGCTTTTGTGACAAGTTGTCTATGAAGAAAGCTGGCCCACAGTCTCCTCCTTTCTTGTTACAGTTACAACAAAGAGTGGAAAAATGATTAAATGGTACAAAATCATGAATTGTTTGGGTTGGAAGGGACCTTTAAAGGTCATCTAGTCCTGCTTCCACTTCAACGAGCTTCTTCATCTTCAACTAGATCAGAGCCCTGTCCAACCCGAGTTTGAATGTTTCTGGGATGGGGTATCCACCACCTCTCTGGGCAACCTGTTGATAGACATGAGTGACAAGTTGTGTCCCTCACAGGGCCGTACTGGGACCCGTACTGTTTCATGTCTTCAGCAGTGACACTGAGAAAGGGTTCAGGTATACCCTCAACAAATCTGCAGGAGACACCAAGCTGAGTGGTGCTGCTGACAAACCTGAGGAATGAGCTGCCATCCAGAGGGACCTGGACAGGCTCAAGAACTGGGCTCAGGAGGATCAACAAGGCCAATTGCAATGCACTGCACCTGGGCCAGAGCAACCCCCAACATCAACACAGGCTGGGGGATGAACCGATCAAGAGCAGCCCTGCTGAGATGGGCTTGGGGGTACTGGTGGATGAAAAGCAGGTCCAGCAGTGCGCACTTGCAGCTCAGGGAGCAAACTGTATCCTGGGCTGCATCAAAAGTGGTGTGGCCAGCAGGTCAAGGGAGGTAACTCTGCTCCTCTACTCCGCCACTCTGAGACCCCATCTGGAGTGCTGCATCCATTCCATTCTGGACTCACAGAATCACAGGACCATTAAGGTTGGAAAAAACCTTTAAGATCATCAAATACAACCATCAAACGGCATCACCGCCATGTTCACCACTACACCGTGTCCTTAAGTGTCACATCCACGTGCTTTTTGAACACTTCCAGGGATGGTGACTCAACCACTTCCATGGGCAGCCTGTTCCAATGCTTGACAATCCACTTCACGAAGAATTTTTTCCTAATATCCTACCTAAACTTCCTCTGGTGCAACCTGAGGCCATTTCCTCTCCTCCTGTTACTTACTACCTGGGAGAAGAGACCAACCCATACCTCACTACAACTACACTCCTTTCAGGCAGGAAGAGTGAAGAGTGATATGGTCCCCACTGAGGTCCCCCTTTCCTCCAGACTAAATAATCCCAGTTCCCTCAGCTGTTCCTCACAAGACTTGTGTTCCAGACCCTTCTCCAGCTCCATTGCCCTTCTCTGGACACACTTCAGTGCCTCAATGTCTTTCTTGTGGGGAGGGGCTCGAAACTGAACACAGGACCTAAGGTGTGGCGTCACCAGTGCCAAGTACAGACGAAATGAACCTGTGCCAAGGTAATTGTTTCCCCTTGATACAAGACACTTGGTCTAGGTTTGGCCTTCAGAATCATCACATGAAGTTTCATCCTAAACAGGGCAAGATTTTAAAAGCAATGCATTAAAAGGCAGTGGAATAGCTGAGGATAAAACAGTTCTGAACCCATGCTGCATGTATTAAATGCTGCTAGAGTTTTACCTAAAAGATCCTCCCTGGTACTCTTCTGGTAACAGTTTTCCATCTCTAGCCTTCTTTGCTAGAGCCTAAAGAAAATGAAAGAAGAAAACAGGCAGAGAAAAGAAAGAAATTAGTGTGTTTTAAATAGACTAATTCTTTTTATTTCAGTAAGACATTTTAAGTACCATACAGACAAAGTCAGCAAAAGTCACCTGCTTTTGGATTTAGGGACCTCAGCAACACTGTTGTTGTATCTGCAATGATTTGGCAAAGAGACTAGGACACACAACTTCACTTTCCCACCAATATTGGCTGTTCAATAAAAGCTGTTCTTTCACATTACAAATATTGTTCCAGTTTTTACAATGGAAACAGCATTCTCTCCAGTGTTTTTAGATTATCTAGCAAAATACCGATGAGACAAATTCACAGTATTCCTAACATATTTGTTTAAAGAAACTGACATGTACCATTTCAGAACTTTCTACCAGATAAAATGAATGCACTTCTCCCAGCTAAACATTCAACTATCTTTCAAAGGTTGCCTTTAAGGCCACTCCTTCTGTGATCTCCATTTCATTTGTGAGACTTTTCTTTAAAATTCAACAGACGAAATGTTCAAATACAGCCCAAGAAGTTCATACTACGTTCCAAGATAAGATCACAGAGTTGTACAAAACTTTAAAATTCATAATAAGCATGTCAAAGTTACAAGGATACACTGAGCTTTATTTTAGGCTTTTATTCATCTTTGAATAATTAGTGAAGCAGAAAACAATAGCCATGGGAACAGCATTCACACAACAGGGTCAATATAAGCGTGATGCATTTGTGCAATTGCATTATTTGAATGATCAAAATACGGTGCCAGGATGCACATGACCTGGAAAGAAGTTAAAATTAACATGTAGCAGAAGAGGATATAGAAGCAATTACACAAAGAAAGTGCCTGCCAAACTACAGGGAGACTGATAGAGAAGCAGCTGCAGTTACAGTGTGTGCCTCCCCCATGTGCATGTCAGAAGAAGTTGAAAAGCAAAATGATGTTGGTGTGGACACCTGCAACGTATGTGACCCAGTGTCTTTCACAGGGAGCAGTGTGACCTATGTCACACACACTCCATTTGAAAGGCAAGGGGAATGCTCACTATCATGGCCCCACTGAATGTAACACAAGCCTGCATTTCCACCATGGGAACTGCAGGACATTGATTTGTGGTAGGAGAGGTTTGCAATACTGCACGGTATTACAGGTATTGGGGACGATAATGAAAGCACGACATTTAACAATGCTTTCATTCTTGCCATTCTATCACTAACCCCAGAACAATCTCAGCTGGCCTTCCTCCTCAACTGGCTACTAGTGAAAGGAATTGTTTCCACAGCACATTCAGCATAAAGTAAGCAATATGGACTGGAAAAATCTTTACAACAGCCATTTATGAATGCTTTGTGGCATGACCCATCTTTACTGCTACAGCTTTGTTGGCTGTTCCCCTCTATCAACACAGACTACTATGACTTCGGTAGTTTTATACAGAAGGCAAGAATTTACAAAGTGCAGTGGTGTCTAGTTTGGGGACAGTTTTATGCCCTAGGAGCTGCTTCCATTGCATTCCTCAGACACTGCAGGCCTTTGATTAGCACTCGTTAAATGACAAAAAAAAGGCTTGTGTTTCATCATTCATTGTACTTCTGCCTGCCAAAAACCATTCCTTTATCTGGCAACAACTGCCACAGATCACTCTGACTGGCACCTGGTCTATGCAAAATACTGCTCATTAGTCTGAGGGGTTTAATGTTACATCCTTAATTGAACTGCATATTGAAAAAAATGCAGACAGAAATATGTTCCATAATATAACTGCAAAGAGAGAAAGAAAAGCAAACACAAGAAATTTTCTGGGAAAGGGAAAAAACACCACAAAACCAAAATCTCAAAGCCCAAGACTGGAAATAATAAAGAAACTAGCATTAAGTAGCTTTCTCTTGAGAATTAAAGAAACACTATTATATTGAATTGCAAAAGTCTGTACAGGTTTATTTTTCAAGCAGTCTAGCCACCATTCAACTAAATAACATGATATTATTGTCAATTAAAAATGAAGAGAGTTGCAAAATTAGTAAGAATTTTGAAGTATAAGTAATGCTGAAACTGCTTTAGACCCACTGCCTTTGTTATTAGTGATGTGTATCTGGGTCACGCTACATTTTCTGCTACAGAAAGCGATACAGCTGCTGTATTCCTCAGCCTGCTGCACATTTCAGACCTACCTTTGCAGAGGCAGCAATTTCCTTTATCCCCTTGGCAGCAACATCTTTTATGATTGGCGTAATGAGCCCTCGGTCTGTTGCCACGGCAATGGAGATGTCAATGGACTGCAGCCGCCTGCAGACTTCCCCATCCCACGTTACATTCACATCTGGCATTTGCTAAAACACAGATACAATGAAAAAAGACAGCTGTTAGAAGAATAACAGTGCAATCAGTTAAGAAAAAAGGAAATTCCTTTAAGAGACATAGCTACATACAGGCATCCACCAAGTTAATTAGCTTGCACTGATTTTATTTATATTTACTTTGTCAAAAAGCATGAATGTATGCACCAGAAACTGAAAACGACAGGACAGACAGACTTTTTTTGGTGTTGCTAGGAAAAAAAGAAACAAATTACTACAGATTCCTTCACTGATACCACCTTACGATGGCCCAGCATGTAAAGATTCAAAGCAGTGCAATTTCTCCCACAAAGTAAATCACAGGATGTTGAATTTAAAAGCATACAAATGGACATCCTACTACACCCACGTGCTGTTTTCCACCGGTGTCTCAAGCATGACTCTCAACAAATAAAATATGCTGCAGGTACACTCACCTCAGAAATTTTCCAGTTTATTCAGAAGTTCTCCTAAAATGCATCAGATTTTTTTTTTGTGGGTGGAATAAGTCAAAACTGAGATGTTTACTGATAATTTCATTTAGTTTTTTGAGTTTAATGAAATGAAGAAGGTATTCCAGAAAAAAGTACGGGAGGGACACACTATCAAAAGTGACTCTACTGTCTATCTAAAGTAACTGCACTCCTAGGAAGAAGTGGTGCGACAGTACTCTCAGTTCCTATTCTTCAACACCAGAATGTGTAGTATAAAAAAAAAAGAAAAAGAAGAAAAGAGAGAGAAGAAGAAAAAAGCACGTAGTATCCTTCTTTGCAAGCTAAATAAACTTCTAGAAGTCCCGCAGTTTACACAGTTTTAAGATGCCCTCAAGTGGGTGCCAACTATAACCCTTTATATAAAGGTATTCAAAAGAGATGGTAGGGACAGAATTTGTCACTTCAACAATGAAAGATTAAATGACAGATGCTATAGGAGCTCTTGTTACTAAGCCCAACCACTTGAGGATATCAGTCTGGAAGTTTTAGTTCCTTCCTCCATCCTTCTCCTTCCTTGCTCCAGAAGGACAGAATTGCTCTACTGGGCTATCATGTGTTGAGTCCACTGGCACATTCACAAAATTCTGGCTGTCAAATGGCAAGACCAAGCTGAAACACAGAACCCATAACTGGACTTGCGATATCCTAAGTGAAGGAGAAATTCAGCATGTTCAAGAACTGATATAAGCAGTATCTTGAGGTGTGTGCCAAACAATCAAACTGTCAAAACAGCTGCAGTCAGCTGATTAAAGCTAGAAAAAGGCATTTTTCAATGTTCAGAAATAAAATTGTTACAAAATATTCTCTGAAGAGTGCCCAGAAAAGAGACAATGAAACTGCCTTGAATCTAAACTTGAAGATGTATTCACACCACCCAATTTCAGGGGGGGAAAGGTGCATGTGGAAGTGGGTTTTCTTTTTTTAAAGTAGTTGCCCACATCTTTTCCTGAAATGCTGACAAGAATGCTGAGACGTGAGCTTAATCATGAACTTGTTTCCTGATATACTGAGTTAAATCCGTTGGGTTGGGGTTTTTTTTAATGTATTTTTTTAATAGTCAAACAAGTGGTAGCATAGATTTCTAACAAAGCAATAGAATAGAAGAATTGTATTGATTACTTCCATATCAACACAATATTATCATCATCTCAAAAAACTAACAACCCCCTCAGAAGGCAGAAAACAAAACCTCTTGCTCTCTGTCTCCTGTTCCTTACACCTGCTCTCTGGCGCAGAGATCTGTTATCCAATACTCACAGCAGTTCGTGGTAAATTTTGGGTGCCACCATTTCCTCACAAAAGGTTTCATTAGGCCACTAGAAGAAGATTCTTGTTATGCACATGTCTAACAAAAACACAGCACACATATCTAGCTCCTCCTTTTGTTTTTGGTATTAACTTGCAGAGTTTTTTCCAGTCTAAATAAGGCCTCAAATTGCTCTCAGGCACTTGCTTATGAGACTGCTAGCATTCTGTCTATTTTCTGTCCAAATTGCCATTATACATTAAGCTATACCTTTTAAAATTATACATTAAATGTAAGTACATGTTCAGCTAGAAATCCGTTAAGTCTTTTCCAGTCCAGTGTTCTCTCAATTCCATACCTCCATCGGAACAGGAACAGTCCCGTAACCTAAACATAACTTCCTCTCTCAACTTTTAAATAGTTAAAATTATCCTCACAAATGAGAAAAACAGCTCTCACATCCTTTCCAATGTTTTTATATCGTTGTGAGGTAGTCCAGGCAACAAGAATTCCTAGCAGTGAGTGAAGATTGCTTGCCAGAAGAATTTTTATTTCAAAGCAGGTATCACTGAATGTGCCAACAGAATACACTTGAGGTACTAACAAGGTTGGTATAAGACTGAGACAAATGTTTGTTTATAACTAAAAGAAATAAGATGCAACTAAGATTAGATGAATGATCTTGACAATTGCTTTAGTCTGCTGACAAAGCAACTACTGTGATTTGCAGATGTTAACTGCAGTAAGTGGATATGCACTAAGAAGTTCTCATTTTTACAGTTCAGAGCATAGATAGCAAAGAGAATTTTACCTGGAAACCTAAAAAAACCTGGCAATAAGCAACACAGAAGTACCAGCTTTACTATGATCACATTCATATCTCTACATAGGCTCACAAAATACTTTTCTTCTCTCCTTGGCAGTTTACTATTAAAATATATTTTTTAAGTCAACTATTTGCTTACCTTCAGAGTAACTGCTGTTGCCTTGATAATAAAATCATTTACAGATACTTTAATGTCATCTGCAAAAAGAAACATAAAAATTTTAAAAAAGGACAACAGTCATTGTTCGTAAGATTTGCTTATCAGCATTTGTGTGATGACAAGATTCCAGTGATTCAGCAGATTTACTCCTTTGAAGCATTGCCAGAAAGTCACTCATCTTCAAACTCCAATAATAAAAGCAACAAAACTTCTTTCCCCCTTGGGACAAAAGGCATAGCCATCCATCAAGATCTCATGCAGAGACACTCAGGAGACTGAAACAGGTAACTAAAATCAGGAGTGGCAGCAGAAGCAGGGATAATAGATACAATGCAGATTATGCCCTAAGATTACTCCAAAAGGCGTGATATTTACACAATATTAAACTTACCATTCTCACAATTAAAAAAAAAAAATTTACCCTTCCACCACCATCACTGCTGTTAGCAAAACTGATCAAGCAGCAAAACTGCTTCATTTTCAAATCTGGTTTATGGCATGTAACACACATACCTTTAGACATATTTTTGCATGGGGAAATTATTTATAGATAATTATATCAAGTGAAACATTCTTAAGTCATCACAAATTTAGAGGAGTGAACCAAGCACCTACTTACCACATAACTGGCCTGCAACATTTGCCATGGTTAGTAATCTATGTTTAAGAAGAGAGACAGCATTCCAACAGAACGTAATGGAATTTGCAATTACTATGCTGCACTGACAGAATTTCACATCAGACAAACCTGTTATCCTGATCATCAAATATACACTGGTTTCTACACACTACATTCCTAACCCGTGGCAAAAATGTCACTGTCCAGTAGTAGAGCAGGAATACAGCTAAATGATCCATGTCTGGTAATATTTTACCCTGCATCACTGAAGTTTATAGTAGTAGAAAACCACCGTCATTTCCATCAGAGAAAACAAGAATCTACCAGGACAACCTCTGCAATTCAATTTCATGCAAAGACATATGGCTTTTCCACCTCTACATTTAAAGGAAATACTCATTAAGAATCGACAACAGCAGGAGAGGTGTGAAAAATTTCAAGTGAGTATTCCTAATATCCTTTTTTGGTTCATTCCTTATGAACTGCTGCTGTTTAAAGAAAATATCAGCATCATAAAATGTCTTTGACATTAACTCATGAATAAAATACCATTAGGAAAAAAAAAACAGGTAGAAAAATGACCTGAGTACTGTTGCATTAAAAATTAGTCACTCAAAACTCCAGTGGAAGGAGAAGCAGTTCCTGTATCATCCTCTAGAAAATCTGAATATACTAGTCAAATTTAATTTAAGACCACACAAACAGATAAACAAGCATGGGCTAGTCACTAGTACAGAACATTTGGCCTCAGTTTCTCAATCAGTACAGCAATAAAAATGTAAATTAAAACTATCCTGACATGTTATTCTGAATGCAGAGCTCACATGGCTTTGGAAAGCTACCATTTGAACCTAAAAGTTTTCAAACCATGACAGCAATCGTGAAGCTTTAGATCAAAACTTCAAGTGTCTTAGACCTACAATTATTCATTTTTCATCCTTGTGATAATGAGGAGAAACATCTTAAAGCTGAACTACTGAGAACAAACTACACAAATGGCACCAGAAAAAAGGACTAAGAGAACAACACTAAGAAGAATCCACGTGAAATTGTTTATGTACTTTTCTTTTGTGCAGATAGCTATATTCTCCCATGAATGTCTTCAGTCTTTAGAACTAATCTTTGGTCCTTGAAAAAAAAAGCATAGGAGGAGAAAAACCACCCCATTGTTTCTTCACTTCATAAAGTAACAGGCCTTCAGATTTTTTTACCCAAGTCACAGACTTAGTACCAGTCTATGAGGTGCATGCCTGCATGTCTCCATCACCAAAGAGAGCATCACTACTTGCTTATGCAGACTGATCATTGTGGAAAATGAGATTTCAGAGTGCTGTGTCAGTTGGCGAAGTAACACTTCTGTCTTCCTGTATCCTGACAGGCTGTCCAATTCAATTATTGCCAGGAAGTACAGCTTGAGTCCAACATATAGAATACCAAAAAAAAATTCTTTGAATGCATAGTGGTCTGCCTATACAGAATCTACACCTCCTAGAGAAGTTTATGTAAACAAGACAAATTATATATTAGTATAACCACATTAGTATTACCACATGTTAATCAGACTACTAACCTTTGGCCAATTCTTTTCTTAATTTCAAAACAGCATCAATAGCACAGTCAGCAGCAGCATATGCATGAGGTATGGTAGTTTTAGACTCTGTTAATCTTTTCGCAATAACTCTTCGGATGTTGCTAGCTGGGATTTCTGTGAATGTGCCCTGAAAGAAATCATATGCTGCATATTAAATATCAGGAGAGCACACATACTCCTTTGATGAAACAGTACTCCAGCATTTATGCATTACCATCAGTGACTCCTTCAACTATCCCCTAGGTATCCAAAAGAGATACATTCCAACTACTGAAATTAATGACTAAGACCATGGAGTGTTCTAGTCTATTCCTATTAAGTGGGATCAACACAACAGGCTTTACAGAATAGTACCATTTTACACTATAAAATTAACCCTGTTTCAAAAAAAAAAAAAATCCAAATATTGAGGCATTAATTTTCAGCCAGAGTATATAAGCACTATTCCATCTTCCAGACTTTGCATATTGCTCAGATTATGCTTTGTTTCATTTAAATTATAACAGAGCATTTCCTCAGTAAGCTACTTGTCTTCCAGTTCCCTGAGTAGCTCCTTAAGACAGGCTTTATTGCATCTTTTCTGTTATTCTTCTCTCTCCTTCCAGATCTATGCAATAATGTTTCACTGGCCAACTTCATCCTAGAAGCAGGTCAACTTGCCAAAAATCTCTCAAAATATTAGTGACTACAGAAAGCAAGAAAATAAATTATTCTGTAAAACATTATTTTGTACACCTCATCTTCAGCACATATCCCTTGAACATATAAGGGTTCATACAGTCCTTAGTACATACTCAATAGTACTCAGTACACAGTAAATTACAATATGTATGTTCTGGTGCAATCATAGAAATGTTTCATTCTGTAATGGAGCTGAGTCTGAGCTTCTGTGTTCTTTGTTTGGTTCTATGTACAGTGCAAAAAAAAAAAAAAGGCAGCATTTTCTGAATATTATGAATTGTAGCTACATTGTAAACTTCAGCCTAAAAAGATACATCAAATTTAGTTCTAGAGCCAGAAAATGTTTTTCAATTTCTACTAATGTATATTTCAGCAACACCATTTATTCTTTAAAAAAATTTTTTCTGGTAGTTCTAACATTTCAATTTAACATAGAAACTTATTTAGGCTCTAGAGTTTGCAAAATTACTCTCCAACACAACCACCAAGAAGTCTTTTCCTTCCTCACTTCCTGACAACTCATTAATGGACACTTACATCTTGCAGGAAAGCAAACAGATCAAATACAGTAAAAATAAACCATCATTCCAGTTTCTCCAAGGCTTGCAATATAAATTTTTTCATCACTTCAATTTGCAAGCTAAAAAATAGTATACAGATCATAATTTCGAGGATTTCACAGTTTTAATTACATTGCCCTAGAATCACCGAATCATACTAAAAACAGCACGTCACTGAGTTTGACATCTGGGTGGCCTCGGTTTCCTTCCTCTCTCCAACTCTAGAAATCTCAGAGCTACTCAGGTAGCTCTTGCACTATTCAGGTGTAGCAATGCTGAAATCTTAGCAGAGGTGTTACCAGGGCAGCAGGTTGTCCTGGAGTGGAAACTGGTGGAATTGCTGGCCTTGGATAAGAAGTCGTCACGGCTGTTGCTACTGAAGGAGAAGGCACTGCAGCAGGAGCTGGAGAAACCACAGGTTTCAATTCACTGGGTTTAACTTTCTGCTTCTCTTGCAGAAGTTTGAGAGCATCCCTGGTGATTAAACACAGCAAAATATTGACAACAAAGAAACTATGTAACAATTCCCTAAGTATTACTTAGTAATACTTAGAATTATTAGTATCACTTATTCTATTTAATTAGCCACTTCTGTACATTTAAATTTCTGTTGTCAAACCAAACATTAAAAAGGCAATTATTATTAAACTATATTAACTTTGTGTTGCCTTTGTGGTATCTTTTTAGTAAATTCTCATTAACTTCCATGAATAAAAGGGCCTGAATATGCAGTAACAGAAAACATTTGTGTTAGAGAAGCATAACAATCATCATCACTAATTGTGAGCGTGCACAGTGATTTTTGAATTGCATTAACAATTCTTCTAAATAAGAGAGTACATTTATTCCGGCTATAAAGTCTCAAGTAAAAGCTATTTCATCTGTTTTATTTGTAATAATCTGAATTTAACATAATTACTTAGTGCTAAGTGAAAACTGAGCAATAGATTTATTACTCATTTCTCTGCACCTTTCTGACACAAATTTGCAGAGTCAGGCACAAATGTTACACAGGCCCATACGTCCTAACACCACACCAGAAAAACAAAGCCAAAGCATTCTCCCAGGATTTTATACTGATACAGCTACCACCACAAAATCTCCCTGTTGTGGGCAGAGTATGACAGACATGACAGACTCCCATCTCCAAGCCATGATACTGTGTCTGCTCTAGGTGCACTGCATTCATTAAGCAACAAGATAAAGATCAGCACCCACGAGGTTGAACAGAAATAACTGCATCTCCCCCACCACTGCCAACTGCCAGGGAAATCAGTTGCAGATCTCATCTCTCTTTATGCTCCACATCTGCTAACAAAAGCCTCTATCATATACCCTTGATAAATCTCTATCACTTCATGAAGACACAGCACATACACAAAGATTTAATTCCACAAATTGGCAGAGGAAATTAAAATAAATTAAAAATCAGACTCCTTACAACCCTACCAAGGTTTTGAAAAACAATCCATAAATACTAAACAAAGCTATCTAATTTCAGTAGATTACTGCTTGAGACACTACTCTTGAGTGGCAGCCAAGAGCTTGCTATAAAATTTTTATAGAAAGAACAAAATCTCAGACCACTATGCATTCTTAGTTCTTCCTAAAATGTAGTACTCCAGCACTGAGTACTGAGAACTGAAAATTGAAAAGCTCTACATAATGCCTTTTACCATTTCTTCAATTTATTCTTACCTTCAACACATACTTCAACAAATGATACTGAAAACAAAAAAGTGAACGAGCTCAAGATAAAATTTTTCCTAATTAAAAGTTGTTACTTGTACTCCCAAATTAACACGCTAGCCAATTTTTTTTTTAATTAAGTGTTTAGTATTTAACACAATTCCTATATCAGGGAAAAAAATTGATTTCATAGAATGCAAATCATTCCCTACCATGACAATTTGAGACACAAAAACCAACTGCATGACATAATGCAAGTTTTTTGTTAATATATTAGAAGGTACCAAAAATTAGTTGAGGGTTTTCACTTGGCAGTCATTAGAGAGACCATCTGGTTTTGGTGGTTTTTAGAGTGTTAACTGAAAAATGTATTGCCAAAATGGAGCTTATTTTTAGATTAAAAGTTTTGTTCAAGACTTTCTGAAACTCATTTGTATTGTACAAAAGACACCTACATAAAAATGAAAATTCAGATGTATTTGTTATACATACATAGGAAGAGAGCTTCCCCCCACCAACTCCACATAATTTAGCTGATGAAGAAAAACAGGTACAGCAATGTTATGTCTGTCATAGTTGCAACACTAAAAGCCTGAATATAAGTAGAGTTAGAAGAGGCATCAAAGCAAATAAAATTAAACAGGCTTAAGCAGGAGTCAGGTAAATAGATATTTTATTAGAACTGGAAAAAGAAGGGTTGGTTGCATCTTTCCAACAACTCTATAAATTTCTATCAACACAAGATAGTACCAGAGGAAGATAAGAGGTAACATGAAAGAGCAGCCTGCTTCACAGAAGAGATATGAGAGTTTGGTAAACATTTATTAAACAAAAATATGCCTTACCAAACTGTTATTATTAGAAACATGCAGATTCTGGCAACTCTGTTACACTTCAGTTTACCACTATACAGAAGTGTATAGTCTTTTCATTTCATGTTAGTCAAAATCCAAGGAACGGTGAAAGCAGACTGAGTATTTTGTGTTCAAAATACACTTTGCTTGATACAGACAAGTTAGGTTACACAGACACCTAAGAATCACTGAGGATCCAATGTGTAACAAGAGATGCATGGATTGACACAAGCTTCCACTCTGGTGGCAGTTACTGTTATTAATTGTACCCAACCCCTTTTATACGTTTCATAGTCCTCTTTCACATGTTTACACCTGTTTACTCAATTCAGAGACGATTTCTTGAAAAAAGGAAAATGGTTAGCAGGGATTCAGAACACAATAGAACTTCAGAGCACATCAGAAACTTCCAGGTATCAGACCTGTTGCACTACCAACATTAGATAACCCATTCCTCCCACATGGCAGCTGATAAATTGCACAAAGCAGAGATCTCACAGTCAGTCTGTACTCAATACATGCACATGAATTTAATCTCCAGAAAAATAGCACTGCATGTGTGTGCTGAGCTTTCTCTGCAAGCTGAAAATGCCTGAGCAGCTCAGAGATCCTAAGACACACTAACTTACCAACAGCTGGGATGAACACGGCCTCAGAAAAACACGGTTCTCAGTAACCAGCCTTTTCATGGCTGCATTTATAAATCCCTAGATCACTATTAAATATAATGGGAAAGGGCAGTAGTAGCTGAAACAATCCATTTTAATACAGCCCTCCCAAACAGCGTCTGAGCTGATGAGTAGAAACATGGTACAATCTTTGACAGAATTTGTGAGTTACTTTGTACTGGCATACAAATTTTCTAGGACATTTTTGATGAAAGTGTTATTAAGTGATATAAAAAGATATAACTTAGAAATAACAAATAAAAAAACCCTGCCATGCCATAAAAAAAAATCACACACAAAACCAACAAAAACAAAACAGGCAGGAAAAAGACAACAGTAATTCAACCTTGAACAGACCCATAAGAGAAATATAAAAAAATAAAAGTATTCAGATAAATAAAATATTGGCCTACTAAGGGAGTCGATCATGACAGAAATCCCCAGTAGACTGGAAGTTCCAACTGCTGTTACAAGTTTTACAGTGAGTTGACTTTAAAGATTGAAAGCTGGGGGAAAGAATCTTGCTTGCTTACATAACTCACTATCTTTGTTTCTCGTAATCTGGTGAGTGCAGCAAAGGAAATATTTCCCTGAATATCTTCAGCAGCTCTCTATAAAAATCTGCACATTTCATTTCAAACTGAATATAGTAACAGAGTCTGTAGGCATCTGAAAGATTAACCCCATTTCAAAAGAATGGTTAGAAAACCCCAGACATTCTTCATCTTAAATTGACATTTCAAAGTCAAATCTTTTGTATGAAAAAGGCAGTTTTTAAAAGAAATGATTTTGCTAGATAATTCTCATAAGTACAGAAAAATCTTTGCTAGATCTCCATGACAACTAGGAAATGTTAATTCATTAGCTCAAAGTCCTAGAGGGCTTCCACCTGCCACAGCCTCATTACACACCATAAATTACCATTACACTTACATAATTAAGAAAGAACTCTCTCTGATGATTTGCCGTTAAATAGGATATTCCATCTATTCAATTCCTTATTACATCTCAACTCAGCCAAAGATCATAAGAAACAAAAAAGCTTTGAAAAACTGTCTGCTGCTTTTCTGGCTCCAGTTCCAAGTTACACTGACCTGGTCCTGGTTGTCCTTGAATGGAACTAAAATAACAGCAGCCAGCAAAGTCTGTGTAAGTGAATGATGGTATTTGCCAAAAGGCATAATTTTACTGAGAACAAAAATATTTATTTCTGCCAAAATCCTCACGTCCAATAACATACATGCATCATTTCAAGGCTAAATGCACTGGATCTACCACATTTTTTTACACACAACTTCCTCACTCAAAGGCTTGAGTGCCAATCATTACACTGGAATACTCAAAAGGTATAATAAACTACTAGAAGCCTGATAATAACAAACCACAGCTTTGTGAACAAACATTATTTAAATCATACAGAGGGAAAAAAAAGGAAAAATGGGAGAAAAACAGAATTCTGGAATTTCTTATCATTGCACTTCATTGCTTCCCTCATCCTAATAAAATGGGAAAAAATGAAATCCTGACAGATTTCAGAACAGAACTGCAGCAAAAAAAGAAAAAGATCTGAACTCTCCAAAGAAAAGGAGTTGAAGAAAACAGGCCACTGGTATTTTATTTTGGCTCTGTAGGCATCTTGGGTAGTAAAATTCTTGAGATCCACAGTGGTAGCTAACAGTGGTGCTTAGGAGGCAATAGCCACCATTAGGCTGAGCTGCAGGAAATGTGACAGGAGTACCACACAGCTAAGATGGGACTTAAAAAATAAAAATATATTTTTTGTTCTTTTTTCTAATTAAAGGGCTTCTTCAAATATTTCCTAATCCATTCTTCCTATCTTTTCAATAGGTTTTTCAAATTTAACTAAGCCCGTCCATAGCAAAAAATGGAACAAAGACATGGCTTTTTTAATAAGCAAACTTGAATCTAATGGAGATTGCTCTAGTATCAAAAGTTGTAGGTTTACGAAATTATCTACATACTCTTTAGTGAAGATTCCTCGAGGCCCGGTAGGCGTAACATTGCTTGGATCTAGTCCATGCGTCTCCAGAATGTTGCGAGCTGCAGGACTTAAGCGAACTCTGAAAAAATGAGGGGAAAAATAAATTATTTAAATAGTAAGATTAACTTATTTCATTTAATGTTCATCACAAGAAACTACATTTCTCTCTGGTCAACTACAAAGCAGAGTACATTGGTACAGAGTACCCAGGGCATCTTAACACAATCTGATTCTGAAATTAGGAGAAAAGCCAACATCTAGAGAAAATGTTTTAGAATTCTTAGATACAAAAGCCACAACACACTCATAAAAGAATAAATACTTTCCACAAAAGTCCTTCCACAAAATCTCCTATTCATTATTTCCTAAAGGAGACTACATTTGCACCTGATTGAATTTTAAGAACAGTCCATTAAGCCCTTGCCAAAAAAACCCCATGTCATAAATGATCATTCGGTTCTAAACATGCTGATACATCTCTAACAGTTGCAGTGGAACAGCACTTCTGATGTTCTTTGGTACTAAAAGGAAAGACATAATCCTTTCAAGGATCCTTTTGTGGATCATCCTCCTACTACAGGTAATGCCTGGGCAATGACTTCAGTTAGTTGTCTTCCCCTTGCATGAGAAAAGCCTAAATGCTGGCAGCATTTAGAACACAGCAAGCCAGATAGAAAAGGTAATGAGGTTTGGGGGGAAAAAAAAAGAAGCACAAATAAGGAGTGATACCTCCAAACAGGATATCCTGGGATATGAAGGATTTATGGATTTTTGTTACCTGACTAACATTGGGGCTGACTCTCCCTCCAAGATGTTTGCAATGCTTAGAAAACCAACAGATCCAAACCAAACTAACAAAGAGCACATAAACCTACTGTTTTAAGGTTTTCACATTCCACTGTTATGAAAATACTAGAATAATTTTTTTCTAAAATCAAAAATGCAAGAGCTTGGAAGGGTTTTGGAGTGTGCTATTTCTTTGTTTATTTTTGCTCCTCAAAGAAATAGAAAACAAGTCATAGGTACACTTAGCATCTGGTGCATAAGCACTGGTGTCCATCCTATATTAGCACAACTCCTTTCTAATTGTAAGCTTAGAATCCTTCATAAATCAATTGCATGACAGAATAAAAGCACATTTAATTCTAATAAAATTATGTTGTTTGAATTGACTCACTGGGCTTTAGAGCAAAGAAATGTTCTAGGCCTGCAAGGTTTATCACCTCACTCATACTGAAATACTCCTAAACTAACAGCCTATTACTAGGTAAAAAGGGACAAAAGATTTTTCTTCGTTCAGTTCTACCGATCTACTAAAGAGTTCCATTTCATAAACACAGAAACTTACTGCAATTTCCCAGGTTGATGCTGCAGTTTAAGAGGGGCTGAAACTGAAGGACCTGCAGGTGCAGGTGGAGCCACAGAAGAGGGATCACCAGCATCAGCTGGCATTTCCACTTGCTTCCAGTCCTGTCCTTCCTCTACCAGCAGACCAATTAGTGAGCCCAAGCGAACATTTTTGCTTCCTTCTTCCACCTAAATTAAGAACATTAAGTTACATATCACTCTGTCTGCTCTAATATGACTAAAACCAGTAGATGTCAAAGTTTCAGGCATATTAGTGACAATTCATCAGTAAGATAAATCCCATTTTATTGCTACTATTAATAAGATATTTCAAAACTGAAATTAATTATAATTGCTATTATAAGGAGAGGAACATTAACTTCTGCCCCAAATCCCATACACCTAAAGTTAGCACTCAGAAATCAAAGTAACCTTTTATAGACACAGCTTTTGCAGCTCAGAACTAGAATAGAAGAAGAAAACTTGTTACAATTTTGCTTAACTTTTAATTTCCTGGATTTTTGAGTCACTGCTATGTTTTCATTACTCACAATAAAAAAACCTCTGCATAAACCTCAATGAACCCTAGAATCTCAGATGTAGAAAAAGCTGAAATAAGTAGAAGGACTTGAGGGTTCTGGGATGAGAGGCTGGGCGCAAGCCAACACTGTGGATTTGCAGCCCAGAAAGGCAAACACAGGAGTGTGGCCAGCAGGGCAAGGGAGATGACTCTGCCTCTTTACTCCACTTTTGTGAGACTCCACCTGAAACGCTGTGTCCAGGTCTGTAGTCCTCAACAATACATGGACCTGCTAAGAGTGCGTCCAGAGGAGGGCCACAATGACCAGAGGGCTGAAGCACCTCTCCTACAAAGACAGGCTGAGAGAGCTGGGGTTGTTCAGCTTGGAGAAGAGGCTTTGGAGAGACATTATACCAGCCTTCTAGTACCTAAAAGGGGCTTATAAAAGGGAGGGAGAGGGCGTTTTTATACAGGCAGGACAAGGGGCAATGGTTTTACAATCAAAGAGGGCAGGTTTATATTAGAAAAAGTTCTTTACTCAAAGGTGGTGAAGCACTGGAACGGGTTGCCCATAAGGGTTGTGGATGCCCTTTTCCTGGAAGCATTTAGGGCCAGGTTGGATGGGGCCCTGTGCAACCTGATCTAGTGAATGGCATCCCTGCCAGGGGGGTTGGAATGAGATGATCTTTGAGGTCACTTATAACCCAAACCACTCAATGGTTCTACGTAGCAAAGAAGAGACAAAAAAATTATAACTTTGCTGACAAACCAACAAAGCACAGGTGACCATGACAGGGAGAAAAAATTGGAGATAAAGTGCACAGAGAAATAAAATTCCCTTGGAGCTTTTGCCACTGCAGAATAGTTCTTTAGTCACTAACAAATACATACTAAAGTAAATGTTTATTTCTTCCACTGGGAAGAAAAGTGGACAGAACTTATGCTGGCTCATTCTGCAGTGGAATTTTTATACAAAGTGGCTTCCATACCAATTCTCATTTAGGTCATGAATGAGAAAATGGTAATGGATACTAATGTTAAGGAAACTTTCCTGTCTAACCATCCAGGAGCCACTCTGGCAGTAGCAGTCCCACCACATGAGCTGGGACCAAAGCCCCTTTACAGTGGGTGACTCCAGTGACCCCATGGGGGCCCCGCCTGGCTCCCTACACACCCCACACTCACACAGTCAGACAGGGTTTCCTCACCAGATTGACCCTGGCTTTCCCATAGCAGAATCTCAGACACCTTGATGCCTAAAGCAATTTTAACTGTGGCCCAGTAACACAAATCCAGCTCGAGCTGGTGCCTCTGGGGAAAGACCCCAAACAAAAGAATCCCTGTGCTTTTATACCCTCAGTCTGTGCTGCCAACAGTCTGGGGTCTTCCTGCTGAGTCCTTGGCTCCTGCTGTGTCCCAGTCACCTGGCTGGTGCCACAGGTCCCTGTGCCCTTTGCTGTGCAAAGGGTCGGCACCAAGTCACGGCCCTTTGCCTGGGGCTCCCACCATGTCCCCCACCCAGGGCACAACCTGCAGCTCCCACTGCAGCTGCACACACAGTACCTGATCCAAGTCTATTCCTCACCAATTAATTACAGTTCTTAAACAATCATTCACCATCTGTTTTGTTCCAAATTGAACTGTAAAGTATTTTAGGAAAAAAAAAAATCACTGTTAATTTAAGAAGAAACTCTACTGAAAGAATAATCATCATTCTGAAATTACCCTTCTAATATTTCATTCAGTTATTTAATCTTTTATTGCATTTTACACTGAATCAGACATGACCATTACAAGACCTATTCAGATAGAGAAGAAAATATATATGCATGAGTTTCTATTTTACTGTTAGCCTGCTCTTTCTTAAACCATACATAGATTATACAGTCAAGAAACACCAAGAAGGGTTACAGAAGTTGAATTAACTTAACCTAATGAACCTTCTATATTTAAATGCAAAACCCAAGGCATTAAGCAGACAGTGTGCTTATTTGACTCAAGTTTTCCATACTGAACTCCATCAAGATGGTTCAGAATTGTAGCTGGCATCAAAAGGCACAACATTTTTGTCAAATTTCTTCTAGGAAGTGAGTAAAATTCAGTTGATGCTAGCTAAGAGGCACGAAACATTCTTAAATTCCTACCAACTAAATCACATCTGAAACTTCCATGTGGCCCCTGGAAGGACAGTCTTTTCAATAAGTAATCATCACCCTAACCACAAACCTGACACAGCTCATTTTATAAACTTTACACAAATGTCTACTGAACAGCTAACACAGAACAGGAATATCCACCAGATACTGCAGAAAGACAACCAAGGATCACACCTGAGCTAGGGAAAAAAGAAAAAAAATCTGGCAATTTCTGATCTTACTGCTCTCTTTTTATTTCAGTTTCTGAAACATCAGGTTTTTTCTGTACTTTTTAGGAGACTGGAATAAAAGCCTGTCTATTCTGTACTCTAATTCTTCAGCCCACCATTTCTAGATTCCAAGGATTAAAAGAATCCATTAAAGACTGGGTTTGCATAATGATCTGTTCATGTTTCTCCAATAAAGCTGCCTCTCTTCCCTTATTCTGAAACACATTGTAGTTATTTTCTACCTCCTGGCATCTCCTTCTCAGGTTCAGCTCTTAGTATAGGATTGTTATTGGATGATATGGATATAACTAAGGCTGAAGGTCACTGCTCCACGACACTGAAATATCTGTATGGAAGCTATGCAGCTGCTGGAAAGTCTGGCTTTGATCTATCAAAAAACATGCTACAAGAGCAATGCGCAAAAGGAAATTTTGAAATTTGCAATGCATTTGAAACACAAGACAGGAAACAACCCACAGCTTCTGAAATACTAATGTTACTTGTAGCCATCATGAATTACTATTAAAGAAACTTAGCAAATTTCATTTTTTTTTAAATTATCTCTCTAGGATTAATTCTTTAATACTTTTGACAGAGAGAATCCTCATATCTCCTCCTCACATAATCTAATGAAGCAGTGTCTGCAAATGCAGAATACGCTGCACAAGATTTTGTCAGGGCTATTAGGGGCAAGCTAATTTTCAGAAGCATTCAAAACTGAAGAAGAGAGAATTAAAAATAATGAAAGCATTGCCCAGCAATTCTTTAAACTGCTACATGGAGACTAAAAACATATTAAAAAAGATGTGAGACTTCGTCCTGGGATAGCAGAATAAATCCTCTGAAACTTACTAAATGTGTTATTCCACAGTTGAACACAAAACCTCAGAAGTTTCAAGGTGCTACAAAAAGACTGAACATCTGGGGAAAAAAATAGCATTTAGCAATCCAACTAAAAGAAGGAAAAAGATTTTAAAAACTCTCACTTGTCTATATACACTAGTGCTTAAATGCAAGTTATCCCATAGAAATTAAACACTAACGACAGTTTTTGTAAGCCTGATAGAGTTCACTTACAGCTGAGTTCCATCTCACATCCCCTCTCCTTCCTACCCGGCCCCAGACCTATCTTGAGACTTTCACTTCTGCAAAGGATGTTGCCTTTGCTTGTACAAAAAAGGAAGATACTAAACAGAACATCACTTCTCAAATGCTGCCACACAAGAAAATTTCTCCCTTTTCTGTTTTTGCAAAAGATAACTGTGCAAATACATGCTGATATAAGAAAATGCAACTGTATCAGAGATAGTAAGTCTAATATACCAATCCAAAAAGCTTTTGTACTAGCAGCAGAAATACGTGTCTCACTGTGTGTAGGGTAGAATTTTCTCAGGGCTCCAGGAACTAGTTTGTACCCATGCCCATTCTGCTGTTTCCTAAGTAGCTGGTTTGCAATTAATACCAGTATGCCTAATTTGTATATTTATGTGATCCACCTCAGGGGTAGATATTCCCTAGATGAGACCTCCCTGACCAAATGACATAATATTTACTGTAAGTACACATCTCTCATATTTTTATTTATTTTATTCCAAATTCTTCCAATTCAGCCTGTTGTTCAATTATTGTGGAGGGAGAGATGAAACAGCTGCAATACACCACCAGCTGAGACTGTTTGGAAAATTTCCAACTCATCCCAGTTCTTGTTCTTTATATTAAGCTTAATCAATCTAATTTTGGTAGAGGAAATTATTAACTCAAAGAACTGTTCTCTGGCTCAGCCCGTCTTGTATAACACTCCACCTTGACTGACTAGCACAAGACAATCTAGCACAGAGACGACATGTCCTGGGTAAAGTACCACCCAAAATTCCATATTCCAACTGGTTGTTACTTGTTTTCCTATAACTCAGTGTAAGAGGAGTCATAAACTACAATATTTCATGGACATAATTCACAAGGTGTAAAACATACAAAACAACCTAATTCAATCAGGTTAAGTGAAAATCCATTAAATATATACAGAACCACGTACCGATAGTCTGGTACACACGTGGAACAAACAGAACAATTATTTCTCCCTAGGAACGCAAGCAAGTGCATTTTTCTGAACGCTGAGCAGAAATTTAACTATCTAAACTAGTTTTTGAGGCACTATGCAAACAGTGTAAAGAGAAGCTACATCACCCTACTCAGAAATGCATGATCCCTACCAGTATTTTAGCCAATATGCCATCATCACTTGATTCCATGGTAACCACTGCTTTGTCCGTTTCGATTTCACACAATGCATCTCCAACATTCACTGTGTCGCCTGCAAAATACAACAGAACTTAAGAATACTTACCCTAAGCTTCTTTTCAGATTTATTTAACCATGGAAGATAAATATTCACCATATAATATAGTCATTTTGTATTCTTTAATCTATTTTATAGCTAGTTGATCCCCCATCGTTACTTATCATATTGTATCTTTCCTTTCCAAATAAAATCACCAAGATTCAAGAAACACAAACTGCTGCGGCAGAACACTGACACATTCCAAGTACTGATGTTTACAGCAGGCTTTCCAAGAGGCAGTACACACACAATGAAATTTACTTCCAGAACCCCATACTCAGTAGCACTGCCATGAATAAAATACCGAGCCTTCCATACTCACTGGTAGCCACCAGTCAGAGCAAGCTATCTAAAACTGCTTATGACAGTGGTATCATAGTTCTGTAACTGGCATCTACACTATTAAAGATATTCAAATAAAAACCTCAGGAATTTTAATGTCTTTGGGAAAGCATAGCTGCAAGCTTGCTTAATCTCCTACATAGTTCAGAAAGGTCTTTTTAAGCATTCATTCATCCTTACTTTGTGAAATAAAAATATGCACAAGTGCTAGAAATTGCTTTTACTACATTACACAAATCCAAGATTAATTCTGAAGCATACTCTTCCTCTGCTTTTGAGGAATATCTGTATCTGCTAGCAGAGGATAAAAATATTATGTGTCTGGATTATTTCAACAAATCAATACTGACTAGGTAGCCAACATTAAAACCAAAATTACATTAAAAACTGTCAGGTAGTTGAATGTTCTGGCTTCCAAGAAAATACAGCTTTTTTCCTTATAGAGACAACACATACCAGCCTAAAAACATGCCCACAATTTTATATGAAGCAAAATTTTAATATTTCCCCATTACCAGAAATGTTGCAACAGCATTACCTGTCTAAGCATTTAGCTTAACTACTGATATCACTCTCTTGTGCTTAAGGAGCAGAATTAAAGCACAGTGCAGGTTACCACCTATATTTAGGTAAGAGACAAACACTATAAAAAAAATTATTTCCTGTTTCATGACTACATGAATCAGAAAGGGAAAATGAGGTGCTGTACCTCATTTGTGTTAAATGAAAACATCAAAAACTCAGTCACCTACATAGTTTTATAAGTCATAAACGTTCCTATTACAGAAATTGGTAGAGAAATACATTTCATCTTTTTAACATAATAATCTAACAGCCACATTAGACTTTGCAATAACTAGAGCATGAACAGTTTATAAGAGGAAGTCAAAACTCCAGGCTCTATACTAGTGTTTTAATTTCACTGGATCATTAATTCAAGTAGCCCATATATCAGATCATTAGACAAGTACTTCTCAGCTGTTAAGAAATCAAATTGTTGGGCAAATTCTGTAATTTACAGAGCTAAGATTGGCAAACAGAAAGGAGCTTAACTCTGTATCTTAATCTGCCATCAGACTGTAAGTGCTCTGCACCATTAAAAAGAAATCTCAGTGCTCAGAGACTGGCAGCAGTATCTCCAGCAGGGTAGGCCAGCCAAGGCAAATACCTTCATCCATGTGTTTGTCACACACCACATCTCAGCTTGGGTACCTGAGGCTGTTCACGGAAAACTAAGTGTTGCCTTGCACTGGGAAGGCAAGAGGAAAAGTCTTCCGAGAACTGGATAAACCACTTTTCCACTACTTTTATTTTGTTTTCCTTTCATTGCTGCAGCCATAAAGTTGCCACAAATTTGAAAGGCAATTGACTAAATGCAGTATAAGAATACTTCACCACAGCATTCAAGTCCTACATGTGTTTCAGTACCCAAGTGCAATAGAAAGGACCATACTTATTTTCATCTGAGACTGCAAAACTTTTGATAGCTCCTAATTGATGCACACTTTGATGTCAATTACAAATCAGCTTTCCAAATAATTAGGATTAGGAAAGAACACTTTTGCAAAGCATATCTTTGCTCTTACACTTTAAACTGAGAGAGCAGTATTTGCAACAGAAGTTGCCTAAACGTGAGCTCTCTAAGGTTCTATGTAATGCCCTTGAAAAATCTTGGGTGGGCTTTGGGCTTTTTTGTTTGTTTTCTGGTTTTTCTTTCTTTTTTTTTTTTGGTTTGGTTTTAATGATTAAATTCCTATAGCTAGGCTGAATGGTTGGGATCTCTACTGAAGGAGAGTTTCTTTCTAGGAGATCCAACAGCCTTGGTGCTCTGTTCAGCTACTGACAGAGAAGTAACCAAATCACAAGATACAAACTGCATTTCTTAATGTACTCTTTGCAAATAAAAACAGAGTTGACTGACTATAGATACTGAAGTCCCTGGAGCTGATGTCTCACAAGGTGGCACAGTTACACTGCGCGTGGATGTTGCCAGCACTGTTGTATGTTCTGTCTTCTGCCCACATTAACAAGAGGATTTTGGTCTCCTGGGCTGTCAGTCTACCATCTTTCATCAACATTAAATTCATACATAATAAATACAAGTTTTTAGAAACATTGTTTTATCTTTGTGAGAATGACTTTATTACCCACAGGAATCAACATGAAACTGCATTAACAATGAGAAGGAAAAGTAAAGCTGCCAATTACATTCAGCACTTTCCCTTCTGCAGTAGTGAAATTCTCTGTCCATCCTGTGAAACCATAAAATGAAAACATTTGATATTTACACAAAGAACAGAAAAAATTATCAAAATAGTATTATACTGACCCCTTCTGGTTATACAGTAGGAAAAGCACTTCATATGCAAGCAGCTTGCTTCTGTCAGCTGCTTAAAAATGTTTATTTTCTTGGATATTAGTTTATCAAACATTTATATTCAGCAATAACACTACTTTTACATGGCAAACACTCTGGAGAATTAAGTACTTAAGAGCATCCCTTACAGAGAGGAGTGTAAGCATTAAATCACTTCACTATTTTCTTAAAAAATTTATCTTCACTTCTTTTTTTTTAATATTGTCTTTATGTTTATTGCCCAGACTCTTAGAGAAAACAAAAGTATTGATAGGAACTAATTATAGTCACAGATGTTGCCAATAAGACAAAATACTATATTCAGGTTTGGTCTTCTTTCTAAATAGAAAATAGAGCAATAAAAACACTAAAACAGTTTTCTTTCAAAGTCCAATCATCAATTAAGCTTTGATTTTAATTTAATTAAAACAGGTGTGGAGCTTTTCTTTTCTTTTGTGTTAGGGTAGAAGACTAGTGGAAAGACTGAGAAAAACCACCTTTTACTTTTTACATATACTTTACGGTATACTTTACTCTGTATATTACTTTTACATTCGAACACTTTTTTATGGGGAAAGCTGATTCATTCATGTTGGGGAGCAAACTGGAACCTACTTCAACTCCTGTAAAGCTCTCTTTGCTTTCTCTTGCAATTTTGAATGCTATAATTACTGTAAAAGAGGTTACTGTTGATTTTTAATGTTTTAGAACTACTGACAACTAACAAAGATAAAAAGGACTTCGGATCATTCTTTCCTCTCTGCATAATCTTGGACTTGATTAACTGAAGCTTTAAGTTTCAAGAACACTGGTGCAATTTTTTTAATAGACATAAACTTCTGTATTGTTCCTAGTAAATTCTGCAGAAATTCTTACTAAAAGTTTCATGGGTAAAAGGTCAAGTCCACTACTGGAGCAAGAAGCTGCCTTCCAGCCACTTCTCAAAATGTAGGAAAACAAAGTTCTCCAGTAACATAATAATGGAAGCTGTATCAATACTTAAAAGGATAAGCCAAAGGAAAAGGCTTATCCAGGCACAATAGTCAAAACATCTTTAGCTATCCAAATTGTGTCTGTCAAAGATAATAAGCTTTGGGATATTTTCTTTTCTCCACATATATTCATCTCTTTAACAAATCTAAAAATGCCTGTGAACAAGATATATTCCTACTGCGATCCAAAGCCCTGAAAGGCAACCTATATCAATGGACAACTGCTACCTGGAATCCAAAACTACAGTCAAAATTCAGGTTTAATATTAAGTTGAAGAAGGGACAGGGTAGGAGTAAACAGGAAAAACTCCTGACAGAACAGGAACTGCTGACTCTTCTACAGATCATTTTTCATTTACATACAACCTACGTGAAGACAAAACTTGACAGACTCTTTATCCAGTTGCTCCAAAATATTTTAACAGAAGCACATAGTTGTCAGAGCACAGAGTTCAGGCTCTTTTTGGATGAGCAGGTTCATTTTCAGTTGGGATTCTTCTAGGGAAAAATTTCCCCATTTGGTATTAGGTTTACGAAAGTAATTTAAATTTCTTTCAGCTTTAACTGTAGACTATAATTAAGATATTAAAAAAGATATTCAAAAATACCATATCTTTCATAGTATTCCATAACACAGCAGAATAATGAAACAGAGACCCTCCCCAAAGTCAATGGCTCTCAGACTTCCAAAGTTACTGATCAGCATGACAACACCGGGAATTAAAAACAGCATACACATTCACACCCTGGAACAGCCTAATAGAAATTTTTCAAAAATATGATCAACGCAACCTTTGGAAGACAATTATGCAAAAAAAAACATTTCAAGAACCAACAATTTCAAAGCAGGTATAGTTCATGATGACAGCATCCATATACCAAACATTTTGCTTCAAAATACTAATCTATAACAAGGAAGAATGATCTTATTCTTACAGAATAGATTTACATAGCTCAAAAATGACGGAAAATGTGACCACAGAAAATGCTATCTCACCTTCCTTTTTTAACCATTTCACAATATTTCCTTCTTCCATTGTTGGAGAAAGTGCAGGCATAAGAACTTTAATACCAGGTGTACCTGCAAAACAAGCACTTGGTTATCTCAACTTAGTATTTTTTCAGTACAGTTTTTTTCTCAGTTAACTACTTAACACAAAAGAAACTAAAAGTGCATGAATCTGAGAGATAATTGAACAAAGGATCCACTATGATGCTCCTTTTTTTAAGCCTACATACAAGCATGCCCACTACAGAGCACAAAGGAAAACAAGGCACATTACAATAAAAATGCAAATTCAAGAGCCCTGAATTGCTAGACCTGAAGTTTTGTTGATCATCTCAAAATCCACCAAAAGCACTACATCCTCCTTTCTTCTGTCCTCCTTTTCCTCCTTGACCCAGACTGTAGAATTTTTTCCAGATTAAAGCATATCTTTTAAATTAATAAAGCCTCTGTGATCCTAGTGTTCCAGACATCTACCATCTACCATGATCTACCTCTTTCACTGATAAACTTTTCTATTGTTTATTTATTCTTCTTACTAGAAAACTGCATCTACTTCGCAGAAATCAAGTGATTTCAAGTTTCAGTGATTTTGTCTTGGCTCAGTAAACCCATATGCAGAAGCAGCACTGCGTAACAGCAACTACGTGCCCTGTTAGTGGGATTCTTCTGAGGGCAGAGCTCAGGATACACCACAGTCCTTGGCTTCAAGGCAAATCACACCTCTTGACATCTGATCCTCTATACCAAAGGAGTATTCTGACACTAGTATGAGAGATACTACCTTTTTAAACCTCTAAGAATAGTTATGAGGCCAAGAAAAAGTTTCTTTTTAGATACAATTTTGTAAAAGTAGCTTTCCAGTACCTGATTTTTGACGGTCTTTCTTGAACTATTATGTCTGAATTTGTGTTCAGTTACAGAACAGAAATAGACACATAGAAGGCACATAGTATACAATCTCAAGGTTCAGTTCTGCTTCATATTCCCTTTTCTCTAATACCCAGCATTAAGGATTGTTATCATTCAATGGGAAACAACACCACATTTCCCCCAGTTGCTATATTGCTTGGAGTAGTCAGGAACAGCTGAAAAAAAAAATCTTAGAAATTAATCCTTTTTCAATTTTTTCCTCATTATCTGCTTTTCAGCTCAAAATTCTTCTAGTTTTGTTCTTTGCCCCTTATTTTTCCCAGAAGCTGTGCTAAGGCACATGGAGAACAGGGAGGTGATTTAGGACAGCCAGCCCAGCTTCACCAAGGGCAAGTCCTGCCTGACCAACCTAGTGGCTTTCTATGATAGAATGACTACACCAGTGGACAAAGAAGGACTATGGATGTCACCTCTCTGGACTTCTGTAAGGCCTTTGACATGGTCCCCCCCAACAATGTTCTCTGTAAATTGGTCAAACGGGAATTTGTTGGGTGGACCGTTTCATAGGTGAGGAATGGGTTGGATGGTCGCATCCAGAGGGCAGCGGTCCTCATCTCAGTGCCCCATGGACATTGGCGGCAAGTCTCTTAGAGGTACTGGTGGATGGAAAGCTGTCTTGTGGCAGGTTGTGGCTCACAGCCCAGAAGGCAAACATAGCCTGGGACACATAAAAATCAGCATGGCCAGCAGGTGGAGGGAGGTGATTCCACCTCTCTGCTCTGCTCTGGTGAGATCCCACCTGGATTGCTGCATCCAGCTCTTGCATCCTCAGCATAGGAAAGACATGGATGTGTTGCAGGGGGTCCAGAGGACAGCCACAAAAATGATGAGCGATGGAGCACTTCTTGTACAAAGAAACATTGAGAGAGTTGGGGTTGTTCAGCCTGGAGAAGAGAAGGTTCCAGGGAGTCCTTATTGCAGCCTTTCAATACTTACTAAAGGGGGCTTTTAAGAGAGATGGGGACAGACCTTTTAATAGGGCTAACAGCAATAGAACAAGGGGTAATGGTTTGAATTGAAAGAGGGAAGATTTACACGAGGTGTAAGGAAGACTTTTACAATGACAGAGGTGAAACACAGAAACAGACTGCCCAGAGTGGTGGTGGATGCCCCATCACCGGGAACATTCAAGGTCAGGTTGGATGGGGTTCTGAGCAACCTGGTCTATTTGCAGATGTCCCCGCTCATTGCAGGGGGGATGGACTAGATGACCTTTTAAGGTCCCTTCCAATCCAAACCACTCTATAATTTTTTTAAAATGTGAAATGGAAAGATGTAGCAAACCTCTAATGACCTAAGCAGCCATCAATGATCTTGACATTTTAAAATGCACCAAGAGAAGAAAGTGAATTATTTATTTCCTAAAGACAGCAACACAATCAGGATCATGCTACCCAAAACACATGAGTTTTGTGGAAATGAGCTCAACTGCATGGTTGACGTTTCCATGAGCCTGCATCAGTCTTTCCATGGTAGTTTCAGTTTAATACTACTCATGGCTGTAATGTTTAGAAATGTATCCAGACAATGTTCCTTGTAACACTCACAATTACAATCTGAATTACCTCCAAGCACTTTCTTTAAAAAATTTCTTCTTGCAATCTCTCATTTTGGACTCATACACAGAAAAATGAACTCTGTTATGTATGTGAATGACTATCTGTGTTTATCTACCAAAAAAAGTTTTGTAGTATTTGAAGTATGATTGACAAATTAAAGTTTGAGTTAACAATTGTCTTATGCTATCCATATTTATTCAAAAATAATATGTATCAATAACTGCAAGTAGAAAACGATACATTACTGGATGCAAAGAACTGTTTTCAGTTTCATCAGTCTAACTTGACTAATGCTTGACTTCAACAATCAAAACATTATTTTGAAGTCATATCCCACAAATACCTAGGATTATTGAAAACTAGTGGACAGACCTCATTAAAAAAAAGTAAAAATAATCCATATTTTTAACGAGGAAAAAATTAATTCTAAAACATGGTAGTTCACATTTCTCTTCCGTAAAGAGCTACTTGATCCATTTCCCAGAATATGCTTCATACTTTGGCATAAATACGAAAGTGAGCAACAAATTTGTGCCACTGCAACACTTTCCCTTCAATGTTATGAGCAACTACCACAAAACATACAATCCATTCTGGTCCTTTCATCAAGTTAGAAGAGGAACTCCAGCACCAAGTACCTATGAAACGAACAAATAAATAAATAGAACTGGATACAAAGCAGAAGGAAGGACCTTTTGCATCCAGGTAATGCTTATGCACAGAGGCCCACATTCAGAGAAGTTCAGTGGTGTTGCAATTAAGAGCCTTGTTGAGCACAAGATCCAAAACACCAGCTACAACAAAGCTTACAAAACTGTTTTAGTTGCTTTTTCATTAATGACCATACACATACAAAAACCAGGCTTAAACGTGCCTCTACAAAGAAAAGGAAGCTTACAATGAAGAATTACCTTCACCAAATATGATTTGCCCTCATAAAATAAAAAAAGGGGATAATAAAAGGAACCACTGCGCTCACTGCGTAAGTTATTTGCACTGTACAGGCAGCCCTTATAAACACTTTAGGAAGTAAATATTGTTGCTTTGTAATTATGGGTCAGCAAAAAGTTTTGGCAATTTGCACAGAATCTTAAAGACTGAGCTTATGGGCATATTAGAACTTAGAACCATAAGCACATGAAACTTTTGAACTCCCAGTCACCACCCACTGATTTTCACTTCTATCAACAGTAACTGTGTTAGTACACATCAATTATTTGAGTAAAAAAGGAGGAGAATTAAAAAAAAAAAACCCAAGCTTCACATGAACTAGAGACTGCTATTTTAAAGACAGCCTAGTTTATCCTAGAGAATTTGTTCTTGGTGACACGTTTTAAGCATCAAGTTGAATCTGGGAACATTTCTGCTGCCTTCCCTCCCCATGAAGGGATCCAATGCGTTTTAGGCTGCATATCAAACACACCAGAGAGCAGGGCTTTAAGAGAACAGCAGACCAGTACACCTCTATTGTTTCCTATAAACTACAGTCTAAGAAACCCAGTGAGAGTGAATTTTGTACTTTAAATTACTCAGCGTAACACTTTCATTGCCTCTTTTTGACCTCCTTTGATGCGGAACAACTACAGCATTTTCAAACTAAAAAAAATGAATGCAATGAACTGAAGACAAATGCTTTAATGCATCCCACCAGAGAGATATTTCATAACTTCCTACACACACACTGCAGTCAGTAGAGAATTGAAAAATGTACTGCAACTTAACACCAATGATAAGATTATGAAACATTAAAAACAAAGAAAAATTGACACACCTCTAACATAAAGAGGTCATTCTACTTTTTCTGCTTTCTATTTTTCCTTTGTCTGTGACCAACAAACTAGGAATTCCATTCTGAATTAATTGTTTTAATTATACAAAACAACATTTCCTCTACCAGCACCACAGACAAGGACAGTAACACACAGAGAAACAAAAAACTCACATGACATGAAAAACTAGATCCACATGAACCAATACTTCAAAGAGTGGCTTTTTCAGAAACAGAAAAACAGAGAAATAAAACTAATGCTAAAATAAAATTGACTTACTTTAAATTGTCAAACTAGGAACGAAGAGAGAGTTTTGTGTCCAAAGGAGCCGTATTTTACCAGAGAACTTATGACTTTTCCTCTTTGTTTTCATTTTAGAGGCAACAATAAACTCTATAATGGTGTCACCAAAATACACACCACCTTGAAAAGCTGTAAGTACTCTAGAAGGGTTGAATAAGGAATGCCTGAATGAGTTAAAGGTGTGATCTATCCACCCTAACGCTTAAAAGCTTACCGTAAGGAATTAAAAAATATATTAGTAATTTGCATATCCAAATTTAGAAATTTAACTCCAGCTATATGTTAAGTACTCTCAACATGAAGTACACAACAGATTGTCTGGGAGGACTGTAGACAGAAGCTCTTTAAGGGGTTAAATAATAAGACCAATGCAGAAGTAGCTTATCCTGCATGATATTACATACGTACACTGCAATATGAAGAAAGAAGCGAATTTTTTCTAATAAAATTTGAAAATAAATAACGCTTATTTCAAGAAAGGGATAGACTTCCCTGTATCACACACAGCAGGTTTTACAAAGGAAAAGATTTTCATACTGCAAAGCAGCAAAGGCAACCAGTGCTGGAAAGAAGGGAATGTTGAGGTCTAAATGACAATGATTAATCTGTCTCTGAACTACTACTGAGTTTTATTACACGAGGTTAATGAAAGCTCATTTTTTTATAAGTGCACTTAAACTCCAAAGAGTTCAGGTATTTCATGTTCAGCATCACACCAGGACCTCATAATGCACCTGATCATTGTTTAAATGTTTTCCCAGTTGTAACTTTCAGATCAAGTAGGGAAAGATCACATTTCATTTCAGGATCCATAACTCTTCCCACATCTCTCAGAGACAGAGGAAAACATGGAAGGGTAGATGGTCTGCCTGATAAATTGCAACAACAAATTCCTGAAAAATGCATCTTGAAAGGGTGCTGTTATAACCTCACACCTTGACTTCTATGTAGGAAAGGATGCTAGATATGCAATTAATAAACTCAAACTCCATTTTTCCATTAAAAAAGCAAAACAGAATTACATAAAATATACATTACACATCTTTCTGCAGTTACTTGAAACATTAGACAGAAATGTGGTGGAATTACTAAACATGGACCAAAAAAAACCCAAAAATCTTTTTTTCAGTGCTTAGCTCTACTTACACTTAGAAAACACACTCCTGTTTTCAACGGTGAGAACTTCTTTCCTTATCCACAACAAAATATTTTCATATTTGAAGGCTTAATTTATTTTCCTCTCTAGATTTCAATTCCTTCAGTGATCTTGCTTTCTAGACCTTTAACAACTCTCACATCTCTCTCCGAGTTTTCTCCTATCAGCCCATACCCCTATCCTGATGTACTTTCAGTACCTCCAGAGACCACACCAAACACACCCTGCCAAACGAAGCCACGTCCACAGCCTCTCACCCACCTCCCCATGGGCCACTGTTCAGTTTCTGCCGTCTCCCTGCACAGCTGGAAAGGAGGAGGTAGAGCCTTGGAAGTAGGCAGGGGTGGAGGGAGGTTTTTTTTTTTTCCCCTTCTCATTATCCTGCTCTAATTTTGATTGGCAATAAACTCAATTAATATCCCCAAATCGAGTCTGCTCTGCCCACGACAGTAATCGACGAGTGGTCTCTCCCTGCCCTTATCTCAACACAGGAGTTTTCTGACATATTTTCTCTCCGCTGCCCAGTTGCGGAGGGGAGCTGTAGAGGCGCTTTGGCGAGTACCTGACATCCAACCAGGGTCAGCCCACCGCAACCACCCGCTCTCAACCCTCTCTCCGCCGCAGGTCCTCGCAGACGCACCTACACCAGGGCAGCCATCGCGCCAGCCCGCCACTCACCCAGCAGTTCCCGGGAGCCGTGCAGGTGCCTCCATCCTGCCCGGGCGGGGAGGGCGAGCCCCACGCCCAGCGCCGAGCGCCCGACCCGCAGCAGCCTCAGCACCCGCTCCCCGCCGCCGCTCAGCCACAGGGACGCCGCCATCTTGCCCCCCCCGCCCCCACCGCGCCGGGGCTGCCCCGCTGACTGCCTGAGCAGAAATAACCCGGCACGCCCCCAGCGCTGGGGGGCGGCTTCACCGAGCCCTCGTGCCCCGCCTGCCCCTCCCGCAGCACCGGCCCTGGGTTTGGCCGCCTCGGTCGCCCCAGGCACGGGCAAATGCAACCGCACGGACACCCGCGTCCAGCCTGGCTGTTGGTCCGCGGGGCGCACCCGCATCTCCTCTAGTCACTGCCGGCTCCCGGCCCGGGGGGAGGGCAGCGGCCTCTCCCTCCCTCCCGCCCGCCGGGGTCCGGCCCGGGTCGGTGCCTGCGGCCGGGGGTTGCCCAGCGCTCCGCAGGCGCCCGCGCGGCACCCCACAGAAGCCCCCGAGTAAGGACCCCGCGCTGGCCGCGCCATGGCGGCCGCCGGCGGGGAAGCGGCGCAGGTAATGAGGGGCTGGGGGGCGGCGGGGCCCTGCCACCGCTCCGGAGAGCTCCCCGCACTCGCGGGTGCTGCGGCTGTTCTTGACCCTTGGTAATCAGCCAGCGGCTTCGCAGTTGCTAATTAGTAGGGAGGTCCTGGGAGGACTGGTGGATGGCAGGTTGACTGTGAGCCGGCAGTGTGGCCTGGCGGCCGGGAGGAAATTCAGCCAGCAAGACCCAGGCGTACGCAGTGTCCAGCATTCAAGGAGCAGTGGCCATAAGCTAAAACACAAGTTCCGCCTTAACGTGGGGATGAACTTCTTTCCGTTTAGGTTGGCAGAGCACTGGAAGAGGCTGCTCAAAGGAGTCGTGGAGTCTCCCTCTTCAAAACCCAGCTAGAAGCTTTCCTGTGTCACCTGCTCTAGGTGACCCTGCCTCGGCAGGGGGATTGGGCTGGATTATTTCCGAAGGTCTCTTCCAACACTAACTATTCTGTGATCCTATATAAACATGTTATAAAATCTAGTATAGTTCCCAGAATGTTGCCAGCTGGCAGTCTGGCTGCATCTACAGGACTCATGTTTCTTTTTATGTTAAGTGGGGTTTTTTTAGGTTTGTTTTGTGATTTGGTTTCCTTTTGGGTTTTTTAAATTGGTCTTTGATTGGGGTTTTGTATGTCATCACAACCAGAACATGAGCTGGCAGTGCTGTGCTTCATCAAACAAAGTAAACACTGAGCATGTGGAAGCACTGCCTGGACAAGGCTCGGAACACCTCTCCAGTTTGTATGTGACACTGGTCGAGACACCAGCCCAAGCTTCAAAACCAGCAAGGACTGACAGCAGGGAGATGAGAGGCATCAGCAGACTAGATAATGTGGCTTGTCAGGAAGGAGGGAAAGAATCTACTTCATCATAAACAAAACAAACAAAAATACCCCAAACAAACAAAAAAGAGCAGCAATTTGAGTTGTTGTTGTAATATGTAAAACATTGTCACAGAGGTGAAAGGGAAGACAATCTTCTTTGGTAAGAGAGAACAAATCTTGTGTCTCACTGTCATTGGAGGTTGTAAAGATGAGGTTAAAAGTAGGAGATTCCAAACGTTGTCAAACGTGCCCCAGGCTGCCATCTCCAGCGATTCCCCTTCCCAGGATGGGTTCTCAGAACCACTGCCTTGTGTTCCTGTTCCATGCTGTCTCCCCATCCCTAGTTTTGCAAGTCCAACACCAACTGGAAGCACTCCTTTCTAAGTATCTCAGCAAAGGTATTGGCACCAAGTAACCACCTGCCTACCATTTTTGCTGTGCGCTGCTTTTCCTTTGGTTCTCTCTGTTCTGTGGGCATTGACATAATGCTCCCCCCTAATGTGGATTCTTGCTGCTAAACAAAACATTTCTTTTGGAAACATCATTTCGTGGGTACTGATAACCACGGTGAGCAGTAGAGCAGCTAATCATTTGACATCTTAGAAAAACTTTTAAAGCTTCTAGTTGCTGCAATTAAAAAAAAAAAATGAAACCTAAAAAAAAGGCACATCATAAAAGCAGCTGTATTACTGTGGTAAGGTAGGTAGAAATCTTACCTCTGACTCTAGAGATACTTTTGGTTAATATATAGATACATATATTAATGTAATAATGGAATATGCAAAAAATACAAGATTTTTTTTTCTTTTTAAAGAAATATTAAAATAATGCAATTTGCCTTCTGGCTAAACTGCATGTAAAGTAACCTTGTAAAAATGTAGGAATGTAAAGTTCATAAAATAATTTGCATATATTTTCTGTGGTATTTTTGAGTGCTATTGACTAGTAAAGTCTGTTCTACTGAAATTTGTAAATCAAGCAAAATAAACCTACAAAAAACCTGATTTAATAGGAAAACTATTAGTCGAGCTTTTAAAAATGGATAATGTTAGATGCATTTATTTTCCTTTTTTTGGTGCAATAGTCAATAACATAATCCTGCTGGTGTAATGCCTATGGGCCACTGCACTTGAATAAATTTTAGATGAGACCTTTCCTGTGAAGGATAGTCAGACATGCACCTTGTTTGGGGGTTTTGTCTGTTTGTTTCAAGGTGTGAACATCCCTGGCAGAGCATAAAGGGCATTGCGTAAACATGCAATTATTTTGTAATTTAAGTTCTTTAGCATAAATTAGACCTTGTTGCTGCAGTATGCAAGTACTAATCCTTTAAACTCAGTTTGAGAATTTAAATTCTTAGCTTTGAGGTGTTTCTGATGGTTTTTCATTTATTTATTTAATTTCTTTTTAGGATGGGTTACATCCAAGGAATCTTATCCCAGAGCTTTGTAGACTGTTTTATGGTTTAGGCTGGGTAACAGGAACCGGTGGAGGAATCAGCTTGAAACATGGGTAAGTAATGATGAGAGAGGAATAATGTGGTGGTTACAGAGAGAGATTGGCTGTGCTTAGTAGCTGATGAGGGCATTTCAGTTCCATGAGAAATGTTTGCAAGTCAAGAGTGAGCAAGAAGTTAGAGGGGGAAGTGAACAGTGTGCCAAATTTAACCATATAGAAGGGAGGTGAATAATCTGAATTAATCATTGCAGACCCTTCAATGGAGAGAGACAGCTGGAGAGAGTGACCTTATGCCATCCTTTTCCTACCTTTGTTTAAGGTAGATGAATTGTCTTTAAAGAACAATGCATTCCCGCTTTTTCATTTCACTGAGTATGGAATTTAGAGTGGGTTACATCAGGCACATGGCTTTCAAATGCCTGTGGTTAAACAAGATCAGTCTCACCCTGGACATTTTGCAGGCCAGATATTTCCTCTAGGAAGGAAATTACTATTCTACTGAGATAATTTCTAAGGAGACAAATATTTTACATATAATTAAAGCAGGACAGGTAACATCAACAATTTTTGGTCTGTATCTCCTATGAAGAAGCACCACTTTGTGTTTTAATTTGCTTGTCTCCCGCCTATCCATAATTCCCCAACTTCTAGTGGAAACAGAGCTCCTCTCAGTGGCCACTGAAAAAAAGATAAGACCTCATTCTGCAAAAAACCTTGTACAGTGCCTGCAATTCTGTACCCGGTCACAAGGTTGTGACATGAACTTGAAAGTATCTGACCTCTCATTGTTCTGGTATACACTTGCATGCATGCACAAACAGCCATTGCTATTCAAATATATATTTTATATATATGTGAATAAAAGACCCTAAATGCTCATACTTGTGCTATTTGGACTTTGTGCAGGTCATTTCACCTCCCTGCTTGATTTTGCAAGCAAAGCAACAACAGTAATAACAATGAGATGAATGAAAAGAGGGTAAATTCTTGTTTTTAAAGTTGTCTATGGGAAGATCTTTCTAGCACTAATTTGTCATCAGTAGCTGAATGTAGCCTATTTTCTTTGTCATTCCAGTGCAACTCCTGTTGCTTGTGGCAAGACAAACGGCATTATCAGAGAAGGCACTAATATAGTAATGCAGTTTTCCTTAGTAGTTCTATAGCTTGTTTACTTAGAATTGTTACATAGGAAAATGTAAAAGAACAGTTGAAATTTGATTCAAATATAACAACTGTTTTTACCAGCTCATCTTAATCAGCCTTACTCACTGTGCAGTTTGTATCAACTATCAGGAAGAAAAAATGTCAATTTGGACTTGGGATAGCTTATTAAAAATTGATGTAGAATTTTTTGTGAGGTATCTTGTGTTTGAAGACTTTATTTGGTCATCAGATTTTCCCTTTCTGGTTAAGTTCTAAAAAAGAAAAAACTCTGGTTTAAGAAAAATTGTGTTTGTCACAAGTAACTGAATTACCACTTGATTTCTCATCTTGCTCATGCAAATGAATTACGACTAAATTAATGCCAGCAGTGTTAATTCATGAATGTTAAAATTACAAATATGATGAAGCCACATTTTTCTGTGCTTCACAGACATTTTACCACTATAAATAGTACATCATCTTAAGAGTTTTATTTTTGGGAGAATTAAAGTCCCAGAATTGTTTAGGTTGGTAAAGATCCTTAAGATCCTCAAGTGTCCAACCATAAACCTACCACTGCCAAGTTCCCCACTAAAACACATTCCTAAGCGTGATGCCTAAATGTCTTTTAAATACTTCCAGAGATGGTGAGCCAACTGCTTTCCTGGGCAGCCCATTCCAATGCCTGCTAACCCTTTCAGTGAAGAAATTTTTCCTTATATCCAATTTAAACCTCCCCTGATGCAAATTGAGGTAATTTCCTCTTGTTCTGTCACTGGTTTCCTGGGAGAAGAGACCAACCTCACCTTGCTACACCCTCCTTTCAGGCATTGTGGAGACCAATGAGGTCTCTCCCCTGAGCCTCCCTTTCTCCAGGCTAAACACCCCCAGCTCCCTCTGACATTTGTCACGAGACTTGTGCTCCAGACCCTTCCCCAGCTCCGTTACTCTTGTCCAGGAATACAAACATCCCATGGTCCATAGGAAATTTATCTGTAACTTGCCTAATTATTCACTAGATGTCTCTGTGCTCCTGAGTTTAGTATGTGACTGCTGAAGCCGAATAGTGATTGCAATTGAGAGAGAGAATCTAGTTGGGGGTTTTGCGCTAATAATGAAAATAATGCAGATACCATCTTGAAATCATTTTAGTTTCAGTCAGTTTTTACAGCTTTTGTTCCTATAGTCCTTGCAAGAAATGATGCACTTCTACTTAAATTTCAGTCATTTAATTGCTGAGTTAGTGCTATCTCTTTATCAATACAAATAAATATGTAACTGCAGTAGAAACCTAACCTACACAGTTAAAAAAGAAATTATTTACAATGTTGAATCTTACAGATAATTATTACTGTTTATAGATAGTTTATGGATTTTTAATTATTGGTTTTGTCACCTGCCTTGTCACAGATCAGTATCTGCTTGCAATTTCTCATTTAATTTTTGTTCTGAATTCTAGGAATTTGAGTTTGAGTTATTGCAGGAAGAGGCTGTTTTTCTTTGTTGGAAAAATAAGGCTGCCCTTCTTACATGTTTTTCAGGTATCTGTCAAATTAAAGCAGGGGTTTGTACCCCTGCAAGTTAGAGATTTTATTTGCCCTTGTACAATTTGGTTCTATTTTGAAAATAATCTACCTGTCAATGTATGGAAAGAGCAAGAAAGGTTTTAAATTGTGAGGGTCTAGATTTGCTATTTCCTTTTCAGGGACTCAAGAGCTCTAATGCCTGTGCAGTTGGACAGTCATTGCTCAATGGTGTTTACTGACTTTTCCCGTCTGCAACTTTGTCTAGGGATGAAATCTACATCGCTCCTTCAGGAGTCCAGAAGGAAAGAATACAGGTATGTTAAGCTGTACTTCAACCTCAGAGCTCATCTTGAGATGGATGAAAGTGCCTTTGTTTAGAGTTCCATTTTTCCTTATGTGAAGTTACAAACGTGTTATGCTGTTGACTACATTACTGAGATAACTGATGTTTTCTCCCAGTACTCCACTACCATAGCAAGCCAGTGTGTGTTTCAGTGGCCAGTGTAGATTAGTCTTGATGATCTCTTTACTTTAAATAAACACAAAGGAGCGTGAGAGTGGAGCATTACTCCAGTCCAGCTTTATTCTTTGTCGAGCTTGGTTGGCTATACCTGTCTGGCTACAGTTTCAAGTTACCAAGGTACACACATAAATAGGCATTAACACCTTATCACTGTCTGTTTTCATTTGAGTGATTGCAAATATTTATCTTGATATTCTCAGTTAATAATTGGGCTCTCCCCATGAAAAGGTGACCTTGTCTATCTGCCTGCTTTCCAAAAAAACCCAAAATGTAAGAGGAGGGGAGAATGCTAAAGGATAACTATTTTATGACAGCAGGTACTCCTCCAGAATAGAGTAATACATGGAAAGGATTTGTCATCTCATAAATCTGAGGATAAATACAGTGAGGAGTGAAAGGAATTTCTTCACTGATAGAAACTTGGGGTCTCACAGCAGTGTTTGCTGGGAATGTGAAGAAGTAAGGCAGGCAAAGGTATTTAAGATAACCATGATGGTCTGGTCCATGCTTGTAGTAGCAGAGGATTAGGCACACTCAGTGAGGAAATCTCTTGCGATTGTATTTTCTGCTGATTTTTATATAACATTAAAATTTTACTACTGTCCTGAACAATTCTTTGTACTATTATGAGTAGCTAATTGATGCAAAGGTAACATTCATGTAAAGCTACTAAAAGCAAGGTTTAAAAAGAAATAGTTCTACAAGTTAAATGTACTATTTTTGAGTTTAATTCTTGTCCTTTGTTCGTGCTTTTAAGTAGGGAAGGAATAGTACATCTACATTTCTTATTTGAATCAGTTACTACTTTTCCTTTTGATGTATTGTTATTACTGAGCTCCAGACTATCTCCTTTCTGAGAAAATTGTAGTTTTGCAAATCTCTGCATGGCATCAATCTGAGTAAAAGAGTACCTAATATTACTTTCCATTACACAATGTCAGTAAGTAGTAGTAGAAGCTGGAATAAATGTGGTGCATTACAGCCCTTTTACAAAGTTAAAATCACATTCTATATTAAATATGTGGTTTGTATATATTTGTTTCCCTAGAGGGAAAACAAAACTATTTGAGTTACCGCAGGTCAAAATAATTTCTTCTTTCTTACAGCCAGAAGATATGTTTGTTTGTGACATGAATGAACAGGACATCAGTGGTCCTCCACTGCACAAGAAACTAAAGAAAAGCCAGTGCACACCTCTTTTTATGAATGCCTACACTATGAGAGGTATGTAGCAATGTTTGTAGTTCAGCAGTGACTGAAACACTGTATATGTACATCCACAAAATTTATGTTCAATACCATATTCTTTACACATAGAAGTTACAGTGAAATAAACATGAAACGATAAAATAAATTGATTTGCAAAGGTGTATATACTGTGGGATGTAATCCATAGTAACATCCTGTCAGTGTCATTTGCAATTTAATCTTCTCTTGTAGCTATGCCTGTGTCTTTCTTTTCAGCACTGATTTTTAGTGCAGAATATTGGTAGGTTGCAGGGGACGCCTGAGATTTACAGCAGTTTTATATCAGTAGTTTTGCCAATTCAGCTATTGTTGTTTAAATCCTTTTGCATCCATTGGCTGAGATTAACAGTTATAAATTATGAATAGGTGATAACAGTATGAAACCTCTCTTTTGCATGTGGACAGTAATAGAGAGCTTTTGATGTTGTGTAAAATTCATATCTGTTACTTTAGAGGGGATTTAGGGAGTCTCTTCTGGTCTTACTGCACAAGCAGATTACATGTGTACTCAAGGAAAAGCAACATTGCATCTTTATAAGTAGATTATAATTATTGTCTACCTATCTTTCCATCATGACACAATAAGATAATGATGAGTGTTTTTTCAGAGAATCAGCAGATAATTGAAGAAGACATAAAAAGAAAGTAAAAGGCTTTAAACTTTCATTTCACAAATAAGTTTGGGAATTCTTTATAACCTCAGAACTCTGATAAAGTTAGGAGTGTTTCAGTCACTGCAGTATGTAAAGAAATGTACAAGTAGTGTTTCTGCTTGAATTTGTACAAGTAGTGTCTCTCCTGGAATTTGTCACTAGCTAGAAGTTAACAAAAGTGTCCTCAGACAATCCATAATTATCTCTTATAGGTCAGTAATTACCTCATACTTTCTTTTAGGCTGCTGTATATTTTTTCCTCTCATACAGCAGATCACCATTTGCTAAGATGCCTAATCAAAGGAAGTTATTCAAGAATATGCATTAAATTTTCTTAATAGACATATTTTAAAATTAATTCTGATTTTTTTTTTTCTTTTTCTGTGCTTAGGGGCAGGTGCAGTGATCCATACACATTCCAAGGCTGCCGTTATGGCCACCCTTCTTTACCCAGGGAGTGAGTTCTCTATTACCCATCAGGAGATGATAAAAGGAATCCAGAAGTGTACTTCAGGAGGCTATTACAGGTACTTCTCTATATTTAGGAAAAGATGCTTGATATTTGATCATTTGTTTTCAGCAAAAGAAATAAAAGTCATTTGAATTATGCACTTGAAAGTGTGTAATACAAAGTATTAGGAATAAGAAGTAAAAAGGCCTCTGGAATGAACGAGTCACTGGTTCTCTGTAAGGTCTGAAGCCTGTGGAAGAGATCTGAGATAAAATCTTTTAATGCCAAGGCTGCTGTGGTCTGTTCAGCTACAGGAGCAAGCCAAATAAAGAGCTACATCCCAAGATGTTACCACATCTATACAACATTCAGCTGAAACTGGAACCAGCCAACACTAGGTTGGACTGATAGCATGTACAAACTACATTTGGGTGGACTTCACATATCACTGCCTGTGCTAGTTTAGGGCATGTTAAGAGAGTAGAGGATTTCAGATTTACTTGACAGAGTTTGAAAGAAAATTCAGAATAAACAGCTCATTAAAGATAATGTTATTACTTTTCAAAGATGAGCTCTGAGGTAAGTGCTGAGTTATTCCAAATTATGTGTGATGGCTTGTTTTGAGGTCTCCACCCACAGAGTGTTGAATTGGGATCTGCAAACAACATTTATATAACATGTGACAAGGAGATGAGAAATTGAAATGCTAAATTCTTTCCACTTTTTGATGTTAATTTTTGTATATAACTATTGCCCTTTGGCAAGGGAACAAGCCATATGTGATTTTATGCCCAGGCATATTTTATTCCATTTTGGTTGACTTGCCAGCTTTACTTTCTTGTCACCACTAGCATGTACATTTTTAATGTGGTAAAATACAAGCCCTTTTATTGAATTGTCTAACAACACTAGTTTTAACAAAATCCACAACAATTTTTTTATCTGCATTTTGAATTCTCAAACACTCTTAAATGTTAGTCAGGAAACATTATATTTATTGGGTTCCATACCTCCAAGTTGTCCTGTGTCATTCTATTCATTTACCAGAAAAACTAAAGAAATCAAAGCTCCAGGCTCTATGGCTCATAAGCACATATTCATCCATACTAGACTGATTCCACTGTCCTGCCTCACACAAGTCTCCTCATTGAATTGAAAAGAAAAATGGAACCTTGGATTCAAAATACGAGACGGGACCTTTCAAAAAAAGGGATTGTATGTTGTTTCTAGTTACATAAATCTTTTCTGGAAGCTGTCCAGGAAAATGCTACAGATAGACTAATCAGAAGTGTATGTTGGCCTAAATATGACTCCAGTGATCCCAGACTAGTTTCATCTTTGACTTCCGTAGAAGAATTAGATCAGTAGTAAACAGCTTTGAAAGTCAGACTGTCACGAGGTATTTTACATGAAAGTTTGACATAATGTAGGCTGCTTATATTTCAATTTAAAAAAGAGATACCAAGTATTTAGCTCATTCAGAGTCTTGTTGACATTTTTTAGGTATTAGTTCTTGATAGAAAGCTTATGGTCCTGATTAGGAATCCGTTATGGTGTTTCTAGCAGCTTCCAAACTCACGTGCAAGTAGAAAGCAGAATCTACGAAGCCGATCCATTAATTCATTTGGCCGAATTAGTAACAAACACTCCAAGTGTAATTTTAGTGATCAGAATTTATAAGAGTCAAAGTAAAGCTTCAAATGCCACCTCACTTTCTTCATTAACTATTTTTATAGCCTTCCTTGAGAAAGCGCCAGCATTGAGAACCATAAGGGATGAGACTTTATCTTCTGAATATTTGATTTAAAATATGAGCTGTTGGTGTTGGGGTTTTTTACCATTGCTTTCTTTCTGTGTTTTACAAAAGAAAGTACTATAGCATCCTCATGAAATATCTATGTGATCTCAATGATAAATCTGAACCTGAAGTGGGGACTTATTAAAACTATTTAAACAAGTTTCTGCTAGTGTTAATTAAGGTTCAAACAGTGCCAAATATCCCAGTCCTCCTTCAGAAGAAACTCTTAGGCAAGTTCCACTGAGTAACATGCATCATCTTGTCTTTGGAACTGGGGTTCTCAGGCTCTCTTAAGATCACATGTAGCCCACCAATGACTCCATCACAGAGAATTTATTTTTCATGTGTTGACTCTACCTTCTATTTATATGCCTTAGCAGGACAATCTTCCAGGGGCTTTTTGGACTACCTAAATTAATTTTTTTCTGCTCTCCAGCAAACAGCTTCATTTCCTTCTTCATGATAGATTCTTTTAAATAATTTAATCTGAGGTAAAGCTTGTAGATGATGCCAATACAGGATGAAAAGTTTGAAAAAGTTGTAAAGGGACCCAACTACAAAGTGATATGGGGATAAACAGCTACACCTAATAGATTTAAGTGTTGTTTTCTTTTTGTGCCTCAAGTGTAGCTCAGGTATTGCCAGCGTAGTTTGTGTTTGGGAGTGAGAGATGTTCCTGAGAATTCTTACACTACAACGTGACTCACAAGAGAAGAGCATAAAATCTAGTTCTGAGAATTTAACATTTTACACAGGCAGAGGATAATCTCTTTCTTAGGAAAAAGTTTCATACATCCAAGCACAGGGTTTTTTTAAATACATGAACATGGGGTTTTTTTATAGATATGATGATACACTAGTGGTTCCTATTATTGAGAATACACCAGAAGAGAAGGATCTCAAGGAGAGAATGGCACGTGCAATGGAAAAATACCCAGACTCCTGCGCTGTTTTGGTCAGACGTCACGGTGTTTATGTATGGGGAGAGACATGGGAAAAAGCCAAAACCATGTGAGTATAATTCAGGAATATGCTATCTCTTGCCTCAAGATCTTAATAAACTTCATGTTATGTATATTTCCAGCCCATGGACAATGATTCAGAATATTAAGGCTTCACTGCATGTATAGGGAGCTTTTGGGAGTGGATTCATCCACGATTCTGTTGCTTGGTTTTCCTTTTATATCAATGCTGGCTGGTAGGGTTGCCAACATTTCCTTTCAGATAAATGAACAAGTCCCTCCTCATATGAAACATGCAGGCAATCTCTGCTTTTATATGACACCTGCCAGTACAGTTTGTGTAGGCCTCCCTAGTCCCATTTTTGGCATTTACTTCAGCAAATCAGTATTATGTAGCAAAAATGCTGGGCACTTTCCATTCCAGAGCATTGGAAGTAAACAATAATAGAGCTGTCCAGTCAGTCAGTCAGACTGGTGATAAAAAGCTTAAGGAAGGAAAATACTAATTTTCATAAAACGTGTTAAGACTTGAGCCTTACTTACGTTGCATTTTTTTCCTTATTTATTTTAGGTGTGAATGTTATGACTACTTGTTTGATATCGCAGTGCAGATGAAGCAGCACGGGCTAGATCCTTCAAAACATCCAGCCAGAGAAAATGGGATCTTGTAAATGTCAACAACATTTATATTCAGGTGTGAATTTATCTGTAAGGATGATCTGTTTGGAGGGAGAGTCTACAGATGACACCATCACTTCAGCCTGCTTTCCCACTCAGGAAACTTCAGTATTGCTCATCTTCCCCCAGTCTGCTCCGTTACTGCTGTAATTGTATCTATGCCTGAAATAATGCTCCTTTTCCACACAGTGCAACAAAAAGTATATGTATTAATAGCTAGGTATATCCAGTGCATATTTAGTACCAACCTACAGCATGGAGTGGGATTTCTTTTTAAAACAAAATAGTATCAAGCATTACCAAAAAGGCCAATGCGCTAAAAAGGCCAGAGCCTAGTGAGCTGATCTGTACAGAGATGTCTGAACACCCACATTTGTTCTTCAGCTGGCAGGATCAGATTTGATTTCAGACCATCTCAGTGGTATTACTTATATGATGGGTTGGTTGGGAGCTTTAGGGGGTTTTGTTTTTTCCTTCAGCAGACTTGGCTGGTTTGAGTTTCACTGATTAGTGTCACGCAGGAAATCACCTTGACTTTCTGTTTTCTACGGTAGCAATGATCAGTTTTGAAAGTTTTCATAAGAAATTTTTGAAGAAAAAGCCCGTTCATAACATGATCAGGGTGTACTTTACATGAAGGATACCTGAAACAATTCTCACGTAAGTAATGTACAGCTTGGTATGGCAAAACGCAGTGGTAGCATAACATTTCAGAGCTGGAAAATACAAGCAAGTTTGTAGGTATCAATACGGAGATTATAAAGGAATTTCTTGAGCAAAGCAGTGGTGTAATTAAACAGGATAGGCTAATGTCGAAGAGTTAATCCACTGTACCCACATTTTCCTCAGAAGAAATGAGAAATGCTTGCTCAGGCAGCATGAGCCCAGAAGGGATGGGCACTTGGCTCCTCAGCCTTTATGCCCACCCTAGTGGAGGAAGCAGTGGGACAGGAGGTTTGCTGTCAGTGAACCTCTGCCGTAGCAGGTATTCAGGGTGCTGCCAGTGCCTGCAGTGATGAAGATGCGCTGGCTGCCACACCTGCACAGAGCTACCTCATGGCCCATGAGAACCGTTCTAAAATGGCTCCTCAGCCCCTGCCATTGGATAAGGTGGGCTACTGTAGTGGTATTAATATTCCCTTGCCTGTTTATTATGACTAGTTTTAGAATATTTCTGCTTTTGCTTTGTTTCTCCTATACAGGTGTCTTACATGATGATGGGAGTTCCAGCTCTCACCGTGCCCTATTGAAGCCAGAAGGGGGTGCTGATCCTCAACTGATTGACTAATGTCGACAGACACTTTTAACTGTTAAACACACCCAAGGAGATAAGGAGAGTTAAAAAAAAACAACTACTGAACAATCATTGCAATTTACAAATCCTGTTGAATGCCACAGTAGGAGGAATGAAAATTCAGATGCAAAAATACTTTGAAAAACTTTGGAGAACCAATGTCACTTTTTGGTTTTGTGCCTTAAAAATTCATATTTCAACAACCTGCATTTGTTGATCCTGCTCTAATGCTACATCATTTAACTTGAAATAAGTTTCCATTTCTGAAAGTTACTGTAGCTTTTATTCTTCGAGGAAAAAAGTGAGGACAACTCCTTAATTAAAAGTTAATAAAGTTTAAAGCATTGTTTGAACTGTTAATTCCTTTCATACCATGTTCGTGTTTATGGGTTTAATTTTTTCTTTTTTAAAATTAGGCCTGTAGCATATGTATTTTTAAATTCTCCTGATTGTAATTATAATGAGAAGGAAACACATAATTTTATAGCATGTATTTTGTAGTTGTTACTGTGGGACTGCTCTGAGTCTTACCTCTTTAAATTCCTTCACTTTGAATAACAGCTTTTTATGACCTCTGATTAGCCCCCTCTAAGGTAGATTTAATCAAGCTGCTCATTAAAATATAGTCTCACATACTTATGACACCTAGTGTCTTTCAAAAGCTTCTGGAATGGCCCCCCAGTGACATCAGTGTAAGCCTTGACGGACCAACTTTCTAATTGAGTATTGAGACCTCAGTCCCGTGGGTGAATTGAGACAGGCTGAGTGCCAGCTGACCCTGTTTTCTGCTAGGGGCCATGCATTCCCTCCACTTCCTCTTCCTTCATCTCTGGCACTTTTTCTGAGCTTCCATGAGGTAAATTAACCTTCAACCTAAAATATAACTACTGTGGAGTAGGGGAAAGAAAATTATTAAATTATTTCCTAATAAGCCACGGGTAAAACACTGAATCAAATCAGAGTGGGTCTGAAGAGAACCAGAGCCAGGGCAAGAGAGAAGATGGCTGATGCCAGAGATGGCAGCACCACTTCCCCGTTTTCCTGAGGATGACAATTAAGGTCAGTGTTTTGTGTAAGTTAGGCATGTTTGCTCTTCCCTCTTGTGCATAGCTCTGTACCTGCAGTGTGCAACCTTTAACCCTTAGGGGGCCTTGGTTATTGTGAAATAATGGTTATCGCTAAGTGACTGCACCTTGTTGGCTATAGGTTTATCACATGTTTTTTCATTATTAGACACTTGTTTGTCAGTGGCAAATATTTTGCAGTGATTCCACATCTTCTGAATGTATGTGGATTGCAGTAAGAACTTGTGTGAAAATGCTGTTTTTTAGACCAGTGACTTTTACAGGCTGCTTCACTTAAGCACAAAATATCTCTGAAATGTGTTCAAGACTTGAGAGGTTCAACTGACCTGAAGGGAAGGCAGACTGTAATTCTCTCAGCTTTTCTTTCCTGTGGATGTACTAATAAAAGTACTTCTTAATGTGACAATCCACTTAGTCTTGAAATCAAGTTGCCATCTATTTATTTTGGCCCTTAATTTTTTGATTTAAACTGCTTGATTTTTGCAAAGAGTAACTTTGTGTGGTATTCTGATGATGATTTCAGAATAGGTGACAATTGTATCATTCCACAACACTGATGGTTTGTAAGGATAAAGAACATTTTACACGATGTCTTTTTCTTTTGCATATATAGTGACAAACCAGAAAAGAACACTCACGAGGAAAGGTATTTTTTGCCAAATATATTCCTCTGGGGTTGTGTTCATTACAATATTCACTTTCTCATCCAGCTACAATTTGCCACTCTGTAGCCTTTCTAAAATCTGTAAATCATCACATTTCTACAGTAGTAGTTAAGTTGTTTCATACAGGATGCCTGGATTCTCAGAGTCCCATTCAGTGATTTGAAAATGAGTTAAACGAACTCTTCTCATGTCTTCTCATATGAACCCTCATCAAAGAAATTAATGCCTTCACAACTTTGGTGGCTTCATAACCCTGTGAAATGATTACTGTTTCCTGAAGTGCTCAGAAAGCTCTTGCAGTTCAGCTCCAATTACGTAGAACAAAAATAGGAAAATGTCTCATATGATTCAAAGCTTCTTAACGCACATAATTTTAAGTCTATCACTTCTTCTGATGTGAATGGTAGGCTTATAAGCCAGCTAGGTATTTTCCTATGTTTGCAGCAAAGACTTGATCTCCATCGAAGCCGATTATCTAGGTTTAGTATCACCAGATAGGCTTATGGCAAAATGACATAATTTCCATTTCAAATGTCTCATCCAAAAAGCCAAGTTAAGTTCCAACGTTTCTCAATAAAAGTAACTTCGTAGCAAACATCCTGCTTGCTTTCCAAGAAGGAAATAAAACTGCAGAGTACAGGATCTTGAAATGTGAATAGATAGAACTCTTAACTTACCGTAAGCAGTTATGATGCCAATATATGTTCTGTCGTGAATGCTGTAATGCCTGAACAATTGGCATCCTCTTTAACTCTGAAATTTTAATCTAAAAATTAACATTAAAAAAGCCCACTGACTAGTGGAACATTACAAATGAATCAGTAGCCTTCCTCTAAATTGTTCTGAATTCCTCTAAATTTTTGCCACGCTTTTTGGCAAACAGGTTTGTAACACTTTTTTGCTATTTTACAGAAGATGGCAAATTGGAAAAAAGATCCCTGGAACACTATAGATGGATTACTCTTGTATTGAGGAGTAGAATAAAAGATATAGTTTGATATTAATCCTTCCTGATTTCAAAATAGTTAAAAAACCTCTGAGCTGATACAAGTTTAGGTGTTTCTACTGAAGGGAGTTATCTCTACAGATTCATAACCAATAAAAAAAATAGGAAAATGCTTCATTTTCCAAGCCACTTTGTGTTTAACTTTTGTTCTAAGGGGAGGTGAACCCTTGAAGGCTTTGTTTTTATTTTGTTTTCCTACCTGTTAGGAGAAATGGAAGTTGTGCCTTACAGAGCCAGGTTGTGTCCAAGGACAGCCCTCTGAGCTGAGACAGACTTTTGTAACAGCGTGTGGAGGTGCCTGTGACTGCACTTTGCTACCAACTAATCTAAGCCTTCATGGATCTGGACGTTTGCTTAAATTTCAAGTCGGCTTAATGTTAAAAGTTTAATGTTACTCCAGAAGAATGCTACCTGACCTGATTTATAAGAGTGAATTTTGAAGTCCCTGAGTCTGAAAAAAAACTCTCAGGCGTTTTCCTGGTACTGCTCAAGGTTTTGCTGCATAAAACGGATGGTAAATAAAATCTAATTTTTTTGTTGACTTAATTAGCACAGGGCTGTATTTCTGCTAAATATGAGTGCTAGGGTTTCAGCATACTGAGTGCAAAATTTTTTTGAAGGTGAAACCTCTAGTGGAATCACAGCCATTGCCTATTTCTTAGGATTTTAATCTACTGAAATCAAAAGCAATTCCAAATATTAAATTTTTAAATTTTTCTGTAGTCTTCCAACTTAATCTAGCATCTGCTAGTTTTTGATAGAGCAGTCAAAAAAAAACAGTGACTGCCTAATGCTCAGTACAAAAAATGGATTGAGCATGCTTGTCTGGATGGGGAATCGTGGAAGTTCATATACTCTGAGTAGCATTTACAAACACTCTCTCTGTATTTACATATGTGTGTTTGGTTTTTTAACTCTAAGATACTGTGCTGTTGTACTAGCAAGTTTCTCCCATCTATGACAGATAAAATTACAGGTTAATCTCCAGAAACCAGATCAACAAGAATTTATTTAAGTAGTTAAGCATAAATTCTCGCTCTTTAATGAGCCTCAGATTAGCTTCAATTTCTCTAATGGTAATTTCTGGTTATTACAAACAGAATACACTGGATATAGAAGAAAGAATAGGTCTTATATTTAAAACAAAGAGCTGGAAGTCTAGATTTTGTGGCTGATTCAATCGTTACCTTAAGGTCATGCCTTGAACAGTTCACTTTGATGGGAGTTTCAAAAGACCTTGAATGAATCAGATACTACCCTAAATCCCATTGGAAAGTTAGGGGATTTGTTTCATTAGGCTCCCCTCTTAACTCCACAGATGTAGCTGTCTTTATTTCAATCAGGAGTAAAAAAGAAAAAGAGAGAGGGGTCACCTTGAGTACAAGCTGCCAACTTATCACTGCTGTATCCCAATTTGATATCAAATATCTAACTGGTATTTTTTTTACTGTACTAGAAACCTGTAGTTAAGGAAAAGGTTACATAATTTGATTTCACCTAGAAGGAATTTACAAACCTGAAAAATCAGGAACTGAGCTGTCCTGCTTACTCAGATGTACATTAGGACTACCACAAGTAACACAGCACAATTTTTGTGACTTCAATTTCTCCCCTCCCAAAGGATACCAGCTCTCTTCCCAGATGAAATCTCTGTTTTATGATGTCATTTTTAAGTGCCTGTTCTCCAGACAAAGCAGTCTGCCAGTCCCCATTTTGGTGCATTTCCTGAGAACATGACTGCAATAAGGAATACGTGCAAAAGATGACGGTGCATTACCTGGGCTCAGCAGATTGCTGGGCACTTAATACTAAAGATTCTATTTCTTTTCTCTTTATGCTTTGTCTCGTTTCCATGTTTTATTCAGTTTTAATCCTGCTTTTTTGAAAGATTTTTTTCCTTTTCATGTTTTCCTTACAATCTTTGAAACCAAATGTAAGCTTAGTACCATTTGCATTCTGGTTGAACTTTCAAACCCAGGAATACTTTTGTGTTAGCAAACATCTCTTTCCTGATTCATCTGCTACATCCCTGACATATCTGGGCATGTCCTGTTATTGTCTGTTTGCAAAATTTTGGTACTTAAGACAGTTAATGTGCCTTTTGTATCTCAGACACACTAGGATTTTGCAAGCAAGTGTCTGTTGATTGCAAGAGCATATGAGCAAGTATGAGACTAATTTCCTGTTAAGGAGTCGCTACATTAAAAGGATATTTGCATAATCATAGACTAAGATAATGTAGGGAAAACCCCTGAGATCATTCTGCTGCCAGGATTAAGCCAAGCCCAACATGTAATTTATTTGAATGCATGAAAGCTGCTTCTTATCGTTCACTTCTATCTCAAGTCTCCAAGCACTTTAGTTGGCAGCAGCAGGCTCTATAACTCCTTCTGGGTAATTCATTATCCTCAACAACTTTTAAAAGGGTTATTTTAAGTTTAACTCAACAGTGCCTGCAACTTAATTAATACAATAAAAAAAAAATATTCCTTTTATGACTTCTGTCGTGTTCAAAATCAAGCTACAGCATCTTCTTGGGTCATCATTTTATTTGATGCCCTCGCCTTCAGGTTATGATAACTTTGGAAATACTGCATGCACCACAAAAACAGGGGTTTGGGACTGCACCTCTGAAAAACATAGCCAAAACCAAAGAGATTTCATAATGCAGGTACTTTTTTCAACTTGTATATAAATAAAGAAGTGTCCACACAGGAGTTTAGCAGAAGGGTCTCAAGAGAAAGTACATTAGCAATGAAAAGTCGAGGCACCTACCAGTGCTGTTTCTGAATGGATTAATACTTAGGGCTGGACGTTCATGATTTCCATTTTAAATTCAGGTGCATGCTTGAAGTTTTTATTTGGAGAATCTCATTGTCAAAGTAAAGAATTTGTCACACTTGCCACCTAGTACTTCCTCCAGGTAAACATGCTTAGAGGCTTATGGCTAGGGTGCTGTAGTGCTATCTGAAAGGCAAAAAAATCCCCAGGCTGCTGTCATGCTTGCTTGCTGTGGTTAAATCAAATGGGGATACAAAGAGATGTGCAGGTGTAGCGAGAGGGCAGCTGCTGTTTCTGAAAAGCAGCCGAGGGAGGAGAGCCCAGTAGCATTTCAGGGACAGCTCAGGCTATCAAGCCTCCAGCCATAGCATAAGAGGGGAGTAACGTTTCAAATGAGGAAAGAGCAAACATTATGATAACAAATTATTTAATTGTAGGAAAGGCAAGAAGAGAGAATATAATTAAGATCTCAGACACCTAAATAAGAAAGCATCTAGTAGCAGTGGTAGCAACATTAGCAGATAAGCACAGTTAAACCAATAGCATGATGATCACTGTCCATTTCAGTTTAAACACTAATAAAACACTTCCACTCTACCAGAAAATTGTACCATGTTTTAGTATAATCATGATTAAAACAGCACAGCTCTAGTAGCTTGAATATTTCAATATTATTAATAAAAGAGTTGTATACTAACCTACATTAAGATGTATTGTCCTGTTTGATACTTCTAGCCCTCAGTGAGGAAGACTGCTATATATGAAAAAGAAGGTCTAGACATTTTAAATAGTTCATACAGCCCAGATTCCTACTAAATTTTTGAAATGTTAAAAGCAAAACTATCCAATACTGAAAATTAGGAACTAATTCCATTCAAACCAGAAAAGAACTAAGGCTGATGAAGCAGACAACAGTGTAACCTGAGTGTAACCCTCAGTGTAACTCCAAACTCACATTGCACAAAATGAATTACCAAAGAAAACGAAATGACAATACATTGCAACCTGTTCCCATAGGGAGACAACGGACTGAGGACAGTTATCCCAGCTATATTTAATGTCTCTCCATAAAATATAGCCTATGTTTAGCTCAATAAAGGTTCCCAAGCTGGAACACTGAGACCAAAATTGTGGCATTATGCCATATAAGAGCATTATGCAAGACATGAGCTTTCCCTTATCATCTTTCTGTGCATTTGGAAATCTATGCAGGAATCTATATGAAGAAATTTATCAGAAGGCTTAATCTCCAGGGGGAAAAAAAAAAATCCCAGAACTACTTTGCTTATTTCTTTTATTATTAATGATAGGCCATTCACATCTTCACTTCCAGAAATCCTCCAGATCTCTGCATGGTTCCAATCTGCCTTACCTATCTTTACAGGTCTCTGATTTTTTTCCCTCATACCATATCCAGAATTGATCCTAACAACACAGGGAACAGTTTTACAAAGACTTCTTAATAGAAAAAGTGTCCGCACATGAGAACTGCTTCAGGATGAAAGAAGGAATACAGAATATTCATACATGGTAAAAAAAATTCCATCATGAGCACAAGATTCCTGAACAGAGGAACAGGGTGCAGGTGAACAGGACGGGGCATGCTACAAGATGTAAGTAATAAGTGTTAAAACCCTAGAAAATCAAAGTAATACATCAGAGATCACTAAAATGCTGTTATCCAGGAGAGGTTAAAGTCAGAATAGTTTCATGAGTTGTATTTTTATACCTTGCCACCTCTGCACTAAAAATGTACTTTTTAATATAACTAGTTAATTAGATGGACTTATTCCATTTATAAAGGAAATTATCACCATTTTCTATGCCTTCTACATTGACTAGAAAGACTAAAGTATTAAAAAGGCTAAGATCAGGCCAGAGAATTTCACCAGGATAAAGAATAATGTAAGCAGCTGAAGCCTTCTTGCAGAACTCTTGCACACCCTCCTTGAGGGGCTGAGCACAGAGTGATTTCAGGAGCAGGAGATACAACACTTCCTCAGGATTTACAGATGTCCTTGGGAATTAGCTTCTATAACCCAAACAGGCTTTGATTACCTAAAATATTTGGTTGTTTCAGCTTCAAGAGCACAAGAGCAGTATAAAATCACACCATCCTTCTCCAAACTGTAACTTCAACACTTTGAGTTCTTAGAGGACTGTTGTGGTTTAATCCCAGACTAAGCCCCACATAGCCACTTGCTCACTCTTCCCTCATGAGATGGGGAAGAGAATCAGGAGGGGAAAAAGAGAAAACTCAAGCATTCAGATAGAGACAGTCCAATGGGTAAAGCAAAAGCCACATGCACAAGCAAAGCAAACCGAGGACTTAATTCACCACTTCCCATGGGCAATGTTGAGCTACCCCCAGGAAAGCAGGACTCCATCACACAGATCATTGACTTGAGAAGGAAAATGCCATCCCTCTGAACATGTCCCTCTTCTTCCTTCTTTGCCCAGATTTTTATGCTGAACATGACACCATATGGCATGGGATATGTCTTCAGTCAGCTGGGGTCAGCTGTTCTGGATGGGCCCCTTCCCAGTTTCTTGTGCACCCCCAACCTCCTCGCTGGTGGGGTGGGGTGAGGAGGCCTCAGTTCTGTGTAACGCTGCTAAGCAATAACAAAAAACATCCCTCTATTATCAACAGTGTTTCCAGCACAAATCCAAAACAGACCCATACCAAGGACTATGAAGAAAATTAACTCTATCCCAGCTGAAACAAAAGACAAAGGTGTGATTTCCAAGTCAGGTACAAATCAATTCCTGTCCAGAGAAGTAATATCAGGTGTTTGGCTCTTCAGTGATTCACCTAAGCTCTGCAAGTGTTTTGTTCTTCCTTATGCATCTTTCAAGCGTTTATAGCTTGAAAGTGCTATCCAAAAAAAGGAGGTAAGTTTCTGATACCTGTAATGAACTGCCTTGTAAAAATTTTCTATTTAAAAGTAGAAGAAAATTTACATTTTTAAAATGCAAGCTGTATGTGCAGTAGCACACAACACGAGCAACAGTAGGTCTTTAATCTTGAGCCATATCTGGGTGCTAGACTGAACAGAGCAGAATAGCAGCCTCCTCCTATTTGAGAAATCTCAACCTAGAATCCATTCCTAAAGGTGGATGACTAAGCATTGTCTTTGAATAAAATGTAACCAGGGATTATTATTTTTTTTCCTGAGGAGAAGGAAGTACCAGCTCCACCAAGTTGTATCCAGGGCAGTTATTCAGAATTATGAAAACCTTTTATGCTATTTTGTAATGAGGAGGTACAACCAAGTTTCCCCCATCTCAGGACGAGAGCTAAAACTTCAGTTATTCTAAATTTGGTGAGAGTACTCTCATTCCTTTTGGCTAAAAATGCTGTGAAAGTATTCACTGGCTCAGAAGGAGGTAGCAGTGGGTACCTATGAAACCTCAAGCAACCAACAGGTCATGGGACACGGGAGCCTTGAATTCTGCTCTGTGTTTGTAGATAGATTCTTGAATCTGTGTCCTCCTTTTTTTTTTTTTTTTTTTTTGGCTTGAGCTAGAGGAAGATGAGTAAGCAGAAGGAAGCTAAAGCATTGTCACCCAGCAAAGCTTTTGTCGTGGGAGATGCAGATATGAAGACCCTCCAGCAGAAGAGGGAATCACAGTACACTGTGTACAGGAGATTCTTGAATGGGTGTCATTTATATTAAATTGAATTTAAAAAGCTTCTTCTCTGTGTCAGTTATGAAAAACATTTCATTCAGAGCCTGACCCAGATGTGCCCACACCCTCCAAAGACATATCAAGATTTTGGTTCCTGAAAGGGTTTAGGTTTGATGTATGTGCTTGGTTATTCAACGCTTTTGATTATTGTACACAATTCTAGAAGAAATTTAGATGACAAAGAAAAGAACCTATGGATTAAATATCTCTGATGGAAATACTTAAGAAGCTTGAGAAAAGTCCTTGATCTTGAAATGGAGGTTTGAATAGGCACTTCAGAATAAATCTAAAGAAATGAGCAATTACAGATTCCAGGCCACCCTTTTAACAAAAACCTCTTTTGCTTTCCATGTTTCTTATAATCTTCTTCTGGTCCAATCATTCATCTCAGCAAATTTTTCTTTTTTCAATTTAGTAACCTTTAATAAACACACCCCTGTAATTTGCATTGATAATCCTTTTCCCTAGAAGAGTGGGTGTTGCTGCAGGAACATGTCCAGAAGTTGCTCTCCAACCAGTTACTACTCAAAAAAACACCATGCCAGTAGCTATTATGACTCAATAGATTGAAATCTCTTGTTATGTGTTAATATGGGATAACAACTCCCTTAGAATTTCCATTAATAATGAAGCATCTTAACAAAATACAGACCAAAAAACAGCTGCTGTGAACTTTTGGTAGATACTGTTTCTGCAAGGTCTCTGTATTACATTAGCACTCAGGACACTGAATCCCAATCTTCCAGACACCCAGTAAAAATGATAACAGGCGCAATTCAACTGCTGACGTGTAAAAATGAGAAAATGCACTTTCAAGATAATACAGTAACACAGATATATGGTGCTTTTGTGCATGTGGTAACGTTACAGTGTTAAATGCTACATTGTTCTGACTAGAAAGGGGTTAAGTTCACCTGAAATAAAAGCAGAAAAGCCCCTTTGTGTGGTATGAAAGGAAGGGAGCTTGTTGTACCCATGTAACAGCATCATTGTAACTGGTGGAATCTTCTATTCTAAAAGAAGTGGTTTAATACAGGTAAGTTTTTTTCTTGGAATACAAGCACACATTTAGGATTTGACTAAACAACCTCTTATTCACACCCTACTTTATTTTGATGGTGACCCTTATGTAGACTGAACACAGTTCTTTCTGTTGACGTGCAACCATAAATGCTAAAATCCATTGAGAAAACCTATTCATTCAAAACTTCTTTTGAGAGAATTGACAAAAAATGGTTCTTTCTTTAATTTTTAGAAAGCCTAAAGATCAAATTTTCTCTCTTATCAGCCAAATATTCATATCCATGTTAGAAACTTTGAATCTAATTATTAGTTCTATTGGATATTTAATTTCCACTCCCATCAAATGAAGCTGATTCTATCTTGCTCTCAGAACTAGAAGTTTAGGTTTGGAGAGTTAATATCACCCAGAGTAAAAGGACAGTAGTCCTTTTGCTTTGTAAATGAGATAGAGCATATATTTCACCATGTAACTCAAAAAACCTGTCCTCAACCAAATCATTTGCCACACAGGAGGACAACAAAACCAGAGACTGTTTGATCTTCATTTATACATGTCAATCAAGTACCTTTTTTCTTCCTCCTTCTCCCCTAATCGTGCACCTTTCCCCATTGCCCTGCAGCAGTACATGGGTACTCACTCTATTTTTTTCCATTTATTTTTTAATAAGTTATGATAAGAGTTGTCAGTAATGTTTAGAGAGGCAGTGGGAGTAACATTTTCTTGCTGTGTTAGCTTGGGATTTTTTTGGGCAAGCATTCTTCCAAAATGTCATTTTAAAATGTTTAAATACCAGTCAATTACATGATTACTGGAAAATAGCAAGCACTGAACATGTTATCTTAAGTTAAACATGCAAGTTACTGCCATTGCTGATAGAGTCACAGAGTAGTTACCACCAAAAAATTAATTTTAGTGGAGGTTTTTTTCCACAGCAACTACTCAATTAGCTTGTGTGTCTAGTGTTATTTCAAGATGGGTGTACTGTTCAACTTGCTTGAGTTATGCAATACAGGTGTTCTGTATTTGATGAAACATCCTGTAACCTGAGATCATCACTTCTGAATGGGTGGAAAGGTACCCACTCAGCAAAGTGGCCAGGGGTTACTACTGTTTGCTCTGGAAAAGTACAAAAGAGAAAAAAAAGAGTACATAGAGGGTGTGGTTTAAAAAAAAAAAAAAAAAAATATACTAATAGCCTTGTATCAGCCTTTATCGTGAAAAATCTGTGTTTTCTGAGTTTTCCTAAGGCTTTTGATACTGTCCCTCACACTATCCTTCTGGACAAGTTGTCCAGCTGTGAGGTGAGTAGGTACACAGTGTGGTGGGTCAAGATCCGGGTGAAGGGCAGGGCCCACAGGGTTGTAGTGAATGGGGCTGCGTCTGCCTGGCAACCATTCCCCAGCAGGGTTCAGCTCTAGGATCAGTCATGTGCCATATCTGTACCAACGGTCTGGATGCAGGAGCTGAATGCATCATTAGCAGGTTTGCCGACACCGAACTGGGAGATGCTGTTGACTGGCTTGAAGGACAAGAGGCCTTGCAGAGGCATCTGGACAGACTGGAGCAGTAGGCTACCATTAATGGGATGACGTATATCAAGTCCAAATACTGGATTCTGCACCTGGGGTGGAGGAACGCCGAGCACAAGTGTAAACTGGGAGAGGAGTGGTTAGAGAGCAGAAAGGGTTCTGAGGGTGCTGGTTGGCAGCAGCTCAGCAGAAGTCAGCATTGTGCCTGGCGGCCCAGAGGTCTAATTCCATCCTAGGATGCACCAAAAAGCATCCCCAGCCAGTCAAAAGAGGTGATCAACCCACTCTATTCAGCTTTGGTGCAGTCTCACTTTGCTCATTGTGGGCAGTTCTGGGCTCCACAATTTAAGAAGGATGTGAAGGTACTTGAATGTATCCAGAGAAGGGCAAAAAAGCCAATGAAAGGGCTGGAAGGAACATCCTATAGGAAGGGGGCTAAGTCTCCGCCTTTGTCTAGTGTGGAGAAAAGGAAGCTGAGCTGTGGCCTCCTCGGTCTCTACAGTTTCTTAAGAAGGGGAAGTGAGAGGCAGGTACTGATCTGTTCTCTTTGGTATGGAGTGACAGGACAGATGGGACTGGTTCAAAGCTGTGTCAGGGGAGACAAACCTTTACTAGACATTGCAAAGCATTTCTTTACTGAGAGGGTGGTCAAATACTGGAACAAGCTTTCTAAAGAGGTGGTCAATGCCCCAAACCTGTATTTCAGAGGTATTTGGGACTTTCCTGAATAACAGGTTTTAACTTCTGGTCAGCCCTGAAGTGATCAGTTGGACTAGATAGTCGCTGTAGGTCCCTTCCAACTGAAATGTTTCTATTCTGTTCTATTCCATCCCATCCTAAATGATCGCAAGCCCAAAAGCATCTGGCTTCCTTTCATGGGTTAGGTCAAGACACTGACTAGCCAAAGCCACATTTTCCTTATCTGTGAAAAGAGGATAAAATTCCTTTCTGCTATGCTTTGTAGATTGTGACCAGTATAATATGCCCTCATGGTAGAAGGTCAGTTGAGGTCAACTGAGGCTACTTAAGTGCAGTTAATAAATAAATATAATACTGGGGAAAAGGGAGAGGAATATGCAAGAGAAAATAAAGGGAAAAAAAGAAAGAAGGAAAAAGGAAGCCTACTGAAAAAGTCAAATAGGACAAAGACTTTAGATGTCAAGGGGACATTAAGAAACACATGTGAAGAAAACATTAGGAAAAATATAGGGACTTAGAACAAGAGTATCTAAAGGGCAGAAAAATAGTAGAGCTTAGAAAAACATTTACTTTCTAAAAGTATTTGATAACAGAAAAAACAGTGGCTCTGTGATGAAACAATGAGCATTCTGTGGCACACCATCCTTTTTCCCCACACTGGAAAAACAAGTTTCCTTCCTCTGTAATTGGTTGCATTTCTCTGTGATACAGCCATGCATCTTGGACCCTTCTGAGATGAGAGCTTCACAGTGCAGAGACTCCCAGAGAGCACAGTAGGCGAACCCAAAATACCTGCAGAGAAGGGCTACTAAAGGAAGTTTCCCTCAGGGCTAGTAACTTTAGCACTAATTAAAGTGTCTGTTAGCAGCTTTGTGGTTCCAGTCTCCCACAGGATGGCTAGAGATGAATTTTACAGCTTTTTTCTGTGTATGTAGTGCAGCTAGCACATCACTCCTGATGCCCTGGAGCAAAGGCAATTACTTTTCCTCCTTTCCCCTTTCTACGGAAACTTCTAAAGCTGAATGGAGTCTAGGCTTTTGTTGGTGTTCTCTAATTCACCTGTATTGGCCCAGCTACTACTAACAAACATCAGCAGGCCATGATTGAAGTGATTGGGTTTGACTTTCATTCTTAACCTTTGTGTTCATGTTGACTCATCTCATTCACCCTCCCTCGTGCATGGTAAGCTTCATGCCATGCTAAGAACAAGCACAGGGAGATGCTACCAGCTTGCCACCAGTTCCCAAGGCAGGGAATGGCTAGGCACTTTGAGCTCAAAATATGGCTGTGAGCTGTAGGAAGAGGGCTAAAAGAGGGGAGAAAAGGCAGCAGTGTTGAGGAGCAGTGTGCTGGAAGAAGTCTTTCATGCCTGGCTGAGAATTATTTACACGTCTGGCATTCAATTATCTCAATCTCAACAAGATCCTGTTGATTTTGATAGAAACCTGATGGTTATCCAAGGAAATCAGGTTCAGAAGCTTTTAGAGAGTTGTCTTTTGGTTTTTATTTTGGGGGAGGGAGGGAGGTGAAGCTTGTTATTTGGAGGGTGGGAGAGCTGGGTAGGGGGCAAGAGGATGATTAAATAAAAAGAAGAATCCTGATTAACAGAAGAATAAACAAAACCCTAGAGTATTTGCTAGCATTCCCCCTTTCTCATGATGCTGCATTATTTTCAAAAAATTACATTAATGTTTTCCAAAGTGACTTCTGCTTTTATTTGCTTATGTCTCATTCCACATATCCTATACCTCTGTTAATTCACTAAAATTTCTTTGTGTAACAACTACACACGTGGGACACATGGAAAAGCTACACATATGTTTTGGGTCAGAAAAGTGATCCAGTGAGAGTGTCTGTAACAGGTTTCTTAAGCAGAAGGCCAGCTTCAGTCCGCTGAGTATACAGGTTCAGTAAAAATCACTTTGTTTTATCCTTGAGGATGGCTAATCAATGGCCTGGGAGCAAAGTCTGGGCCCTGACTTTTTACCAAGTCCTATAAGACTATGAGATGGAGTGATCAGGCCAGCTAATTTAGGAATACTGATCTATGGAGTGGGGAAGGATGAAGACTGGGTCTTGAAGGGTTTACCTAGTTTCTGCTGCACTGTGCAAGCACATCAGGATCTTGCTCCCTTCTATCCCTCTAAAGAAAAGTGACACCCAAGCATTAGGAAAGTGACTGTCCTCAATTTGTGCAAACAATTACTAGGAGCCGTCCTATAAACGGGGATACTCATGTACAGCATGCATGTATTTTTCATACAGGGCAAATACATAAAAGAATTATTCCTTACTTGACCTAGGGAAACACCACTCCCACTCTGCACACAATTACATCTTTTAAGTTCCGCATGAAAGAATATACTGCAAATGAATCTTAGTACAAAGTTTAAATAAAGAATTGCCAAGTAATAATTAACTCAGTCTGTCATTTATTTTGATTAGGCACTAAGGTAAGGCCAGTTTCCTTTAATGCTTTTCGAAGAATGTACTCATTTTAGAACAGGTATGACCAGTTACACAGACTTCTCAAAAGACATAGTGTTCTCCTCCTGGCTTAGTGATGCCCTGGGTATTCATTTTCACTGCCAGTTTTGGCTTAATTATCAATATCACAGCCGTGTTGACATGCTGAAAGCCCAGTCACACAGAAATGACCCAGCACTTTCACCTGTAACCCCTCCTGTAAGGTTTAACTAATGATCTCATTGCTTCTGCGATGAAACACTTCTCACTGCAGGACAAGGTATGCTATTATGGTCCAAACATCAGGAATCTCTGGTTACACCTTATTCCTAAGCTCCGTTAATGTGGGAGGTTCTTTGGGCACAGGTGGTCACCCAGAAAACCAAGAAAACAGACCTAAGTAGCTACAAAGCATCCTACAACGGAAATACTTTTTGTTCCAACTTCTTAGTCTGGATGGTGTTTTTAAAGCAAGCTGTGCAGACTTACACATGCACAGCTCCACAAATCTATTAACATTCCTCCATATTACTGGGCAGGATTTGTCTGGTGCTGAGATTCTGTTGTGGCACCCCAGTGCACTGCACATCACCTACTAATGAAGTCTTATTTTGAGATTTTTGGGTTAGAGATAATGATAATCTCACAAAGTTATTATTTACTATTTATATTACAGTTGCACCTAGAAACCCCAAATGAAAGGATTCAATTTAATTAGGTGTTTTGCAAACAATAATAAGAAAGAGTTCCTGCATCACAGATCTAACAGGGTTCTTATCGGACAGGATAAAAGCAATGGATGAAAGAGATAAACAAGGTGGGAGTGGATTGGAAAGGCTGCTTTACAGTTGTAAAGCAAACAGACTTCACTACAGCTCACTACTTGCCTAGCTGACGGGAGTGGTTCATGAGCATCACAGCAGAAAAAGGTTTTGAGGAGGGATTTAGAGGAGGATAAGGCATAAGGCTTTATGGATTTTGGCAGGAACTGGCCAGGCACTGCAGTAGAGAAAAGATTTAATACTTTTGCTTATCACTGAAAGAAGCACAGCTGCTTAAGAAGTTGCACTAGGTGACCATCCCTCACTTTAAAATTAATTAGCTGCTGTATCCTATGTTGAAAGATGATTTTTCTAATTGACTCAAGCCCATTTGACATCTATAAACTGGAAAACGGTTTTAATTTTCATCTCCTGTGAGTACATATAATTATACCCTCTCTTTGTTGTTTATCCTGAGGTTGATCATGTTCCAGCAGGGCTCAAGTCCAGAGAGCATAACTGTATGTTGAAATGCAAATTGCACAATAACCATCATCACAGAGACTTAAATGGGATATTATGAGGTTTGTTATAATCTTGTATGGTTTTACAGGATATTTTAAACAAACAAAAACAAAAAATATTTTGTGAAATAGAAAGTATGACCACATTTCACAAAAACCTCAAGCCTTTTCCATTGTGGGTTGAACAAGATTGTTTCTTTCCCACTTACTTCTATGCTTCCAGTAGAGGCAACCAGTGTTAAATACAGTTATTTGGAACTAGGTAATAACATACTATTCTTAATGTTATCTGACTTACGTTGCATTAAAATAAATATCTAAATTTAAATCAAGTGAAACTCTTAAGAATATAATAATTAAGATCTCCTAAAACTGACGTGTGTGCTATTGTCAGCTGCAAATCCTTTCTTGCCCTTTGTGCCCCACTCACTCTCCAGGGTCCCTGGATGCTACTCTAGGTTTGGCTGTTCATCCATTAGCTCCTCATCCCTGGCAGGAGCCTCCCTCTGCTGCCAGTCAGGAACTTTCACTCAGCCAGTTGCCCTTAACCACATCCTCAAATCCAGACCAGATTTGTTGCTTTGGTTCCCCGTACTGGTGTAGCACAGTAAGAAGTGAAGCATGATGCCGGTCAAGCTTTCAAGCAGGTGAGTCAAAAAATTTGCATGCAAACCTCTTCTCCCTTGCTCTTTAATTACATCTCATCTGTTTGTTTTAATTACCTACCCCTCCCCCCCCGCCATATTCCCTGCTGCTTAGCTTCTGTCATCAATCTGTAAGGCATTTTTCAATTGATTAGTGACTTACCCATACAATATGTACCCATGCTAACTCCAGTCATTGTCTGCACCATGGGCTCATGCCCTAAGTTTGGTCATTTCCTAGCTTTCATGTGCTTATTAAGACAAATACAGACCCTTTGATGGACTAAAATAACCTGCTAAATCATCTCTAAATCATCCCTTGCTACCCAGTCAACCTCTCAAGCACCCATTACTTTAGTTGCACAGTTCCAGTAATTGTCTCCTATTTTTTCTAGGCCTCAATCACATTGTTTTCACTGACACCTATAAAGTCTTATTTCAGGAAACAGGAAAATTAACCACAATCTCTATTTATTTACATCCACATAAAATAAATCCTAGCTAGAATAGTTAAAGCACCTGGCACAGATTTAGAAACATAATTACAATATCATAGAATCAGTCAAAACACCAGCTGCTCTTTCTCTCCTGTATCTCTTCCATCAGCTACATATCATTCATTATTCAGTGAGAAGATTCAGCACAGATTAAAACTCATCCTAAACCATATCTGTTATGCAATCATATCTTTACCTTGCTGCTATAGTTAAACATCTCTTGGATAATCTTTGAAAAGAGGCTATGGGGAATAAGTAAACAAATAACTTCTAAAAACAAAGCATTAGTGTTGTCTTCTATCATGTAGCTTAGACCACTGAACCCATGGCACAGTTCTGCCACTTCTGTTGCTCAGAAATTACTTTAATGTAATTTTGAGAAATGCATTGAAGAAGTCTACTCTTCTCACCATGTTGAAAAACAGAGAATTAATCATCCATGTAAGATCTAAATTAATTCCTACTATATACTATTATCTGATAGATAGCAAAAAGTATTTGCAAGGGTCAATAGAGAGGTGGAATGCAGAATTAAATACTGATTAGTCAGGGTAGCACAGGTAATTGAAACAAGAGCAAGTTAACCACCTAGTCCTGTAAATAATTACTACTCTTGTAAATTTAATAACAGTGAGTACAGCCAGAGAGGCATATGTTCAAAAAAATGGTCTATTTTTATATATATAGATGAAAAAGAATTCAACAGCGTTCTTCCAGACAGTCTGGCAGGAATCAGCCTCTGCTCATGTAACAGTTGGGAGTATAATACAGCAGGTAGCCTTACAGTTTCACCTAGGACACTTCCAGGCCAGATAAGATACACCTGCTGATCCAATCTGGATTTGCACCGGATTACATTTTGTCTGATATATGTTCAGAAGCGCAGGGAAGCCACAAGGTTTTAATTGTCAGTTAAATACACAGGGAGATTTCCAGGAACGTGTATTCTGTACATTCACTTCAGATGCTCTTCAGAGGGTGGGAGTCTGGAAAGGAATGCCCAGGTTAACCTTTTCACTATCAGGATGGAAAGTAGGCATGATGTGTTGTGTCAAAATATATACCTGAAAAACATGAATGTAATTTAGAAACCTTAGTAAATGCCTGTGACACTACATTAGATTAATATAGCCATTGTAGGTGATATTTAAAATCAGGTTTTTGTGAATTATTGGATATATCCTAGTACACATGGTCTTCTTGTTTCTTTTATTAGGAAAAACTTATTCACCAGTGGAATTAGTTATGGTAATTACCTGTAAAATACTTTCCAAACTGTCTAATCATTCTCTGCATCAGCACAAAATTTTGCTGTATTTTCTTCCCATTTGATGGTGGAAAAGTCTGTGCAAACATTTCTCAGTAACATTAATAAAACCTTGAAACCTTGATGCAACTAAGGTTTGGAGTGCGAAAAAGACTCTCCAGGCCTGCAGTTGGACCATACACTCCGGGTCATCCCGAGAGACTGAGAAGTGTCATTGGTTGCTTGGCTGGCTGTTTGATTTTCCCTCTATAGGTTAGCCACATCCCTACAAAATCCAGGATTCCCCTACTCCCTTATTTTTTTTAAGTCATCTAAAAACTAATAAATATCTGTCAACATGCAGTTCATCAAATAGCAGTGAGAAGCTTTGGTATATCAAAGGGCCAGAGATCATAGAACAGGCATTTGTCTAAAATGTAGCCAGATTTTCCAAAGAGCTCAAGGATAATTTTTTCAAGTGCTCTGGATCCACCTCCATAGGCAAATTTTCAGAAGTACTCAAAGCCATGTGTGCCAGAAGTCTCTAAGAACACAGAGAGCTGATTTGGTTCTTAAGACAAAGCCAAGTTTTTGAAAAGCCTGTCCCTTTTGAAATATTTTTGCTAAAGGCTGTTCCAGTATCCCTAAGTTGTTATTTTGGATTCTGTGTGTATCTGTACATCTCCACAAAAGAATCTTATTGTAAACCTAATACTTTGGTAAATGAAAAATAAACGCATTTGCTTTAGAACATAACTATTTCATTTTGTTATTTTTGAAATGGTTTCCTAGGCAGCCTTTGTATGAAATACATCATCCTTGGGTTTTGGAAACTTTTTATCATAAAGACATATCATTTTCCCGTGCTATAATTTATAAAGCAGTCATTCTATTTTGTTCCCTTTACAGATATATCTGTTCCTAAACTAATGCCTGTTTTCCCCACTACAAATACTGTGACTTTTACATCTTAGTCAAATTGTTCTGTTGGTACATGGAGTACTACAACTATATCTTACAAAACCCTTAACTCTGCATAAAATATGGAGAAGAGCCTCAGAAAATGGTGCTGACAGTTGTAGTTATCAATAAGAAAATTCAAGAAACTGGAAGAAGAACAGATTAGACCTTGAAAACAGGTCAAGTGAAAGATGCTACACTTACACAGATGTGTTCAACTTAACAAAAAGAGAATGAGGAATGACTGTTCGAAAATTATTTTGAGTAGTACATGGAGGCAGGGAATCTACCAAAGCCCAGGCTGCACTTGAGTAAAGACTATGTTGCCACAACCAAAACATGAGAGACTGACATCACCTTTGGATGTGTGAAGCAGAGCACAGCCTGACAGACACAAGAAATATCTGTTCTCAGTGTTTGTAAGACTTTAGCTGGAATACTGAGCCTATGGAACTGATAATCCCACTTCAATAAATACGGCATCTGGAAGTGACATAGAGGAGAGCAAGAAAAGGCAGGGGTCTTCAAATAACTGCAAGAACTAGAGGTTGTTAGCTAAAAAAAATAATTCAAATAAATCTGCACTACACTTGCTGTTGCAAAAAGGATAAGTATTATCTCTATCAGTGACACATCCATGTGCTCCTCCCATCATGCTGGGAGGAGCACAATTCCCAGGTGATAATCAAGTCTGCCAGAACTGTGAGATACAGTGATATATTTCAGGGAAGGGAACCAGTAGGTTACTTAATTATCCAGTGCCAATGGAGATAAAAAGAGGAGGTTTGCACTATTGAGATGGAGTGGGGGAAGGCTCGGCTCCTGTTCAGCAGTAGGAATGCAGAGAAAACAGAGGAGCACTGAGCAGGAACGGCAGTTTGGTGACAGAGTCAGTTGTACACCAGGGTCTGAAAGCAAATCCCCTTAGGAGATGTCACTGAGGGCATCTGATGTCAAAATCATGATCAGAAAGAAGAGTATTTCCTGTAGAAAATTCCACTTTCCATACAAACAGTGCTGAAAGACTGCCCAGTGTGACAGCCATGGTCATGTAATGTGAAGTATTTTATCAGAAAGTTACCAGCATCTTATGAAATGCCTCTCATAATAAGACTCAATTTAAAGTGTTTTAACACAAGCATTTTAAGCATGATTTGTCAGGATGTTACTCCAAAGACTTTTTTTTTTTTTTTTTTACAGGTTTAACATTTAAAGAAATTGACAGCGGACTGGAAAGAGAGAAGGTAACTTGACAACATTCTGCTGACCCAAAACTGAAGAAGTCTCTTCTGCCTTTCAAAGCTCAAGAGACAATTTTCCACTGCTGTTTCTGCTCAAACATAAAATTAATCCTAGAAGACTACCAAGTACAAGTTTCTGGCTGGCTGCAAAGGAAAAAATATTTCAATGACAAAATGGAGTGTCCAAGCAGGTCACCAAGAAAGGCTGGGGAACGTGTGGTTTTGAGGGCTTTTGAGACCCAATTGGGCAAACCTTGTACAACATGGTCTGCTTTCATTGTTTGCCATTCTCTGCAATGGGGGTCAGACCAGAGACCTCCTGAGATCCCTTCCCACCTTTATGACTGTGTGCTGATCCTATGGGTTCACCTTTCCTCGAGGTCACCAGCCTTGGAGGTGACTTTTCTTCTGACCGGAAAAGAAATCCATTTGCAGGAGAATGCTCGATGTGTCAGTGGATACCATGAGGGACGCATCTGGGGTAAGCATTTTGGGAATACCCATCTCTGCACACAAGTGTGTCCATGCACAGACACTTGTGTGGACACAGAGCAGTGACCAGAGGCTGTCTTCATGCTTGGAGACTCTCCACAGCCCAGCGTCCATCGTGTAGATAGATTTCAATGAAAGATTAAAAGAAATACTTGCGTATTGCTTGGCTCAGAACACCCAGGAAGGAGAGGAGCTATCCTGAATTGCCTGTGGGAATTTATGACTCGGAGCAATGGGGGTAAAGTCAGGTAAAGAAAAACAGTTTGAACATCAGTAAAATTTCCTAACTGTGAGTGTTATTAGACTGGAATAATCTCCCCTAAGGGAAGCAATAAAACCAACATCATTTGCATCTTTGCAAACTAGACCAGACAAAGCACTGGGAAATATACTGTGGGGAATAATCCTGTAAAATGATTGCACTAATTTTTCTCATCTATTCTTTCTTCATAGGATTGCTTCATACATGGAATGTGCCATACTCTTTTTCCTGTTACTTTATTCCCTTTCCTGTGGGTTGAGTAAAAAACCCTGAAGGAAATTATACCATTCTAACCAAAAAGTAACATATTAAGACAATTTGCATTTTTATTAAAAAAAGACATATTTTATCTTTAAAATACAACCAGTGATACACACAAGAGCATAATCTCTAGGATAATGACACACTTCAGTACACTAGGCAATTAGGTTTGCCTTTAATTATTTATTGTTTGACACGCTGCTCATACAAATACTCTGTGTAACAGGAGGAAGTCAGTTTGACCTTAATTATTGCCTGTAAATAATTCCTGAATTGTAACTAAGTAGTCCCTTTCAAAATGTAATTATTATAATACCAGAGTTACAGAGCTCATTGATTTATAATTACTTAATTGTTTCTACCCATTAAACCACAGCTGTGATAGGTTCATCTTGCCTACATGCACCAGCCTGGAAACAGAGGAATTACAGCCAAGAACTTGGACAAACGTTACCTCCCACAGCTAAATGGCTGAACAATCATTCCAGTCTGGTCAAGGTTAGTAGGGGTCATCAGATGGCTGAGAGATCGTGGGCACTAAGCTGGGCATTTCAGTACACACCCTTCAGAATAACAACGAGAGGAGATGGAAATACAAAATATCCGTACCTCCAGGGTCCTGAGCTCTCACCAGGTAAATCAGGCAAAATGATACTTCTTTGTGAGTCTGATTCTGCACTTTTGGGGTCATAATGTATGATGAGCTATTGGGCATACTGCTAACTGTGCTGCTGGGAAACAGAAAACCCCAAAATGATGTAATCTTTTTCTCCACCTATCAACACAGGGTATCTAGTCGTTTGCACACTTGTCTGCAAGGCAGAGATTGTCATTTTGCTTCTCATGACTTGCACTTTAACACCATAAGAGCATTTCAGAGAGAGAGCTCAACCCACAGTGTTGTGGTTCAACCCCAGCCAGCCACTAAACCCCACACAGCTGCTCACATCCCTGTGCTATCAACAGAGTTTCCAGCACAAATCCAAACATAGCCCCGTGCTAGCTACTACAAAGAGAACAAACTCTATCCCAGCCAAATCCAGCACACACACACACACAGTCCTCTTGTCTTTAATACATTCAGTTCTTTGTGTATCACTGTCTGGTAATCACAAACCATTCTGTTGTATTACACGTATTTCTTTGAGAGGAAAAAAAAAGGAGATACTCATAATGAAGCATTTTAAAGCAGTCAGCCTGATACACTTAAATTGTAAACCCCAACCACCAGAGGAGTGGAAATGCCAACACATTTCTCAAGTCTCAATTCTGAGAAAGTAAAGATCCACATTCTGCTGTAAAGATCACCTATATTTTGCTCAAAAGGAAGTGGTATATAGAAATAATCTGTGTAGATTTTAAAAGCATTAAAACATTGACTTAGTTCAAGTAAGCCTTGGTTCAAATCTTTTGCTGCCTTACAGTGCAGGCAAAACCAGCAGCTAAAAAGGATGTGGATTCTGTGTGCTACCGAAATAGACCTTAGAAGGAATGTTAGAACTGTGATCTGACCACTCAAATAACCATGCTAGTCATAAGAGTGTTCACAAAGCAGGTCTCAGGAATAAGAGATTATGTATGTTCTCAATATTAATACATTTTTTAATGTATTTCTCAAAAACGCAATGTATATTGAAAGCCTGAGAAAACCTCTTCTATGTTAAAGAACACAGAAAAACACAGAATTTAAAAACCATTAAAGAAGTTTCTTCAGTGACTTTCTTTGGAGTATGCCCAAGATCCTGAAGCTGAAAATGAAGATTTTTGTGCAAGCTGTACATTAGAGGTTAAAGCAATTAACCCTTTAAGGATGTGTTCCAATCTCAGGCTTTCCTAGCCTGTGCAGTGTGGAGAAAAAAAAATACTAGCAAGGTTCTTCTCAACTTCTGCATGCCTGAAAAAAGGAATATTAATCATGTAGGTTCACCAGTCAGGTTACATCTAAATTCCCCATGGTAAATGAGACTAAAGAAATGCAAACTATTCTAGTGCTGTACAATCCAGATGTAGTGATAATGCCCTGCTTGTTATTACCAACATTCCACAGCAATTAGCCAATTGTGGAAGAATCCTAAATCTATAGCAAGAAAATCAGATTGCCTCAAAGTGTGGTCCTGTCCCATCATGTGACTGAAAGTGTAGGATTAAAGGAATTGCTATCTCAGGGTTTCTCATGCACTTTTTAGCTCATAATTGAAAGCATTTTTTTTTCAACTGCCAGTTATGCAATTACAACACAGGTTCTTGCCCTCCTGTGTACCCTTCCCAGTCCTCCAGGCTTTGCAGCCAAACCCTGCTCTCAGTTCTACCTGCAGAGACCTATTCCTGTCGGTCTGTCTGTGATACACCAACAACAGGCAAAGAACAACTTGCTTAAATGTGAGAGCTATCCGTTCCCAAGTGTTGATTCCCTTGAAAATGTGGTAAGTTTCTCTTATCTAGTCTTCTTTTTCAGATATAGCAGGAAGAAAAAGCATGAATTTGGAAGCCCTGTGGTTTCAGTACATGCACAGAGGTACTTTAAAAACCACAGATTCGGAGATTACTACTTGATACTAAAAAACCACCAAAAACCCCAATACATCAACACACAGGGACTGTGAGCACTCAGAAATAAAGTTTTCCAGGTCCATGGTACTTACGTTACTTACTTTACCTTATACTGATAAGGTAAATGAATAAAACCTCCCCCAACAATTCCTAATAGAAGTCATTTACTAATTCATTCTATGGTTTTTTTTCCCCTGGTAAACTAAAGTGACATATCAGTGAGGCATTCTCCAGTTCTGTTATCAATCCCTGCTCCAATATTTAATCTATATCTAGGAAAGACTTTTTGCTTCTCCATCACACTGCCTGACAAGGAGAAAACCTATCTTCTTCCTCACCCCATGTGGGCACACAGGTGTAACATCCTGCACCTGTACCCTCTGTAATAACTGTGTCTGTGGAAAAACAACAAATATATTGAAACTGTCCTCTGATGATGGTCAGGCACATCCTGAAAGAGCACTCTTCCATAGGAGGGAACCAGGCAGAGTGATAGCTGAAGGGGTGGCCACAAGTGCAGACAGAAAAGCCAGTAAGACTGTGTAATACAGTTCTAAGCTTGTACATCCCATGTCCTAAAGAGACCTTCTCTTTCAAATTCACCAGCACAGGCTTGCTTTCTTTTCCTCCTGTACTGCACGAACTGACGCAAGTTTTCAAAAACATTATCTGTATATAACAGTACCAACAAGGTAGGGCCTTAGTTTTTTTCAAGCATTTGTGTACATTAAAAAGGGAAATCTACTACATGAAAAAAAGAATATAATCAAAGAATAAGATTAACCTTGATAATTGACAGTCTTACTTGAGGACACCTAAAGACAAATAAATAGAAACACCTCGCTTTATTTCACTTCTCACTTCATCCTCTCAGATGGGAGGTTCTGTAGGTAAAATGCCCTTTTCACACAGGGCCTATTAGTACACGGTCTAGCACAGTTTTTCCCTCTTCTAATTGAGATCTGTAAATAGTGAAACACAGATTGGTGTTACTCTTAATTAAGTATGCCTCTTTCCACCCAGAGCACTTTTCTGTCAGCTTGAGGGAGCACCAAGAGCTGTCAAAACAGACACATTGAATTAGCGCAGAAGTCAGACGTGCTGACATGCGTAATGTAAGCAGATTGTCCCACTTTTCCACCCACTGAATTCTTGTTGCTAATCTAATTAATACCCTCTGATTATTTCAGATGGTCACTTGGCAAGTGACAACACAGATAAAAGGCTGGGGCACGTTGTGACATGTACCTGGGTTTTATCTGCCTCATTTCCAGCACACTTTTCTTTGTGTATTTCTCTCCTCTATCGCCCTTGTTACTGTTCACCTATTTCAAACATGGTACCTCTGCTTCCCAGGTTTTGGGGGTATTGAGACACAAAGAACCTGGTTGATTTGGAAGGCAAATACATTCTTTTGTTTTCCCTAGATTTTTAAATTTATCGCCTCTGTTCTCCTGTGTGCCCTTCCCTTTTCTGCATCCCTTTTCACCTCTTCTATGCTACTCGGTCCTCATTTTGCCTGTAGGCTTCTCATGCAGTCCTTGCAAACTCATCCACCACCCACTGGTACAGTGTTGGTCTAGAGGTGACAGTGAGGGCTGAGGGCCTCACTGGGCTGGGGAGAATCCACGGAGAAGGAGCCCTCACCTGGAGATCTTGGAGGATGAGTATTTGAAGGTACAAGGAGTGAAGCAAACATGGAGGATGCAGATCTGGTACAAGGTACAATATTTGCTTGTTATATGTTTGGCCATACTCATGCATTCTGGGAACAAATAGGAGGCACTGAAGAGGCAGGATGGTGACTCCTTTGCCAAGCACAAAGAGAATATATTTTCCCCTCATTCTCCTACTCCTTCACCTCAGACTGAGGCTAAACAAAGTCATGAACAACCATGGTGAAACAACAAGGAAAACTACTGGAGTTTTTGGACATGAGATGATTTGGAAGTTTTTATTTAGCATTGACATATTTTCAATAATAAGAGAAGATGCACACATACACACACAAAAGAGGTCTCTTTCCAAGAGAAGTGATACAGCAAAACTCTGTAATTCAAGAATTAAAGTTGAGTAGTATGTGTATGTGTGATAGATCTCACAGAAGAGGATCGTTTGTGGAGTTCTGTTACAAGGGAAACAAGAAAACCTGCACAGACACGAGAGTGTGGGAGCAAACAAGAGCGTCTCTGCAGAATGGATCGGTTCATGGAAAACCAAGGCCATACCAAAGGGGGTGAGTGGATCAGAGTACTTTGAACGCAAACGTGGTGGTTGTCAACCTTTTATATCCACCGTGCCTACACTCCTTACAAGTGACTCATCTGCATCCAGAAAGCACTGCCCACATAACTAACGTTGTTCTTATAAAGCATCTGATTCAAATTCCATTTTACTCAGCTGGAGAAAAATAAGGAAACTGTGGGGACATCCCAAAAAGTTAAGTAAGGTCCACTAAGTGGGTGCAGAGAATAAATCCAGTTATTATATCTTTTAACCTGAATTTCCCATGGCAAGAAAACAGACATAGTCTGACTAATAAGGTTTGTATGAAAACATAGCCCTTGTATCACAAAACATTCTCTCCTTATTTAAAGAGGAATAATGTAGCTGTGTATTTTCTTTTTTATGCAAACTCTACTGGAGTAGAGCAGAACTCCTTAACAAAAAGGCTCAAGAGTTAAACTGTACCAAGCCCAATATTTCACAAAGGTCTCATTATGTTAGAACAATTTAACATGCTGCTGGCAATAAATACAATAATTGCATTCAGTCAGACAGAAAAATGAAGACAGGGGGCCTGAATTCTTTATCAGCATAGGTCTTCTACTAGCTCAAAAACATTCCCTCATTATTTGCTCCATTCCATTTTCGCTTTAGGAAGTCACTAGAGGGCATCATCACCTACTCAATCCTGCCTGCAGACCAGGTCAGATGGGTCATACCCTACCCTCCAGAAGCTCTGCTACTCTCTGTAGGAGTGCTTTCTGCAGACCTCTGAAAAATCAGATTCCAGTTGTTCCCACAGCCCTAGCAGAGGGGGTCCTGCAGGGGCATCATGAAAATGGCCTACAGCAGAGAGGAGAATTCTTAAAAATGGCACTACTAAACAGAGCTCTCCATCAACTGCCTTCACTTCTCTGTGTGATTATTTGTAAAAGCACTCACTTACCAACTTTTCCAAACTGCCCTGACCATTTGGAAAGACAAAGTGCTGAATAGAACATGAGAAGATGAGTAGCTTTGCTAGACCCAGGGCAGGAATCATGTCCCTCAGATTCATCATATATGTGTCTACTCCTAACACAACCCAGATCCCATTTTTACACAAGGGCTCTTACAGTGAACACAAAAGTTGAAAGATCTGGGTGTTGCATGAAATGCAAACATAGGGGAGAGGGTCCATCAGCCCCATTCTTTATATATCCTTTTCTCTCTTGCTTCCTGTGCTTCCTAAAAAGTCCCAGGGGGTATCTTCTCCACATCTTTGAATTTTTAACCATGAACACAACCCCCACTATCCCAGAATCTTTAATAACATCACTACTTGGACAGCTTTCCTGGAGATAAAGCATGCACATACAGCCTGGGAGTCAGGGATATTTTGATCCCTTGACTCTTATTACAGACAGTGCTACACACATACAAATTCACACCAGGGTGAAACCCAGGTACAGGCTGCCACTGCTTATCATCCCCATGCCCCAGTCCCACAACTCAGGCGTGGTGTGGGTGTGACAGGGCCACGGGATTCATGTTCCCCTGTCTGTGCACAGGGATGGCACAGGGAGCACCTGCTAAATGCAGGACAGAAGAGTTTTTGTCAGTGTGAGGCCTCGCTGCTAGCATTTTCCAAATTAATCTCGTATGTGGGTGGAAAGCTGTAATATCCTGAGAAAGGTCTTCATCCATCAAAGGACTTGGAAGGAACATCAATTTTTTAAGGAAATTATGGAGTTCAGAGAGACTGTGGACTAGTGACACATTGTCTTAGAGCATGCAAAATACACCTGTCTCACCAGGGTCTTCCAAGAGCAGCTTTGGACTACCACCAAAGCCTGGAGCAGTGCAAAAAGCACCTGAATTTCCAGTGTTGGAAACACCTGTTATACAAGAAACAGATCCATAGGTCATAAAGAGTTTGTTGCATTTTGATTTTCACCTGGGATTTCCCCTTCAAAGGGTGGGTACGTGGGGCTGTTCTATCCATGCTGACTCCCAAGGGCATACTTCAGTTTGGAGGGAATAAATAAGTAGTAGGTGAATAAAATCCCTGCCCTGCACTATGAGCCATGGTATACCTGGCACAGTGTGCAAGAGAGCAGCTTTATCAACTCGTTTACCAAAATAGATCAAATGTTGGAAGTACAAGAGGAACTGGAGGGGACAACGACATCTATCACTAAAATTGTGGAGGAGCAGTACTGTAAAAGGCAAGTAAGGTAAGCAGGTAGGTAGGGATAAAAAGAATGGGGAAACACTGGAACTACATCCCAGTTAAAGAGGTAAAACATTCAGATTGAGGCACAAATAATCTCATGAGCTTCATCGTCCAAGGCTTGGGAAAAAATAACACATCTGTGTTAGAAAAATCAATAAAGTGCACTCAAGTGGGGTCACAGTTTTGGGTATCAGAAACTTCAAACCTGGTTAAATACCTCTGTGAACATTTCATGTAACTTTCCAGGATGAAAATTATCAATGTTTTCATGGGACATCAATAATAAAATCACGTTAGAGTAAAAAGTTACTGTTGTTTCTATATGTACTGAGAGGCAAAGGTTTCTGTGGACTGGAAAGAGTGGCGCCTACCTTTCTGTGTACAGACAATGGGAGGACACTTGATGATTAGTATTCACTAAAGCAGAGGTACAGTCTCAGTCATTCTAACAGAAACCCACCCATTCCCAGGCATACGTCTCTTACTCACAAGCCAGCATTTAGATATGCAAATAACAACATATTGTTATCAGCAGTTTGTCCAATAATATTTCCTTTGTTTCATCAAAAAGGCGTATCAGTTTTGTGCAGTTGGCAGTGAATATGCAAAGAGGAATTTGAAAAAGCAAGACCAGCCAGAACAGCAGCCTCTGCCAGTCTGATTGCAGGCATCACTGATGTCAGACCATGCATCAGAAGGTTAGGGTGCTAATGACTTGTTGATGTGTTTGACATTATGCAGCTGTCTCTAAGCAGGTATTTTCACAGTAAGTGTTGTTTTTAGAGATGTTGCCCTATTACTCATGAGCTGGAAGTTTCAAGGGAAAATTTTGAAAACAAGATAAAAGCTTGAGGGGACAGGGAAGAAGAGAGAGAGAAAGCTTGTCTGAACCCTCACATTACTTAGTCCAAAACATAGAAATGTGAAATACCATGTCTTTGGTCACAAGCCTGTTAAGAAATTAGAAATACTGGACACTTAAACTCATCTTCTCAGCTACAGTAATAGAATCATTGAATGGTTTGGGACCTTTAAATGTCATCTAGTCCAACCCCTTGCAATGAGTAGGGAAGAGTCATTTGTTTATATTCATGTATACATAATCAGCTGCAGTCCTTGAACAGAAGTTAAAACATATTCAAAAAAGAGGAGAGAATTTGAAGTAATAGAACTAACTAAATTATCCTGAAATAATCCAGCTAGTTTATCTTCTTTGGGTTTTTTTTGTCTGTCTTTCCTTTGGAGATTTGCAAGACAATTTTCAGAGCCTAATTAACTTTTCGCATGAAGTCCTTTCATTTTGGAGAATTAATCACATTTAATCTGCAGACACTAGCCATTATAAAAAATCTGTCTGTCCACTGTAACAGCAGGATTATGAAAAAATACATGGAAAGTGACATTCACATTAGCCTGAGAGTGTTTTTGGCAGTCATCAACTGGCTTTTCTAGTTACTGTGACTTTAACCCATCATCACTTTTTCATTACAAGTACTCGAGCAGTGGAGTAGGTTAGGCTGCCAAGTGGCTTTTCCAGGCATTTATTATGACAGTAATGTTTATGTTTGAAGTTATCAAGCCCCTTCTGAGTGAATTACTGTCTTAAACACAGAGTTTCACACTGTCAGCTAGAGACCAGCTGTGTGGGGTGGTTTTGGAGTCAGTGTTCTTTAGGGACAGAGGAGTGCGGAGTTGATTGCAAACAGAGGAATCATGAAGGCATTTTGGGCTGTGTATCCAAAGAAATTTGTTCCAGGAGTGAAGGTGCTGGAAGTCCCTCACAAGAGACTTTGCATAAAACAAAAATGTGTATATCTGTATGAGAAGGCAACTGAGAAAGAATACCAGTGCAGTGAAATATGTCTAAGAAAGGGGGGCAGGGGTTGAATGGAGGAAGGTGGAGGGGGGAAGAACAGGTTCTCTGTAGATAAAGGGATTAAGAACTATGGAAAATATTTCCATAACGATGCCAAAGAAAAAGAGATACATTGTTGTATTTTGCACTTCAGCCAGAAGTGCAATCAGTGCTGTGCAGAACACATGCAGAAATACGGCTGCCTAGGAGAGTATGTGTTCTACGATGATTCATATCAGCTAAATAAAGGTAATTAAAGATATAAAGGACTGAAGCAGTAAAAACAGGACTGAGCTATTTAACCAAGTGTGACAGCTTTGCATGACTGATTATTCATGAACTACTCCTAGGTAGTTAAGAAACATAAAATGTGATTCATAATCTCTAGAAAGAAAACAAGCTATTTATTAAGAAACCTAACTTTGTGCCACTCCTAAAACTAGTATAAATATTTTAATTTCTGTCTATAAAATTTCTGAAAGACATGAATAACCCATTCACCCATACACCCATTCACGTAAGGCACATATGTATACACACATCTATTCCTTAGCTGGCAGTTAGCTGGTAGGCACCAATATATGCAACGCAAATGCATATTCCAAAAGCATTATGCAATCCGATGTTATTTCTACCTACTTCTTACCATGTATTTTAATGGAGATCAAGTCTATCAACTACGGAATATTAAATCAGCAGGCCTTTGTAAAAGAGAAATGATCCACCATATTATCCTCTGATCAGGCTGAAAGCTCTACTCTTCCCAGGTATGTAATTGTGTAGCACACTAAATTATGACCCTAAAGCGTATTAAAAACTCTTCATTAACTCTTCACATGCAGCAATTTCAGCTCATTTACTTCATTAGTTAGCTGCTAATACTGAGTGCACTGAAAGCACATGTGCATGGGGGGGTTAATGTGGGAGCCACAACAACACTATGAATTACCAGTTCATTGCACAGCACCTAGAAAATCCCTAATTACAGCTCACAAGTTCATAATGAACCAAACGTATATAACTCTACAGAATGATCTGTTAACAAAAAAAGCTTACACTAATTCTTGTTTATTCATCTGGGCATCACAGCAGGATGAGAGATAAGTGCTCATTTACATGTCATTTGGGCTTTTTGTTATTTTGTTTTTAATTTTCCCTGCACTTTCTGCTGCTAAGCATGACTGTTTCTCTTGGTTTCTTGGGACTTTTTTTTTACTGATTTGGTACAGTATATAAACATATATTATAAGAAGTCATGCCATTATAAGCATGCTTTATTATGAGCCTGTTTTGACTTAAACATAAAACAAACACCAGGAAATTGCTATCAAAGCTATTTGCCATAAAATAATGTTGCTTGACTATTGAATGCTGTAATTGGATATTCCTACAGTTGCCAGTGAGTTTGCAGTTGAACTATTCAGGTATTACGTGGATGGGATTTTCCTGGAATGTCCACCTGAATCAAACAGTGAATTTCTCAGACTAGCTTAAACATGGATAGTCTCATTTTTCTTTCAGGGTAAAGTCATGGCACAGCTTCTTCAGGATCCCTTTTAGAATTACTGCATTTTAGTCAGGTTTTCCTCCATCCTATGCTACTTATATTGTATTGAAGAAGAAAAATAAGATACTTTATATAAGCACCAAAAAACCCAAAGAAAAGAAACTACTCAAAACCCTACCTCTAAACCCCCTTCATATCAATTTCTACATTTGTTTTCCAACTCATTTTTTGCTTCAGTACTTCATTAATAATTTAAAGTAATATTTCTAACATTCCTAGATTTGTTCTATTTTGATTACAACTGCAACGTTTCCAGGAACAAAACAAAGCTTATATTAAAAAAATACTTTGTGTCATATGACTATGGAAATTACTTTAAAAAATGGAGTGGCCCTTTACAAGGTTGCTGCTATATCTGACTCCACTGCAGCCTTACTTGCTTTTCTTTGCCACCAATTATTAGTTGCAGCTGAAAGAAAAGGACAGATTCTGCAAGGAATCTGCAATATGGTATTCAGCTTTCTCTCCTTTCACAGGCTAAAGTTTTGTTTCTCTTGCTATAGCCCGAGGATCAATAGTCATAATAATGGCATATATTCTCATTTTCCTCATGGAAATTTTGTGGAATTTAATGTCTAACCTTTCTGTAGAGACTTTAAAACCCCTATGTAGTTCTGCTACAGCAATATCTCTCTTTAAGAATCATTAGGATGAATTACAACATCCTACCAAAAAAAAAAAAAAGTATTTATGTATGACTTGAACATATTTTTACTGGACTTTGCAGGATTTCCTCCCTTCATCTGTTCAAGATGACTTATCCACAGAGATTAAATACAGTTTTGAATCTGTCCTTGAATGTACTAACAGCTGTAACACAGTGTAAATAAAATAAAGGCAGGTCTACTTCCAGAAAAACATGCGTAGTTATGCAAAACCTAAAGTAATGTTATGCTTATAGGATTAGATGTGGAAGATAGTCATGGAGGTTGTCTATGCTGCCTCTCTTTTTGTGAGGGTTTGAAACATCCAGAGAGAAATGCAGCCAATACCAAGGACAATATCTGTGGTTTCTTGCAGTACCTGTCACTGGACAACAGAACTTCCTGTGTTCTGAGCACACTTGCTCTGCATTATCCTCCAAACCTGCTTTGTTTCAAGAGATCTTTGTAATAGTAGAACAATTAGCCTCAGTGTTTTTATACTGCAACATTGTCAGCCCAAGAGAGGAAGATACACAATGCAAATGATGACCTGAGGACTCGGGAATTTAATATGCAAAAACACCACATGCAAACTTCAGTGGGTAGAGATCCCTGTAATATGTATGAGGGCTGGGTTTAGAGCAAGATGGAGTGATCTTGCTGGAATAAATCATTGCATAAGCGTGGAACATCTTTCTCTGACCTTCTGGATTCAGACAGCCTGGCTCTGAACATGCAACACTGACCTTGAAATTACTATGTGAATAGTCAGAAATACTCTGGAAAAAAGTCAGTGGTCTGGGTTTTAGCTGGAGTCAAGGCATTTAGGCTACAGGACATAAACGTTTTCATTGCATGATAAAAAGTGTTCATGGCATCTAATAAATTCATTATCTGGTTCATGTAGGTACTCACTGCTGTTATTATTCTTGTGGTTAATAGTAGCAGTGCTAATAAGAGTCTGCCAGTCTTAGTAGAGACTGGGCTTTGTGGGGGAAAAAAAAGGCAGAACAAGTCTCAAAGAATCAATGCCAGAAATTAAATCTCAAATTTTATTTATTTCTTTATCTGAGGGGTCATGTGTCACTGCCACACATTGTTCTAAGACAGGGTAGCATAAAACAAAAGCAAAAAAGCAGCTTGTTTGTCTTTATCAGCATATGACCTGCAGAGTGTATGAAGTTGACACTCTGCCTTTTCACTGCCCCTGTTGCAGGGGAATAACAGACAGACAGGTGTGGCAGCCCGTCAGGCTGCTAATCTCTTTTATCAGCCCAGCATGAATGGGTAGAGCTCATGAATCAGAGTCCAAAGGGTGGATGTGAGAGAATTACCTTGCTGCTACCTGGAGAAATGGAGGTGGCATTTCTTCTGTAAGCAGGATCATTTAATCCACACTGGTCCTTGCCCTCCAGAGTGTGGGGGCCTCCTTGGCCAGGAAAAGAAGGAGCAGATTAAATTCAGCACTGCTAGGATAAGGAGCTATCCACTTGGCATGGGAGAAGAACCTCAAATTCTCATTAAAAAGGCAAAACCCACAGTGCTGCAAGCTCACCAAGGGCTCAGCTAAACAGGCAGCCTTCAGCTGGGGGGCCAAAGGGCCAGATGGTTTTGTCACCCCTGCTTCCCTAGGCCTGCAAAGCCCACTCAGTTTGGAGATCCTGCCACTATGTCCCCACAGGCAAACCAACCTCTGCAGTCTCCAGGGCCATTGGACTCCCTCTCTCCATGCAGACTTCCAGTGGGGAGCAGCTCATCCTAAAACATGCTGGAACTGCTGGAAAAGGGTGCCGGGGATGTTGTGAAAGTGTAACGGCATAAACAATCAAGCAAAGAGTGTTTCTTCACTGTTCAATTTAGCAGCTCAGATACAATCACAGAGGCCATGCGCATTTAGTTCCCATCAGAGCTTCCCAGAGTGATTATGTCCAAGTGCCAGGTCTGTGCAGAATGGACCAAATCCACATCCTCTGACACCTTATTCTTTTCAGCAGAATTATAGGAATTTGGTCAGATACAAGAAACATTGGTGGCTTGAACTGTCCCCGTTCTTGAGACTTTACTGGAAATATCCACTGGGAAAGAGACCAGCTACTGTAAAATTTTTCATCATTCTCTCCCCCAGCCTGGGTTAGATGTGCTTTCTGAAGGGCTCCAGACAAAACCTTTTGCATTTTTATCATTAATCTTTTGCTTCAGCTTGAAATTAAAACAAAAAAATTTTTAAAAAAAAAAATTGCTTTAGAAACAGATTAATGCATAATGCTTGAATGGGTAAAGAAAAACGGGGTTTTTCTTTTAAACAACTTGCCAAAATTAATTTTGCAGTGAAATTATTCTTCCCTCAATTCTATGTTTCCTTCTTCAATTGAACTTACACTGAAATAACACTCTTAATCCCCAAGAAGCATCAATATTTTTGCTGTAAAGCATTGCACAACTTGTGGTATGGACTAATGCCATGCATTAGCCATGAAGCAAGGTTTGACGTAGCTAAAGAACATCAAGTACAATACCACATTTTATCAAAACCAAACAGCAGAACAATGCACACAAGGCTCTCACAAATATACCAGACCCATCAGATTTCAATCTGATAAAGTCAATACAGAGAAGAAATATAGGGTACAGTCTGTCTTCATTAACACAGAAATCGGCACAGCAGTTCCACTCTCCCTCTGCAGCATGCTCTTAATCCAACAGACAGGGGGACCAGCTTCTTAGGCTGAAATGTTGGGAGTTTGGAATTCAAAGATCAGTGCTTTTCCACCAGAGCTCACGTCCGTCAGAAATGCCATGGAAGGGACTTGCCCTCCCGCAGGCAGACAGACCAGGCAGCATTTTGGTTTCTTGGGAGCACCTCTCTGGAGACCTGCAGCAAAGAAGTGACCTCTATCCCCATCTCTGCCTGCAGCTAAAAGGGAGGCACCCACACAGTTAATCAGTGAGCTGGCAGAGCCTTAACATCCGTCCTATGCCCTACTGTGGTTTAATGTGTCCCTTGCAACGAGGAAGGAATACGTTAAAAACCCATGTGGAGTGATCAGCAGTGAAAAGGTGGAGAGCAAGAGAGGGGTAGGCTGAGCCCTGGAAATGGGTGTTGAATCAGGGTAGCTCAGCAGTGCCACAGCACAGCCATCCCTCTCCTTCCTGCACTGGCTGTCAGCAGCAGGAGCACCCAGGACACTGGGGGTGCATCCCGAGGGCGTACAGGAGGCAGCACATTGGGGCAAACCCCAGCTGCTTTCACCCAGAGCGTGCAGGCCTAGCTGTGGTTGCATGGAGAGCTACACGGGCTAATTGCCATGGGGTTATTCCCATTTCCCAACAAGGTTTGGCTGTTGGCCACACACACACGATTGGAGTGCCACCAGTATCTGAGCACACCAAATGGAAGCTACCTTCGGTGCATCTGCATGCCCACCTGGCACACTCTCTTATCACACGGGTTGTCTACCTTGACAAGATAGGTGCGCAATTGCCCACGTGCCTTTCATTGTCCAGTACAGAGGCCAAAGATCTGATCAGACATTTCAGTTTGTCTGTCACAGTGACAAGCAGCACCATGCAAAATTGTGCAAGCCAGTCCAAACACCAGAAACAACACCAGCCTTAAAACAGAGATCCACCTAACGATGCAAGAGACGAACCCGGCTAATTAAGGAGTTACAAGAGCCCTGGGCAGCAGGTGAAAAACCACGGGGGATGGATTTCTGCTGCACTGCATGCTGTGAACAGGCAGTTGAGCAGAGCAGCTGTGCTAATTTTGTGGCCAGCCTGCTTCCACAAAAGCCTGCACCCAGCCTGGTTGCTCAGGATGACCCAGGGCACCTCAACACTGCACCCTGTCCTGAGTCACACCTGAGCTGAACTTGCTGGCTCTGACACTGGGGAAGCCCTAGCATGTTGCAATGATTTTCTTAAAAACACAGCTCTGACTGGCATCACCATGTTCCTCACTCATTTTTCTGCTCATTTTTGGGGAAGATGTATGAGATGCACGTTGCAGAGGGCCTAACTGCACTGCATAACCCAGCACAGTCCATGCTGGGCTACAGCATCACTTTGGTGGACACCACAGTGTTTGTGTTATGCTCCCTAGAGCCCCATCTTCATGGTTTGCATTCTGGCTCATGCCTATGGTGAGGGGCCAGAGAGAGGTGGGATGGAAGCAAAAGCATTGACTCCCAACACTGAAGGTCAAATAACTCACCATTGACAGATTTAATTAAAAAAGATACATCCTCAGTGTTAGGTACATGGTGGTTGAAAAAGTTGAGAAGGGAGTGAAGTGCTAAAGTGAAGATAATTAAAGAAGCAAACACTGCTGAAACTTGTGTTATGAGTGGTTTACAGTAGAGCCAAGGTTTTTCTTAGTCCAGTAAATATTCTAATTTAGACACCAATCCAAACCTCATTTAATGAGATGTATGGAAATACTGCAAATAGAGCCTGTCAGTGTGCCTGTCTGAAGAGTGTGAAAGTTATACTGCAGGACTGGTTTTCTCCACCATGTTTTCTCTTTCAATCATGATTGAAGCCAAATAACACGAAAGGTAAGTTCAAATGTTTTTTAAAGGAAGAGTTTCTAAACCCTTATTTCATTTGTTATGGGTGAAGATCTAGTCTCCCTGAACAGGTTTGTTCTATGCAGTAACCAAAAAGAATTATTTTCTCAAGTCTCATATTAAAGGGCAGGGAATGAACATTTTGGTTTTCCATTAAAGAAGAAATGCACAGAGACCATAGGCTGCTCTGATTTATGGCTGGGCTGTCTGGTGTGTGTTATGGCTTGGACTGATATGAAGCCATTGTGACTTAGAGTAAACTAAATAGGGACCATAAATGGAAAATGTTTAAAAGGCCATTACATAACTGAACAAATGGGCTGAAAATCTTGTCTGCATGCTTCTCCCACACACATTAGCTGGGGATGACGGTTTCACCTGAGATTGAATCTCATCTGTTGCCGCTATATGTATTGCCAGGCTACAGCAAATATTACTAATCACATCTAATTATTTTTTTAAGAACAGTGAAGGAAAACAAATACAATCAGATAAACTGACTCCTTTTGCAACTTCACTTCTAGCATCATTACATGTAACATAGACAATAAAATGTCAGATATAAAGAAAATTACCTTTTTTATATACAGAAACTAGAGGAGCACTTACTAGGACACAAAGCTTTGCCTCCCATGCACTTGGCTTAGCACCCACATTTCAAGGTAACCATTGGGTTATGCCACCAGCCACCAATAGAGAAGCCAAGCATTTTGCAGCGCACATGGAAGGAAATGCAAGGTCAGAACTCAAGGGACTGAGAAAGAAAGCCATCAGCTATGCCTTCTGCCCAAAGCTGTGCCCTGTCACCTCTGGGAGCATGCATGACTATAGCCTGTAAACCAATGGTAATAAAGTCACTGCAGGAAAAAACTGCAGCTACTTTTGGCTACCTGATTCAAAGCAGCCACAGCATTGCTGAGCAAGCACTGGGGGAGAAGGACACGCTTGTGTGACCTACAGGGACTCTGCCACGGTACCAGCAAGTGCCCAGCCTCCACCAGGTACTCACTCACTGCTGGGATATTGTTCAGAGGCATTGGAAAGGCCACAGAGGTACTCGTGTTATTCCTGGGCAGCTCCCCAGTGACCTGCACTTGCTTTCCCAAATCTTTCCTCCAAGCCTTTAAAAAGCAGTGGTTTGCTGGTATTTTCTTGGGAAAACCTCTCAAATGCTTGATCACCTATGTTTATTTATAAAATTCTTCCACTGCTTCAACTACCTCAAAAATGTCACCTGTTTGCCAGGTTTTTGTTTAGACTATATTCTTCTATATGATGAACAGAAATGTATCAGATTAACAGAAACAAGCCACAGGAATGTCCTCATCCTGGTGCTACCTGTGTGGCCTGGGACAGCCCCTGTTCTCCCCTGGGCCAAAGTGCAGATCTGCCCTCAGAAAAATATGCTGTTCTTCACTAGGCCAGGCTCACTTATGTGTTGAGTGCTGTGGTGATGGTTGTGAGGTGCTCAGTTACCTACAAGTCTCCTTTAGGGATGTTTTTTGCTCCAAGTTCAAGTATCGAAGTGCATTGACTGGCATCTCTGTGCGCCCCTTCTTGTCAGCTTCTGGGAAGGGTTTAATGTTTCTCCGTCAGTTGTGATGACTGATTCTTCATGTGCTTCTACAACTTCACTTTACAACAACAAAGTAAATCTGTTATCAGTTAATAATTAAATAATTATGAATCTAAGGTACTTCATATGAATGCAAATAGGTATTTGTGAAGACTTCTCCCATAACCAACTTGGAATGCCTCTTAATTTTTATTTTTCCTGACATCTTCATTTCGCTGACAAATTCAACTGAAATCCAGACTGAAAAGCTGTATCACATCCTAGATTCTGTAAATGCTGGAGAAAACTCTGAGTGGGAGAAGTTCCCAGTTTCTGTGCCACAGTGGATTTACAAAGCTCTCAAAAAATGTCTGAACTATTTGGTATAGCAAGAGGCAATCCTATTGATTAATGGGTAACAAATTGCCCTCTTTCCAGAGAATCAAGATCAAAGTATGTTTTCACCAGAAATTTAAAACCTTAGGGGTGTTGGATAACTGAGCAGTGAGTAACTGAGATATGGAATCTTTCACCTGCAGCAGTCAACTCCTATTCACAACTGATGTTCAGAATGACTAAAACTTGTGCTGGATGGTGCCCGTGCAGTACCATCATCTCTGGTGTACAAAGTTGGTTTCTAATAGTACTGCCATCTCCAGCACCATATCTCTCCAGATGGTGGGTGAGGCAGGAGCTGATTTTAAAATGACAATGAAATCTACAGAGAAATCATAAGAAAAATTTTACCTTAGCAGTTTCTGGAAATAAAACATTTAATGCAAAAGTATCATGACTGCTTCTAGTCTTGAACAGGGGAGGACAGAACTATAGATTTTTTTTTTTTTCCACAAGCTATAGATTCTCTCTACAGAATGATGGAAAAATTCAGAGAGTCTTAAAGCTGTGAGTGGCAAAATTATAAGCAGATAATTCTGCCACCTTTCCTACATTGCTGAAATCAACAGTCTACCCATGAAGTGAAACAGCAGTTCTCTGAGAAATTATGTATTTGTGATGGCTCTGCTTTCTTTTAACTTTTAAGTAATTTTCATTGACCTTTTAGGATTTCTGTAACTTTTCTTTTTGCCCAAGAGTGAGCATATGCAAATTATTTTTCTGCTCTATTTCCTTCATTAGTAATACCTAATTCTGCAGGCTTGTGTATTTAAATCCGCACCTATAGCATAGCTTGTGGTCAAGATGCCAACTCTTCTTTCACATACATTTAATTTCCTGGGATGAAATGCTGATTCAAGTGGACTTAATAAAGAAGTAAATCATTTAAGCATGGAAATGAAGCTGTTGCATGTGAGAGATCTCCAGTCATCTCACAAGTGCATACCAATGGTGCGGTTTAATCTCTACATCTTTTGTTTGGTCTGATGAGGCACATCCCAGTTCTTATTAGGCATCAGGAAGAGAGCAAGTTATCCTTAGAAGATAGCAGCATGAGACTCAGTCCTTGCTTCCTGATATATCCGAGTCCAACATCATGTCATGTACCCAAGGAGGAGAGTACCAAGTGCCAAATCCATTTCGCTGTGGTCTGGCAAGTGCAATAAGATGTTTCCATCTTGTTAACTCTTGGGTCATCATCTCTCTTTTGATTTTGCACTGGAATTCTCCAAGCGCCAAGGTAGAGAGAGGCTTGTTCTAGATAACAGAATTAACTTAGTAGTACTAAGTAAATTAGTCATTAGCACTTACCTGTTGTTGCTACAAACTGATCTGATCTGACACCACAGCCCGCATAGGCTTGCTCTTTCTTTGCATAGAGTTTTTACTCTTCCTGCAGTGCCGTGCAGAGTGTGCTGCTGACCTGCGACATTTGTCTGCTGACTCTCCCAACACAGGCATTGCACATCCAAACCCACACGCAAACACAAAAATTGTTCATTCGCTACAGACGATCCTCAGATAATTGATCTTAGTAGGCTGCAGCCAGCCTTTTGTTTCTACCTTCCTACATAGCAAATATCACTCAGCTTAGAAGATCAATGCTAATGCATTTTGTGTCTACCAGGTGCATTTTAGATCTCCTTTCCTTGTTGCTTTGTTGACAGTGATATGCAAGTTCAATGGTAAGATTTCTCAGCTTCTTTTCTCTTTAGCTGAGAACTCAACTGAAAACTAAAACTAGGGAATGAAACCAGAGAACAAAAGTGTTGCAAGAGAGATGATCTACACTTGGTATGTAAAAGAAAAAAAAAAATAGCTCAAACTCCTTTAACTTGTTCTGTTTCTTTTGAAACAGATTCCACATATTCGCCTTTCACTGGGTCTCTGCCACAGGTCAACAAGAAGAATGGGATTGGCTAAAAGTTTTAATTTTTATGAAACAAAAGCCAACTAGGCAGGCTGATTAACTGGATGGATGAACTTTTCAGTCAAACCAGAAATGTCTATGTTACCTTTCATTTTTTAAGGTTAAGAATTTAATTTTTTTTGTAGCAAATAAACAAAACCCACTAAACCTTATTTTCTAACACTTTCAGCAAAAGCATTTCACTATAAATGAGTGCTTCATGAGGCAGTTCAGTGCTCCATGACAGCCTAAATGAAAGGAAAAGACAATCCCTGTGCAGGGCAGCTGCTTCTATCTGGCAGATGCATTTGCATTCAGGATCTTTCATATGTCATTGAGGAAGTTGATTCAGCTCAAGTCTACACAGGTATGTATGTAAGCAACTCAAAAACAACTAGAGACTGGCTTTCTTTTGCGTGTATAAATGGTGTGAGGATTATTATACTTCTGTTTCTGACAAAAGGATTTTGAAGACAGGATTGAAAGGTATTTTAGGATACTGCACCAGAATGGGTTATGAAATTGTGTTATATGCATACAGGAAATTTTTTGTTGTATCTTTTTGTAGATAGGAGGGCAGTTATCTGCAGCACGTGATGCTGCTAGTGCAGCATTGTAGACCAATCTAGGTTAATGCTCCCCACAATCTAATGAGAACAACCACCTCTCAATTTCTTTTAACATTTGAATTTTCATTATCACTCACCTGCAGGGAAACAGTACACAGTAATCAATTACCTAACAGGTTAGAAAGGTGAGGCTCAGACATGACTCAGAGTAGGTCACTGTGAGCTGTTCTCCCACTTGTCCTCTGCAGCCAGTTTGAATTTTGCACATATTTGAATTTAAAATTTTTTCCACATGCTATTCTTCTGTCCTGAAATGCCTACAATTTCTAGCAAAATATAGGAAAAAAGTGACCAAATACAACAGTGAAATCCTAACAAAAGCCAACTTTATGAGCTGTCAATGCACGTAGCTTGGTCAGAAGATTTTGAATAAATGTCTTTTCCATGCAGATATTTTTGTTTCATCAATGCCTACATGATTCATGAAGACATATTGCAGAGTCATAAAAAGCCAAGCTGGAAAAGATCTAAGATGATGCCAGTTCATCCCTCACCCAAAAGAAAGATCATCTGCACTTATGTAATTCCCTAAGATGTTGGTCTAACTTGTTCTTACAAATGTCTGCTGTTGGGATTCCTATCCACACCATCACAAATCTCTTGTGTACACATAACCCAAATTTCATTTGTTATAGATTCAGCTTGTTATTCCTCATTTTGTCTCACTAATAATGGGAAAAGATCTTTTTTTCTCACAACTTTTTACATATTTGAAGACTGCTACCATCCTTCTGTAAAACAACCCTAGTTTTCTAAACTTTCTTCATAAAACATCTTCATTAGCTCTCCTGTCCTTCTTGCTGCACTACCAGGCAACAGGTTTTGTTTGTTTGTTTTTAATTTTAAAAGAAGTACAGTGTCCAAAGCTGAACATGTTACTGTATCTAAAGCTAGTCCCACTTCTGCTGAGTAGGCTGGAAGGGCAGTGTTGTTATCTCACAGCTGTCACACCTATTTATATATTCTCATCAATTTTTTCACAACAGCATGGCACTGCCAACTCGTTTATAGCCTGTGATCAACTGCAACACTGCATTCCTTCTTTCTACAAAACAACCATCCAATAAGTCATTTACTGTCTCATATTTGTGCAACTTGCATATTTTTGCAACACACTGAGCCATTGCTCTTGCTTTTGTTTGTCTGGAACAGCCTTTTACTTATTTACTTATCACCTCTCTAGTGTATCATCATTGTTTTGAATGGTCATCCTTTCTTTCAAAGGGCCAGCTGGCACGACCTACAAGCTCAGCAAACTGACTCTGTTTTTTCATAAGCAAAGTCATTAATGAAAATACTGAATAGTACTTGGCCCATGAAAGATCACAGCAGAGTCACGTTTAATTCAACTTAGTTTGACAGTGAATCACTAATAGCCACTCTTGGAGTACAATTTTGCAAGTAGTTTGAGCATAGTTTAGAGTAATTTCATTAGGACCATGTTTCCATACTTTGTAAATGAAAGTATCTATGAAGCAGTCAAAAGCCTAGCACAGTAAACCTAATATGTTCTCTGTCCTGTTTATAAAGAAATGTCAGCGTGTCATACTAACACAGTGAAAAAGTGGTTGGGATTGTGCTTGGAAATCCATTGTGGCTTTACAGGTCGTTTGCAAATAGAGTATGTGTAGCAATTTTGGAGAAGCTGAAGTTACACTTTCTGACCCACATTTGACTTGGTCCTCTTCTCCTCACCATCCCCTTTTACAGTACAGTTTCTGTATTTAACTTTTTCTGTTTACCATAGCTCTGATTTTCTTTTTTGAACACAACTATTAAGAACTCAAAGATTGCCTCAAATGCCTTCCTAAACCATTTGGAATAGATTTTGAAAAGACCTGCTGATGGGAAACTTTCTATTCGTATTCTTCTACCATTCCATTCTGAGGTCTCATTTCTTTTTTTTCTGATCTTAATTTGTGTGGGTATGCTGATCAGAAGTCCAACCAAATTTCCAGTGGGAAAGTTTCAAAAGGCTCTCACTATTCAGATACGTACAGAGGAAAAAAAAAAAACAAAAGGAAAAAATAAAATAAATCTATTCCAAACTGAAAAATAACATTATTTTTTGTATTGTAGTATTTTTTTTTAAACGTTCAAGATATTTTTAAAAAATAGTATGTCAAAATTTTAGAAGTTATAAGTCATGGCTGCTTTTACTTATTGCAACATGCCTTCTGGATAAAACATAAGCATAAAACCAACCCAACACAGAAAACCATAGTGATTAATTTAAGAACCTAGTATTTCTTTCCTGTTTGTCCCCTGAGACATGCATGATGGAAAACCTGCTAGCAGCAATTTTCCACTTTCATACCATGCTCAGTACCTAGGCTATAGTTTCTATGTGGTGAAATAAAACTGACAGGCTCAAAGTAGAGTTAAAGGTTTATGAGCAAAAAACCCCAGAGACCATTACCTGAGCTGTCTCATCTGTGGATTGTACTGGGTCCCTGTGGCAAACTATTGCTTTCGCCATATTAGTGCAGAAAATAAAGCTGCATAATAAAGCAAAACACATTGCAGAAATGGTCTTTTCAAACATATCACACTCCAGAAATAATTCAGCGAGAATAGGTGTTGCAGCTACTTCTCCCACATACACATTTGTCATAAGCCAGTTTTGTGCTTCGGCTGCAATCACCTGAAGCACTGAGATTTATGTCTGAATACAACGTGGCACAGTGCTGAGCTGCAGAGTCTCTGTCTGAAAATGGTTGACACCATCCACTATAAGATTCCTCGAAGTGACCAAAACAGCACATTTTATATTCCTGTGCACACAACAAAGTCCCCTAATAAGTAAGCACACAGCACTCCACAGAGATATAGTCACACCACTCTGTTTATCAAAAGCAGAATTTAGGAGAAACACATTTACAATTACACTAAAGGAAAGAAGAATGAAGCCTCCAACTCCATTATCTCAAAACAATAGCTGGAGAAAAAAAATCAGACCTTGCCAGTGAGAAAATGAGAGGACACATGCTAGAGTGATTGACAAGTTTGGACTCCATATATAGGACAATTTCTCTGGGAACCCGCTTATGTATGAACACATGCATGACACATGGGTCATGGGTACATTTTCACATGCAGGTAATGATCCAGTCATAGTTAGGATTTATGATTTATTGCAATTGATTAAAAAAAAAAAACAAAACCTACTCAAGAACATCTTAAGATAATAGAACTTGAACTCTTTCAATGCTATCCCTTTCCACTGCAGTGCATGTACCTGCTTTTTCACCAGGACATGGCAAGAAAAGGAGGATGGGTGCTGCAGTATCTTGGCGTCCCCACCTATAAAGAGATCCACCTTCTGCTACCCAAACGTTTGGACCATAGACCTCTTAGTACCTCAAGCTCCTTAAGTAGGATATAAAAGGATACTTGTAGCTACGTTGCTTCAAATAAACCCATAAACTACTCAGAGTCCTACTTTCTTTCCTAACTTTTTCTGGAAGGAAGTAGCAACATCTCCTGACAGGGCAGTTCCCATCTCCCTTTGTCCACCATCTGAGACAGAGAAGCACTGCTACGTCTCCACATCACTTCTGTGCCCATCCTCATGTGTGCAGAACAGATGTCTAGCCCGGACACCACAACCAAAAGCAAATGTGTAGTTGCTGCTCAGCATTAGGTTGGAGATGCATTTTTCTGCTTCACTCCTTTGGGCAGATGTGTAAGCCCTGGGAATAATCTAGCCAAAAGAAATTAATTGTCTGCAACCAAGCTTTGGCAGGGGCATGATGATCCACTCTACTTGTGGTTTCTTAGGTTTTTTTTTTCAACCAAGAATTTTCAATGGGCTGAGGAAAGAAGGTGTGGGAACTGGCAGAGGAACTGAGCTGTGTGGGTTGGTTACAGAGTATTTAAAAAAAAATATATATATTTACTAGCACATCAGGTGAATGCAAATAGCCCAATCCCAAAAGTTTGAAATAGAAAAAATACGTAACAGGTCACAGCTATCCTATTCCTCTGCTGGTACCAGATTGTTATCTGCAGTTTATTTTCCATCTTGGTTTTTCATGGGATAGGTGATTGCTCACTGCCTCTGAAAACCAGGCCATACTGGTGCTCAGTGATGGGGCCTCAACCATTCCCTTAGGAGAGATGAGGTAATTGTTCTCAGATATTAATAGGCAAATGCAGCATCCAGAGTTCAAAAGGACTTGATGCATCACACTGCAATTTCAGTCATAACAGTTATAGTAGTTTCTAATGCCAATTGTGCACTGCAGCAGAGTGAGCATGGAGCAGCTCTGCAGACCAAGCACCTCCAGTTACTCAACCTGCCCTTCAGAAGAACAAGTTGCACAGTCAAGAAGTAATTCCCAAAATTTGTCTTTGCAGTTCCTTCTTTTTTAAATTATATTCCACCACTTACAACACATCTCTTTACCTTGGTGATACAAATAAAAAACACCAACCTCCCCAACCCCATTTATCAGTAGTTCTGATCCCCTTTCTTCCCTTACTCCCCAGGCATGGATGTCGGAGTTTCAGAGAACCTTGTGACTCATGTGACCTCCTCACCATCCTGTGAGGACACTCACTAGTGGGAGGCATCTTTCTCAAACTAACACCCTGTGCTACTGACTCCCCAGAAAACCTGGCCATGCTGCTTGGCAGAGGAAGCTTGCAATACCCCTGGATTACCACATTTTGTGTTAAGAGAGTTTCATGCCCTAGTCTCACCAGTCCCTGGAGATTGGTGCTTTGCTAAGCATACAAAAACATTCTTAAGGCCAGAGAAACATCGTCACAAAAGTAAAACACAAAATGATCCCATTAACATACAAAATTAAAGGAAAGGTTTTGCTAATTCATGTATTTATACATGTCCTAGGTTCTCCCCCCCACACACATTTTCCCTGTTCTTCTCTGTGAAGCAGGTGATCACTTGAGATTTCACAAATTGGTTTACACTGATCTGACTGAAAGGGTTGCTAAAGGGGTAGGAAATCATCTCCCTCTCCTGGTTCTCTGACTGCAGGTTTCCAACTCCTCCCTTGAGTTGGGACTAATGATCTTGTGGCCTCAGCACGTGGAAATCTAACAAAAAGACTTACCCTTTTTCACTTCAGAATAACTTTCAGATCTGGCAGCACTGGTACAAACACCAGGCAACAAACAGGCACAGAGAAACAAGACAAGGGAGCCAGAGCTGCCCTTTCAGCAGGATTTCAAGTCAGCTTGAACAGGCTATGACTATTATCTGCAATCAAGCTCAAGGTGTTTCACATGGTGGCTGAGCTGGGACATATGCTCGCGATAAGGCTCAATTTCCAGGCTTGCCTTCCTCCAAGCGGAGGAAAGGCTTGCTGGTGTACACCCTTTTTGAGGTGGGGGATCTCCTTAAAGGCTCTAGGGCCACAGGTCCCCAGGAACTCGAAACCTTGATATCCAAACAAAATATCAGTTTTTAATAGCTCTCCCACAGTGTTGCTGGCTGTTACAGTGTAACTTTATTTTCTGAAACATAAAGAGTCTTTAAAAATGCTGATGACCCTTGGGCGTAGCTGCATGGAGTTATTATCTTGTGAAACCATTTATTTAAGGTGACAGCAAAGCTTATTAGCTGGCTTTGTACTTAACCTGAGTATAAACAAATGGGTTATCCATGCATAGTGAATTAAATTCTTTCTACACACCAGGGGAAAAAAAAAAAAAAAAAAAAAAAAGAGTTTTTAAACACCNGTAATGAATTTAATTTTTTTTTCCCACCAAGGGAAAAAAAAAAAAAAAAAAAAAAGGTGTTTTAACACCACCACATAAACTTTCATTGTACGTGTATTTAAAAATTACATTTGATGAAAAGTCTGGGGAAGTAGGAGGGCAAAATATGTCTGTCTTACAGTGGCAGCAAAGTAAAAAATTAGATTAGCTTTATCATCTAACTCTAAACTTTCCTGAAAGTAAATACAACTTTTATTATCCCTTCACCTCCAAACCTACTGGAAAAGTAAAAAGTATCCTTAAGACAAATGTGATTGCATGAGAGCTGCTGGGCATGCCATGCGTCCCCATGCAGAGTGCCCTTCTCCATGAAATGCCTCCTGGCATGCCAGTGATTTCAGTCTGAACATGCTGAAATGTTTCACTCGTGAACTGTAAAATACTGAAAAATATTGGTTTGGCATGAATAACTAGTGAATCATCAGCATTTGTAATTGTTTGGGGGTACGGAGGTAGTCTTGGCTTATTTGTATTCTGGTTTCACATGAGAACATTGATATGAAACAGCAGTAATTGAATCTGATAAGCTCTGGTGAGCCTTTCCCCACGAGAGGAGGTACGATTTAGAGAGAGATACAGGAGTACAGAGGGAATTCTAGAAGGATGCATGGAGAGTTGCAGGTTGCCTCACATCACAACTCACAAATTTTATACACTCCCAAAATGAGTGATCATCATCAGGCAAAGCTAATTACCTGAGACATTATGATTCTATCTGCTATGAGCAGGATGAAATTCAAGGTGATCTCTCCCCCTTTTTAATTGTCTGTCTATTTAAGCTTTCTTTGAAAATACAGGGATCTTAGATAGCATAAGATTCCAGTCTGTGAGTGAATATTGTTTCTCCTTCTGTCAGTGTTTGGGCACAGGCTTCATGGGATGACTGTTGAGAAGCACCATAGCCCACAGGCAAGATCAGACCTGTGGTGTGAACCTCCATCCTCTCCGAACTTCAGTGACTCCCTAAGAGAGCCCCTGGTTACAGACTTGGGTTGCACTTTTAAATTTCCCCACCTTGGCAAATTAACAGCCTAAAAAGATGTGAGCTAGAGCCAAAGGGCTGGTTTGGTCTTAGCCCATAAAAGCCGACTCAGAAGACAAACACGTTACAGCCCCTTCCAGGGAAAGAGCAGTTTCCATAGGTACAGCCAGCAATGTTACAACCACACCACTTGGGAAAAGGGAATGTGAGAAAAAACTGGAGACAGAAGCTGACAAATAGAGAGCAAAACTGGCAAGACTTGAAGAAGGGACAATCCCCTCTCCCAGAGCACTTCAGGATCTCCAGCAGGCAGCTGTGTCTTAGCATCCTCATGGCAGCATCACCTCCAGGAACTTCAACAGTCTGAGTAATCCTCTGACCTTTCTGCAGCACTCACAGAAACATTTGGGATGCATTCTTAAAAGTGTTCAGCCTCCCTCTGCCTTGGCACATCTGAGAAATGCAGATGAAAGACAGTGGCACTAGACCTCAGTATAGAGTGAGTCCTGAAGCCTCCAGAGGCTGCATCATGGATTCAAACACAACACTTCTCACTCATAGGTTGCTATGAAGCCATCCTGCAGCCTTCCCTGCGAGCTGTGAAATACAATAATGCCCTTGCCACACAATGCTGAAGGTTGCATTATTGTCCAAAGCTTTCAAGACACAGATAGGAGATTTTAAAAGCAGGTTTTAAGGTGTTATGTTCAGCCTCTCAACATACTCAGGTATAAGAAGGAGGCTTTCACAATCTTCGTGCTCTAGAGGTCTCTTCACCACTCCTAGAGAGAGACAAGGAGGCTCCTCTGCAAAATTCACAAGATGTGTCACTGATACTGGTATTTATCCCCAGCTTCACACGTTGTTCCCAGGGACAGTATAAATGCTAAATAAGGAACCAAAAAACTTAGAAGAAGCTACAGTTTGCCTATTTGCTTTGAAATACCTGCTACAACAATACAGATCATCCATCTCCTTCATTCCCCATGTTGAGATTGAATCTTATTGTTGAATTTCAAACCAAGATGAAAGCAAAGAGGTTATCACACCACACTGAATACAGAGGGAAGAAATTCTTCAGCAGAAATAATGCTTCAGTCACTTTTCCATAATTAAATTCTTTTTAGGTACACAAGATGATGCAGTACGCACAGGCATATTGCTGTAATTTCTTGTTCTTTCTAAAGTTATAATTAAACTTGTAAACACTAATTTATGTTTAATTTTTGCAACCAACCTCTGATGGAAAGACTATAAATAGACTGGCTTGGATGTTATTAAATTTTTTTGCACATACAACCTTTGTATTTCCACACAGAACTGTTTGGTGCATTAAGACCTGGTCATCAACTCAGTCTCTTCCTCCTACTTTGTTTCTTTGCCTATTATTTTCTCTAACACTCAGGTGACTGAATAAGCAAAATATCTGGGAAAGAGTGGTTGTTGGAGAAAATTCTTGGCTTGCACAAAGTTTAGGACTTAGACTGCATTGTGCAAAGCTTCATCAGCAAGGGAGCAAATACTGAAAATCCAGACAGATAATCTATCTTTCAAATTATTGTAACTAACTGGAAGCTATTAGTATTGGTAACTCTTAATCACCTCTTTTCTTGCTAGTACCAGACTTCACTTACCTGAAGCAATTATCACTTGTCCTTGATGCAGACATTCACCCAAATTTGTATCACGTCAAGATGTAGGTAGGCTCTGTTTACAGCACTCCTCTTACTTATTCTCAGCTTACACAGGATTTGCAAACTGAATTTTGCTTTGAATTTTTATTTCATGTGGCCTTAGACAGCAGCTGAAAGCTGAAGTTTTCCTTGATTTTAAGTGACAACCAAAGAAAGTTTTGGTGTGCTTGGGTTTTATTTTTTTGTTGTTTGGGTTTTTTTTAATTACATGTGCACTTCATTTGCATGTTTCCAAACAATATTCTCATCTGTGTTTGTCTCAAATATTGGCCTCAGCTTGCTTGAAACAAAAGCCCCAACCATTTACTGCTAAACCAGCTGTGTGCTTATTTAAATCTCAGTCTGAACTTGCCTGAAATCTAGTTTCAATTCCTTTTGAAACCTAGTTTGGGACTCCCAAGTTCTCAAACTATGACCACCCTGCCAGGACACTGATTTTGCACGCTAAACATGAGGTTTGTACCTGTGTTCAAAATTCAAACCCATTCTCCTATTTATGTGGACATAATATTGGAGCCCCTTTGAAACTCCAGGTTCAAATATAGGCTGATTCAATATAGACTGAAAACTTCTAGAGCCACCATCCTTGAACACCCATCTGCATAATTTCAAAGGCAAGAGAATCACTCACTTAAAATTATGCACGTTTGCAGATTATAGAGTGTGATGGTGTGATTTGTCCTGTTGCAGTGAAGCTCCTGGTTGAAATTCCAGCCCAAATCCAGATGTGCTGGCACAGCAGCAGGCTCAGATCTCTGTGTCAGACTCGCTGCTCTGCACCACCTCGCGCTGCCAGTCCGGGACACCCAGCAGGGCAGCACAGGGGCTGCAGGGTGGCCCCTCACAGGCCACACACGGCACCCTCGCACCCGGCTGGCACAGCCACAGCCCCCAGACTGCAAATGCCACAGGGGTCTGCCTTGACTTGCTTTTAATTATAGGTGTTTTCACTTTTTTACCTCAAGCTGCAGAGTAAATTGGGAGAGATGTCCCCTTTTCTTAGCCACCACTTAGATGGAAAAATAACACGAAGGACAGGATTTCATTGTTTAAGCTGCTTTGATTCAGTAAAGGAAATGCTCAGTGTGAGTAATGGCATCCTTAATCAGCCTAGCCCTTGCACACACTTCAAAATACCTCGAAGTTAAATCAGTGCTGAAGTAAGGCCTTTGTTAAGTTTAGCAGCCAAACAAGAAAGACAATCTAGCTATGTTGACAAAATCCATTATTTCAGTGAGGCCTGTGAGACAAAACAGGTTTGGAAATCCAGTATCTTCACAATAGATGGGCTATTGAACATATTAGTAAATTTAAGCTATTGGATTTTGTTGTAGTTACAGCAGTCCTTTCATCAATATTGAAATATTTTTCAGTACTGAAAGAATTCACATTAGTCACTTCCAACCACAAGACATAAAAAACGGAAGATAAACATTATCCAAATAATTTCTTTCATGAGTGTTTTATTTGCATTTGTTTCATATTCACAAAAATAGAAACAGTCTTTAGAACCATTTTGTGAATACATTGTCTCCAAGCTGAGATTTACAATGGCAATAGTGAAATATCTAACTTGGATTTGTTTCCACACGTAGACATTCAAGACGATGCTATGAGAAGCAAGCAGGAATTATGCAATGTGCTGCAGAAAGAAAGACAAAATGTAACTAAACATTCTAATGTCTATGTAGTTCAACAGCCTACATACAGTTTCTCAGGATGTTTTTAGAGCAAGTTGCTCTAATTTTGTGCATAAAATATTGAGAGTGCTCATGCCAACCCTTTGACATTGTGATTTGCATGTAACTGCATAAATACAATATACTTTCCTAGCTAGAGCTTTATACATACGAAAAATTATGGTACAATAAAAATCTATACACATGGTGCTACCAGTTCAGCAGCTGCTAACTTAAATGATACATCTAAAAATATGATTGCTCAGCCTCTGAAATACAAAATAAAAGAGCAATCAGAAATGCTTTTTTGTTTAAATAGCAATTTACATAAAAATTAATCTCTTCATTTTCTCCGTTTGCTTAGGTCTGGTAAAAAGACTCTCTTTGGTTGGTTGCATCTGTCCTTGGCAAGAACTGTAGTTTTAAACAGTCCTTTGTGTTTGTCTTAGGCAAAGGTTAATATATTTGTAAAACAAAGTAAATGTTGGCCGGCTTCTATTCCAACTTTGTGCTATTGTAATGCTGAATGACAAGTACCAAGTACTCTGCAAAGTTCTGCAGCGTGGAAACAGAAACTTGCATGATTTCCACGTGCTGAAAGATGTGACAGTGGAAGACCATTTATACTGCACCCCAACGTAAACCACTCTCTCAGTTTATACAGTATGCTTCTAAGTACAGTTCTATCTTTCAAAACCTTTAAAAGCAGGTTTAGCTGCTGCTCAGCAACCAAGTGGTGACACGCATATATCACAGGTTTCTTTTATCTCCCAAAAAATTTTATGAGACATCAGGTAGAAAGCAAATTCACGAAGTATTACAATCCATTGCTATATGTTAACCTGAGATTAGGTACAACTCCATTGCCGATTTTTGATGGTACCACTGATCTCAGATTTTCACCCAAGGTGTGGAGGTGGTGTGAAGAGCATGGAGCAAAGGGCTACAAATTACCACCAGGTAGGGGGAAGAAATGGTCTTAAGAGCAAAGTGAAAGTGCTCTTCTCATCTGGTGGCCTGATTCTTGTTATATGAACTACAAAATGATGGTAAAGGAAGTGAAATGTAGCAAATTAAGCTTAAAAAGGAAATTCTTGAGTTGCGCAAAAGCAAGCAAGGCTAGCACAGTCAAAAAAAAAAAAAAAACAAAACAGAGATAGACTGAGAGAAAAAATTGCTTTGAAGTACATAGGCTTATTATTTGATTTGTAAATAAGATGAACCTCTCTCCACCCAGGTTATGAAAAGTAAAAATTGTCGTGTATGGGTAATTGATGGTGACAGCTCTGGCATACACAGTGTAGGAGGTGGTGTTATTGTTTAACATGCCCTACATGTGTAGATAACAAGTTAGGCTCTCATGTTTGCCTATAAATTGTTGCTAAGCACGTTTTATACCCTTTATATTGATACTTCTGTTGTCTCTTGGTTTCATCTCTATTTCCTTTTAAGACAAACAAAAATGGAATATCCTACAACCTCCAGCTGTATCTTGCTGTATTTCAAGCTAATATGGATTCAAACCCAGAGGATGCCTAAGAAAATGGATATTGGATGGATTTAATATTCTTAATTTTCCTTTTTTAAATCCTTTTTTAAATCCTGGACTTCGCAGTCCCTGTTATTGTTTTCCAAATTCCCCATCCCTGAAAAAGTGATTTGAAATCGATCTTGGTTTCACCTCTGTTAACATCACCAAGACAATCCTGTTTCTCAACTCCCACATCTCATGTACTCTGTGACCTGGTGAAGTGCTGCCTCCTCTAGTTTTTATTTCCCTATGTTCTGCATATGCTCAGTGCTGGCAGAAAGCATTTGTGACTTGGAGAAAGGAAAAGCTGCTGCTGAACGCTCAGTGTCTGTATAGCATTGCTAGAGGTGAACCCAAAATACTGACCCAGATTTGAATGTCCCTAAAATCTCAAGTGTCTTTATGTTGATGGGGTTTCTGCTCCAACTAAGAATCCCAAGCACAACTGACAAATACAAGTACAGTATGGAGTTAGACTTGAGGAAAGCAAAGGGAACTAATATTTTACACACAGTTTAGCTTTGCATTTCTCAAAGTTTTTTTGAAAGTATCTGTTCAAGTGAGACTTGACCTTCCAGGAGGACCACACAGCTTGTAGTAAATGGGGAGACTGCTTCCTCATGCCATGCGATTAATAAACATTCTGCTTGCCCACCTTCTCACTGCTTCATATGGCACAGATTTGAAAGCTTTAATTAGACGTGCAAGAGGGTGAGAGGACTATTAACGTTTCTACTGGGAAACCAGGGCCTTTTAATAAATTTGCCCAGTCAGAAAACAATCTTCCTTCCATAGCTTTTGGTCCCCAAGATTGACTCTCTTCCAGCAGTTCGCCCCAAAGATATTAGTTAATAACAAATAGCCTTTTTCCTGGGGTGAGCTGAAGGCTCTTTGGAGGTTAGGGAGGACATTGAGAACAAGGTATGGTCTGGTCCTAAATGTCTGCCTACAAAAGAAGGTCGCAATGGTGGAGGTAGTATGGGTTCTCCAAATAAATGCTGACAGCCACCTTGCAGAGCCACTGTTCTCGTGGCTGGGATAAGCCAGCTGAAGAGGAACCCACTGTCTAATTCAAGAAAAGCAGCTGAAAGCCAGCAAAGTGTTAAAACACTCAGAAATCAGAGGAGGGAAGGAACAAGTGGTATTGGCCAAGGAAAGCTATAAACCATCTGACTATGGAAGAAGGCTACTTGGCTCAGAGATGCTTTACTGTTTCCTCCACTTACAGTTGCCTTCCAAAGTGGATTATCATATTCCCTAAATGCCCTAGAATTTAGCTCCTTCCCTTTCTTTGCATGACTCATAAATCACATTATGCCTGTATGATTTAAAAAAAAAAAAAAAAAAAGAGGAAAACTTCACAAGAAGGGAAAAATAATCATAATTCTATAATGTTAACTTATATCACAGAAAACTGTGTACATTTTTTCCCCATACAGGACATACTTCAAATAAAATAATTTTAACACCAATAATGATAATGTTCTTTCTTCCCGACAGAAGTAGAATTGTTTTTACACCCCAGTTTGGTACATAAATATAAGAAAATAGTCTTTGAATATTTACATCCGTGTGTTTTAAATGTTATTTCTTGATATATTTAATTCTCATTTTCTCTCCAACCACGGGCATTCTTTCCAAATTTATATACTAATCTCCGACCATCCACACGCTCCAGGATTTCTCTTTTATAATAGTATCTGTTAAAATAAAAACAGAAAAAGGTATAAAAATAAATTCACCTATGGTCCTAAAAGGCCACTGCCAGCTAGACAATACCTTAGCTAGCCTACAAGGACTTATTTTTTACTGAGAGATATATATAATACCTAAGATCATTATAATTGAATGACAGAGAAGGAAAAATGGATGCTTTCTTTTTACTTTATCTTAATTAGCTTCTGAGTTTGAATGTCACCGTATTTCAGGCCAAAGCATATTGCTAAATTTATCGTACACTCTCAAGAGATTTCATGGGGGTTTTTTCCAGATAAACCAGGATCTGAAAATCAGACCAGGAAAGAACCTCAGCTTCCTTTTAAAAATACCTTTTGAAGTTTCAGAGTTTATGGAAAAATTCTCAAAATGTTAAATAAAAGAGGAAAGAAAATCCTAACACCTATTTTAAGACAATGGATGTGGGGTACGTCTAGTTTCTGAGCATTGCTGGAAATAACAAGGTCTCCAGCCATTACTGGGCCATTTAAACACTCTCAGTTTAGTAGTATGTGAACTTTCAGGTTTCTGCAACCATATTCCCTTCCTACATTGGTTGTCTGGATGGAGGGAAATAGAATTTATACATATATAAACAATTATTTGTGTTACATATATTATATATTATACAGAAACAGGAGGAGAAGAAAAGACAAAGAACGTGATGCTACAGTCTCAAAATTAGCGTGACAGACTGTCAAAGAAAGCAACTGGTACTGTTGACAAATCATTTTTAAAAGTCAAACAAATTCTCCATCCAGTTGGTCTGTGTATATGCCACAGTCTTCCTCAGCAACTCCAGCTCACCTCATAGCCCGGCTGAGTTTCTCGTAAGTCATGCTGCTATTGTTCTTCTTCTTTCCCCACAGCTGAGCCACAGCTTCAGATTTTAAAAATCTGAAGACACCTTCTGACCGGTCTTCCCACTTGATTAATCCTGGGTTTTTCTCAGGATTGAGAAGAATATCTCGAATAAATTCCCAAAGATGAGTTCCTCGAGGATCTGAAAGAGGAAAGGGGCAGGAAGGAGTGTCTCAAGAGCTATTTGGGCTATGCTTGCAAATTTTATGTCATCTACAGAGGGTGAACACTCAGGCCATAGTTTCTGGAGCACAGGACCCCCACCTCAGAGATAGACAGGTGAAAAACACTGGCAGCCTTTACACTGGAGTTAAGCATCAGCCTCAGGCAGTCTGAGCCCTGTGGCAGGCAGGTAGGGGCCCCAGCAACCAGGGGAAACAGAATCCAAACCACCCACTGCTTCCTTCTGCCTTTGGCACTGTTTCTGCCCTGAAGAGAACATGTTTAAGCCTCCCCCTCATCTCATTTGCCATTTCTCCTGATCCCCGTCTACAGCACGGCACGTAACCTGATATTATTGTGTGGTAAATGAAACAGCCAAGATTACCATGAAGCAGGCACTGAACCTCCATGCATTTAAAAGGCAGACAGAAGGCACAGGAGGTGAATTGCAATTCTGCATGAACGAGTAAGTAAGAAGGTGTAGAGTGGATAGAAGGTTAGTGACAAAACCAGCCAGCCAAAATCATGTGTAAAAGGGGTACTAAAAAGTTTGACCACGGTGTAGAAAAGAGAAAAACAGATCTCCAAGTTCAACAGGTAGACCTCCCAGTTTAAGCACAAATACATCTCACAGTTACTATAAAGATGGCACCAGAAAGTCCAGGTCAAAAAAAAAAAAAATTAAATAAATCCAACAAGTCAGATGAAGTAGTTTACAAATGAAGAATAACAAACACAGTGACAAGGCGAGCCAGAAAGACAGCAGTCCTTTGGTCTGACTTCAAAAGCATGCAATTAGACCAAATTAAGAAGGAAACAAGCTAGTCAAAGATGTGAAGGTAATTTGAAAATGGTATACAGTGCAGTATAAGTAGAATTAGATTTCAGTCAACTAATCTAGTATTTTTCTTTATTATTATAATTGTTTTCTGGACCCAGTAAAATGTGGTGGACCTAGCCTATCTAGACAATGGTAACTTATGGTCATGATACAGAGCAGTGTTGAAGAAACTGGAAATGAAGGAGATTAGCCCATACTGCCAATGTGACCTCTTTTGTATGCCCAGGCTGTGATTGAGTTCTTAGAATCACAGAGTATCTCAGGTTGGAAAGGACCTATAAAAATCATCAAGTCCTACTCCCTGCTCCTCGCAGCATGTCCTAGAACTAAACCACATGACTAAGAGCATTGTCCAGACACTCCTTGAACTCTGTCAGGCTTGGTGTTATGACCACTTCCCCAAGGAGCCTGTTCCAGTGAATGACCACCCTCTGGGTGAAAAACCTTCTCTATTGTCCAGTCTAAACTTTCCCTGGCACACTTCCACTCCATTTCCTCATGTCCTGTCGCTGGTCACTAGAGAGAGGAGATCAGCACCTCCCCCTCCACTGCCTTCCCCGAGGAAGCTGTAGACTGGGATGGGTCACCCTTCAGCCTTCTCTTCTCCAAGCTGAACAAGCTGACAGACCTCAGTTCTTCACAGGTCTTTCTTCAGACCAGTCCTGTCTAAGCCTTTCATTAACAACCTTATTATACACACACACAAAAAAACCACCCAGATATCTGTGTACAGATACAAAATTCGGGAGTTCTGTTTGGGCAAAGCGGCAGAAGAGAGTAAGAAGAGGAGTCAGGAAGAGACGTAATCTGGAGGTCATATTGAAATAGGATGAACCCAAATACCCCAAAATGCAATGAAAGACCAATATTAAGCTTTTCTATTACAATCAGAGAATTTCACAGGATGTAAAAAACAGGCACAAGATATCTCAGCATAAAAAAATCTCAGTACATTAATAGAACTATGAACAGAAATCATAATTATGGTAACCTGTCTTCAGAGTCAGGTTGAATAAAAACTAGCAGAAAACGTAGGTGAGGGGAGTGGAAAGACTGTCATATCAGGGGATAAGAAGGTGGCAAAATTGAGGGACAGGTGCTTGCTTATGATGTTGTGCATGAGAAGTTCTGCAAGGAAATGCTGAACAAGGTCTGTGGTGTGTGCTGCACCTGGCAGGCACAGGCACGAGCATGTGCCCACGCACAGGCCCCCCTGATTTAATCCTGGGTCTTCCTCATCATTCCTTTACTCTACTTCACCAGCCCATCTCACCACAGGGTAGAGGAAGCTGGTTTTTGGTTGCTTCCCCATAGGCCCTCACTGATAAAAACAATTTGAAAAGTTTAACAATGCTGAGTCAAAAAATGATGTAAACAAGCAGTACTAGACAGTCAGATCCTTGGAGAATTCAATCACAATAATAATTTAACGAGTTTTGCATTCAAAATGCTTCCTCTTCCCTCCCAAATAGGATCTGATTTTCATTTGTTTCTTTTTCCTTCAATCAACTAACCAACCATTATAAGCATGGATGTTGACTTACTGTGCTTCTTGGTGTGGGACTTCGGGGTATGATCTTGCGATTTTTTTGTGTCTGAAGAGTCTGCAGAGAAAGAAAGTGAAGTCTATTTGTAAAATTGATTAAAGGCTTTCCATTGACTAGCAGGTTGAAAGAAATAAAACCACAAAAAAGAACAAATATCTCTTCTAAAGATAATCACTTTTCTGAAGGTAATCTAAGTGAGGAGGGAGAGTTTTGTTTTCTGTACTATATGTTAATCAGCACACTTCTCAAAGAGACCATTGATGAATAAAGAATGAATGCAGAGGTAAACATTTGGCTTTTGAAACCTAAATTTGATTAACAAATACCTCACCTCATGTTATGTGTGAGAGAGAGAAAAATAGGATGATCACATCTGTAAAAGGAATCCTGAATTGTCCCATTATCTTAGTCTTTGCTGAAGCACGTATCTTTGGGGGCTTATTTGTTTCTGAAGAGATGATCTAATGGGAAATGTATGTGCTGGTACCAATGCACAGAACACCTACCTGACTAAAACATAATGAACTGGCAAAGCACTGCTGTTTAGGGGGGCAGGGTGGGGGAAAGGGGCTGTGCTGGTAGGAGTTTTTGGCAGCAGGACAAGCATATATTTTTCTGTGGCTCAGAGCCATAGGAACAAGCCATTTCTCATCAATGGTACTTTATCACCTGCAGCCAGCCAGAGGAGGAATAGGGTTTCTGGCACAAGCATTTCTTCAGAAATGAAAAAAAAGGAGTTCCGCCTGTTCATGACTGCAACCTACCTCGCAGTCTGCACGTTCAACCCTTCTGCCCCCAAACCACTGCAGCCTGGTTCTGCTCTTGTACTTAATGAATAGCTTTCATCTGATTGCCCTAAGTCTCGCAAAATCTGTGGGACAGACCTGAGAGGGAGCCCCTTCTGTGTTTGCTTTTCAGCATACCTTGTCCCTGAATCCCATAAAGCAAAGCTTAAGGTCCCACGCATGTTTTCCCAGCTTCTATGAATGCACAATTATCATACTTTTCATGGAAACCAGGCATTTGCATGGGAAAATGACTCACAGGAAATATTTATTTGCATAGAAACTTGTCAGATTTGCACAAGCTACTGCAATAACTGCATGTGAAAAGGTAGATGCAAAGTTATTCACACACTTGCTTTATTCATACATAACTGGAAACATAAACTGAACAAGACCATGGGGATGGGCCTAACCTCTGCTATTCTGAGCCTGATAAATTACTGTCCTTGACCCTCAAGCAGCAAACGTGCTCTGAGTCATTTTGCCTTCCCACTCTCAAAAAGCAGGAACTAGCCTGAACCTCACTCGACTTGGAGGGGGGTGTGGTGTGGGGGGAAGTAAAATGAGGCTTAGTTCACTGCCTTTCCTCAGATTATGATTCCCCGTATGTTATTAAAAGCCTGTGGGAACCCCAGGTAAGGACTGCAGGACTCAGTTCTTTATTTGCCCTCACATAAATCCTTCTCAATTTAAAATCCCACAATTCGCTTGCAAATGTTTGTTATGCTCCACTTAGCTGGAGATTTATTCTTGGAAGTTCAGTTGCCTTCTGCCTAGCCAGTTATTTATTCTGGATTTCAGCTGTGTAAATAGCCTCCTGCTCTGCCGCAGCTCCTACATGGAGACTGGTTTCAAACATGCCATGTTAGGAGGCTGGGGCCTGACAGATGAAAAGAGTTATGATGCAGTTTCAACAAAGCCGTCTTGCAAAACTTTCGACAAAGGGTTACACATTATTTGCATATGATTCAGGAATGAGCCATTTTTTTACGGGATATACAAATTCAGTTTTCATAGGAGGCTGTACCCTTGGCGTGCCACCCTAGCTCTAGGCTTAAGCAGTCAGCAGATAAACACACCGTGCCAGGATCTGGACAGGTCCCCAGCCCCGTCAGAGAGCCCTGAAACCCTGGTAGCCATCTTGTGAGAGTGGGCGGAGGTGGCGGAGAAAGCTAACAGGGTGTTTGGTGGGGGTTTTCTAAGGTTTCATGGTTTTCTTCTGGTCAAGTTTTCTCTCTCTCCTTTTTTTTTTTTTTTTTCAAATTTGTAGCTCAGTGCATTGGTTTAAACTGTATGTCACCTGGCAAATCCAGCTTTGGAGGCTGGGGACGCAGGGGATGGCGGGCACAGGGGCCGGGGCCGCTGCCCACATGCAGAAGCACAGGGCTGCCCCCAGTGCAAGGCCGCGTCTATGGAGCAACGTGCTCTCCTTTCTTTTCCTCCCAGGACTTCCACTGCTTTCTCCCTCAAATCTCTGCTTAACAGCCTCCTAAGAAGAACTCGCCTTTCCCTCCCCGCTTTCTTCCTCCCCTGCCATCTCTGCTTTACTCTTTTCCCACTGCCTTGCTCTCCCACCTCCAGCCTGGTGCCCCAGGACAGGGCCCACAGGGCCTTCAACACATGTGAATGGACTGCACTTTTACCAGGTACTACAGCAAACGCGTTTGCTCCTTCCCCTGCCCTTTAGCAGGCATATTCTTACTCTCCCTCATGGAAGGGAAGGGGGTTTCAGTTAGCACCCTGCAGCCAGCTGAGAGAGGCTGCAGGAGGAAGCCCCTGTGCCAGTGCATTTGGGCACAGGGCTTGGTGCCTGCCCTACTGCTTCCCCAGGCCAACCCAGGCCTGGCCCCAAACACAGCAACCTACTCAGCATGAATCACGGGCTCATCAGGGAAACAGGGCCACTTCTGGGGAGGAATACGACACTCGTTTGCCCATACCCTGCTACACCACAGAAAAGCGTGGTGTAGCTGGAATGTCTCATCTCTCTGACACTAATGTTTACCCCTTTGACTCAGTCACTTTAAAAGATATGTGGAGATTACAGATTATTTGATCATCTTTCTCTTGACAGAGAGAAGACAGAAGCATTTCTTTAAAGAAAGCTATTGTAATAATGGCAGCTAATAAATCTGTCAGAATCATCATTGCTTAGTTTAAAATTACTGGAGGCTCAGATGTAATCCTACAACATAACACCACAGAGACTATTACATGTCAGTAGCTCTGGGACAAGTGACAAACAATTAAAAATATAATTACAAGTTTCTTACCAGAAGATTGGTGACTAGGTGTCATCATGGAAATCTGAGCACGACAGAATGTTTTACTGTCCAATAACTCTGGGAATTAAAAAGAAGACGTTTAAACTAATAGCCTCAGACAACAATAAAGCCATCTCAGAATGCATGAAGTATTGTGATGTTAGTTACCTACTGTGCTACCATAGCCACTGTCATAAAGATAATTCTCTTCCTTCCAGGACACCATTAATGATGGATCTGAAGGCAAAGGACCAAAATGAAAATCAGATCATGAAGAGAACGTTTTTTTAGCACAGAGGTAAGTATTGAGCACTGAGAGAATTAAAAATGTGCAAAAAAAAAAAAGCTTTCAAGGGAACCAAGACATGAAGGGGCTACGTACAAAATTATTACCTTTCACTTAAATTATGCATGGAGTTTTGCATATTCAGGCAAATGTATTTACACAAAGCACTGACTTCTAGAAATAATGTAGTATGCTCTTCCTTCTCCTGACTAATATATCATTTATGCCTGGCCTTGGAGGAGGTTTCCTATGCCAGATCAACTCTAATTCTACCCAATCCAGTCCTGAACTCTCAGCCCCTGATGATTATGACAGTGCATTGGAGCCACAGAGATGAAAGTGTTCTCAAATATCTAATAAAACAGAAGGATGCTTATGATGAGTATTTATTTCTATAATGGTAGAACTCGAAAGTCCTCTCTGAAACAGAGCTTCATGTTTAAGCACATAGTGAGAAACATCAAAGCCTAATCCTAGATGAAGGGCCATTTTATTCCAGGCACACCAAGTCCCCATCCTTAACCTAAAAACCACCTTTATCGTTAAAGAGGAGTAGTTTTTAGTGACCTTCCGGTCATATGGATCAATATAAGGAAAACAGAAGTATTGTCTTTATGACCTGCACACTGGTCTGGAAATTACTTCCTTCACAGTGCATTTTTAAGGTCAGAAGCCTTAAAGATCTCTTTTTCTTTTGAAACCAGGTCAGAAAGGATGAGATATAAGGTTCAAATCTAGGTTAAACCTAATTTTTTCATGTTCATATAAATGAAATCAAAAACCCCAAAATGAGTTACAGCTAAATCATCATGTTTGGCTAAGTTACCACTTATGACATAGGAATTTAGCAGGCATGCTAACTAATAGCTGCATGTTTGGGCACCCAGAGCTTGCGTTCCTACAATAGCACACACCCTTTCCTTGCTTGGACTCCTGATCTGCCTAATGCTGCCTCTGAAAACAGGCCTTACCCAGCCAGAACATGGGGACAGTGTTTACCTTCCCATTTTGACGTTTTTTAGTACCCATGTCTTTGCAGCTGTGATGATCTACTGGAGTGAGCTGGGCTTCCCCTCAAAACCACCAGCCTTGTCCCTGCTGCCTCACAAGGAACAAGTTTCCCAGTAGCCCTAATCCACAATTCCTGTTCCCTCACATGCAGTGCCCACTCCCACTGCCCATGGTCAGCACCACCAGAGCCCCACCAGGCCACTCCTGATTCAGCACATCCAGGAGAACCATCCATCAGTTAGTCCTTTCCAGGATGTGCAGCTAAGGTACTTGGCCCTCATCTCTAGCAGGAGGAGGAAATAATATTATACCAGGATCTCATACATTGGGACTTAAAGGATAACAGGAGTTACCTCCATGGAAAGCAGCGAGGCTACCCCATGCTCATCTTCTATACCACACAGGCACAGGCCAGGAGTGGATTGCAGATTGCAATCCTTGCTTGCTGCAGGGAGAAGGTGGATAGTGTCCCTGGCTGGAGAGGCTGGGGTCCAACAGGTTAGTTAGATAAACAGGCTGACAGTATTTGTTGGGAGATGCCACATGCAACAGATCTGTTTTTGTTCTGCCAGCAGATACCAAAACGTGGCTCATGGACACACCTACATACAAAGAGTCTGGGACTAGTGGGATAGAGAGTGTGTGGATATAGACAGGCGTGATCTGGCAAAGGAACCAGGAAAATAATTGTGCCTAAAGAGGATGGTTGAACCAAGCTGAAGTTCTTTTCTCAGTGAAACAAAGTCCTGGGAGAAAAGGGATCTAGCTATAAACACACTCAGAAAAAGAACTGCAACAGGAAAAATGCAGATTTGATCAAACCAAACTACTGCCTGAATTTCAGTTCCATTGAAGCGTGAAGAAATTAAAATGTAACATTTTGTTTTCTCTCCAAGCTGTTTTGTTGGGAAATCTCGTGTTTCAAACATTAACAACACTTTACAAAAAAATATTTTTTCTTCCTTTCTATTTTTTTTTAACTGAGCATATTGTTAAAACAGTTGTTTTGAAATCTGCTGAATGAAGCATAGAATGAAGTCCTCTACAAAGCTGCCTCCATTGAGCACCTCAAACTATTCCAACTCAGAACATCAGTGTAGACTGCTGATATTGCAGAGGTCTCCCCGGAAAAGTGGCCACATGCACATGGTTTTACCTGAAACTTCAGAAGTAGGCACTGACTGACATTTGTATTACTTCTTTAATTCTGCGTGATACACTTTCCATTTTATTTAATGCCATTTTGATTTGTCTCTCTTGGAAGAGGGGTCTCCCCTTTTCAGAAGACAATTTACCCAACTGCTACTCACCTGTTTGCTCTGTCTTCACAATTACATTATGAGATTGGTACATGTCACTTCCACACTGGCCTGCAAGAAAGCAAATTGGCATATAGGAGGTATGAGAATGAGCACAGAGGAATCAAATGTATTAGCTCCAAGCAGCAACTTCTACACCTGTGCCAGAGGGCTGATTTTGGGGTGGGAAACGTACCCACTCCTCTTGGTCCTTCAGATTTCTGCCTTAAGTCATAGCTAAGAAATTTAGCAATACAGTAAATGAGCTGTAATCTGAATAGTAAACATAGCAAATATAATCTGCCAGGCAGGTCTCTGGGGAATGTAAGTGACTTCTGAAGATCTCAGAACTCAGACCACTGTACATATGTCTCTGTCTAATATCTATTTACCGTTCCATTTTAGGTGCTGGAGGTTGCTGTAAAGCAGTTGTCCTGCTGTCCCAGCTGCCTGAGTGAATTCCTGCAGGCTCATACTACACAGATGTTCCCCGTTGATATCAAACTCCTGGAAAGGTATGCAGTTGGCATCCAGTTGGTTGGTATCAAGGAGGTGCTGCAGCCACTCCCAGACTTGAAACTTAGTCCAGTACTGCGGGTGTATTTCGTGCCACTGGGTTCCATAGAAGCTACTGGATACTGGAAAAGAAAAAAAAAATATTTACTGTCTCTGATAGCATAACAGTCATCAGCAATAAAGATCTATAGCCAAACTGCATGCCTTGGAAGTCTACAGATCAAGATACTTTTCTCAGTGCTTAACACTGGCTCAGTAGCTACTGTTGGAGAAGATATTGTGGGGATTTTGGCCAGTTTTACAACTAAAAATTGGGCATTATTTCATTACACATGTCTTGGCTGACTGATTTGCAGGAATCAACTTTTTAACATTGGCTAAATACACCAAAATTCTCTGAGGGAAGATACCTTACAGAAGTACTGTTGAAAAGGGATATGTGGGAAAATGATTTTATTGTAATAGAAAATGATGGAAAAGCCTTCCAAAACTCTCATAAGGTGACGTGAAAACTTTCTTTGAGTAAGAACTTAGTAGGGGCTCAATATGAATTGTGAGGTTAGAAAAAGGCAGGTTAAAAGCTAAAGCACTCTACTACTGCTCCAGGGTAAAAGCCTATCAGTGTGGGCCATGGTTTTATGACAGAGCTGGCATTCTGATGGATGCACATTATTGCTGTAGTCGTGTAAGGTGGTTTCTGAATGTAGTTGTAAAACTCATTTTTAGTTATGGAATCTGTCTAATTTTCTTGTTAGAATGTCTGAGTCTTTCTGGCAATCTCTTAAACTGCTCTCAGTTGTATGTCATTGCACGACAATAATTTACATGTGCAAATGGAAGAAATTGTACATGGGATAGCATCATTATGTAAGATAAGAGCAAAGGAAGGACTGCTTTGGTCTGTCCTCACAGAATCCAGTGCAATTTATTCCCTGGGAAAGGAGGACAACAGACTAGGCCAGGCAGAGGTGACGGTGAGATAAAACGTTCACAAGTGCATGAAGGGTTTAAGGCTGAGGGAATGAGAGACTACAGAAGGAGGAGAGACTGCCATGGCCCAGCTCTGCAGTGGCCCCACTCCAGGATATGGCACCGGTCTGTTCCCAGTCTCCTCTAGAAAAAGATTAACCACACAGTGAGAAATACTGACAACAGTGGATATTGCTAGAGGACCACAAGCATCAGAGTTGGCACATTTTGGGAAATCACCTTAACTCAGGTGCACTAGACCTCAGGTCTCTTCAGCTGAGATACAGGACACAATTTCCAGGTAACACAATCCCCACAGTTGTTTAGCTTTCTTTATCAATATCAGCCAACAAGGCCTGTGTAAGTAACTTAGAGAGTTTGCAGGACTGTTCTTCAACCTCCTGTTGAAGGATTTGGGGAATGAGTGTGGAAATTATTAGAAGTGTGGTATGTCAGAAAAAAAAGGTTTGCTGGAGCTGCCAAATATCCCCTGAAAAGAAGGTTGATTTGTATTCTTATCACTTCAGAAGAGTAAAGTGATTTCAGAGGCCACTAGAATCCTAATGTTAGCAAAGACACTTTAGTGAGAGGAAAAAGTAGCTTAGGTAAGTGAAGTGGTGAATTACTGCACAGGCTGGTCTAAGCTTTGAGCTTCCTGTCCCTCTAAAACATAAGTGAATCCTGAGGAGTTTCAGTCTGGAAATTTGACATAGACCCCCACTGTTTCCATCCATGAAATCCTGTGGAAAAGTGAAACTCAGACAGGACTTTTTTTCTGTATGACACTGTTATAGACAGACAGGCACATTCATTAAGCACATGTTGATGTATTCCTGCGTATTTAGAAATTACACATAAAAAAGAGCAAGCATTTCATTAAGTGGGAACTTTCACTGTGAGTTTTGTTGCAGCATTATTTGGATTAGAAGAACAACTGCAGTATGTGATTGCTCAGATTTTAAGTTTTACCTGTCCACTGAATAATGAAAAGAATTTTAAACTTATGTCAAGCACTATACATATATAGGTTAATATATATATATTTATGCTGAGAGAATATATATGAATACATTTTTATATACACAGATATATAATCAGAAAACAGTAAGAAGAAAAAAAGAGAAAAAATCACAAGGCACAAGCTATCTAGTGCTCTAATGCCAGTCTAATTAGAAAGCTATCTAGTAATTTGAGATGAAAAAGCAAATACAGCAAAGGAGCAAAAAGACTATTCCCCTGAAAACCAAAGGGGTGATTAAAGAGTAATGTTGGTTCAGAGGAGGCGCAAGGGGTAAAGGTACGAGAGAAGGAATTCTGGACTGAGAAGAGAGAACTTTCGGCACTTTCAACACCATTAAATTTTAAGAAAAAGAGCCAGTAAGGAAATGAACAATAAACTGGTCCCTTTTGCAAGTTTAGCTTTTTACAAATAAAGTAACAAATGGAAATTTTTCTTACCAAAAGTGAAACTCCAGTAAATTAGTACTATTGAAAAATAATACTTGTACATTTTTAAAGTTGCAGCAGCCCCCTTCCCCCAGCCTCCCAAAAAAGAACATGGCTCAGAGCAGTTGAATTCCTCCTACCATTGCATGTAGAATATCCGTCTGTCCAGGAAGGCTGCTGGTGGAGTAGATTGCTGCTGGAATTGATACTCATTCTGCCAGCTCCTTCCAAAATCATGATCTGTAAGTGAATCAAACAGCTTGCTTAGTAAGCAGTGTCTAGTCCAAGAAGTAAATGGTAAAAAAAAAAAAAAAAAAATCCACTGAAAGTGAAGCAAGGAGGCCAATTCCATTTGTAGAAGAAGATACAACTGAAATCAAGAACATGTTGACACAACCCCTTTTCCACTGCCACAAAATCTCCTTATGATAAACATTACCATGATTAATTTGCATATGCAAGAAGCAAGTTTCTACAGCTGCCCATCCATAAATGAATAATCTGTAATCAGAAAAGAAGCCGAACGAAAAGGCAAGGATCCTGACAGAGCAATACACGAAAACTGCCAAGCTTTGAGAAATAAAATACCAAATAGTTTTACTCTTTTTTTTCTGCTTTAAAGAGAAATATGATTTAAACCTGTTCTTCTTTTTTCTTTTATTTTTTTTTAGGCGAGAGAAAGAACTTTTCAGTAATTGCAAATGAAACTATACAGTAGACTACAACCCATGCTTAGAAAATCCTTCACACAGAAGGATACACATAATGTTACACGGAGGTAGCCTTACAGGGAATATCTTGTCAGCTGACCCAGTTTCTTATCTGATCTCTGTCAGCAGTGTCTGTAACACTTCTTGGTAACAAATATCACAGATCATACATTTCAAACCACCAAAAAAATCAGATGGTCAAAGATCTTGTAAATGAGACCATTGTTATAACAGAATCAATATTTTGGAGTGACACCACTCACAAGACAGTATTCTCTCTTTTAAACAAACTTTCCTTTCCATGTATCTTAGCATTAGCACCATGAGCAAAATTGTCCTTTACTTTTTTATACTTAAAAAAAAACCCTTACTTTTACGATATTCTGGAAAAATATTTCATTTATCCCATGCTTAATCATTCCAATGAAAGTATACAAAATTCCCCAGTGATGGGTATTCGTGATGTTTTACATTATCTTTCAGCGGCATGAAGTTGTAAAGTTTAAAAACATACATCATAACCAAAGATATTATTGAGGAGATTGGGAAAGTAATTTGTTAAACATTATAAAGGCTTTGGATTGTAATTCTTATATACATAGGAAAAAAGAAAACCAAACCCCTGTTCAAAAATATTGAAAGCCGCAAAGTCTGTAAAAACAAAACATTAGACATCAGGATGGCATGTGCATGCAACTAGACTTCACCCTAAAATTAAAAAGGTTATGAAATACAAAATGGACTTGTGAAGGGTAAAGTCACTGGGCTTGGCTGTTTATCCACTGAGGCCAGTGAAAAATATCCACTGAAAGCCCATTTCTACCCCGTACAACCTCATGCCAGCAACCCTTTTGGTAAAAGAGAAGGAGTCAGTAGAAACACTTACAGCCTTGGTTTTAAAGGAGCAGTCTGAAAAGGACCTGGATTGGTATTTTCCTCTGTCATTTAAAATAAATCAGGTAACTTAAAAGTTACAAGTATCTATTTCTTCCCCTCCACATCCCTCTACCCCCCCCAATATATTTAGAGAGGAAAAGGGAGAGTGAGAGGTTACTGACAATTGCTTAAAAAGCCAAAGCCTTAGGAATTTTAAGGAAGTTTATCACAGGGAATGGTGCTTTACAGTATAAACTATTTTAGGGCTTTTTTTTTTTTTTTTTTTTTTTTTTATGGTGCACACAAGTAACAAAAAAAAAAAACAGNNNNGTTTTTTTTTTTTTGGTAGCTACACAGAATGGCAAAATCAAACCATGGATGATTTGGCAGTTGCCTTCCACTTTTAATTCTGGCCAATCTGTGATTCAGTAACCACCAGCAAGAATGATTTAATTCCTCATAGTAGGTATATGGGGTTATAAAATACTAAAAATTGAGAGAGACTTTTTGTCTCATTCTGACCAAATGAAAGATGACTATCATATCAGTCAGTACATTCATACAAGTTAGAAGACATTTTTTAGCCCTGTGTAAAGTCCAAGTGACAGTATTGTGAGTGAGAAGGTGTGAGGAAGCATTTGAATTCAATATCATGATTATAAAGGTGATCAGCCTGTAACTTATATAAATTATATACTTGATGTACATGAACTTTTAAGCAATAATGTATGTTTGACAGTCAATACACACATTTCTGAGGTAGTACAGGCTGATGATGTATCAAGTTATTTCTTTAACTTTGGTTTAAATCATTAAAGACAATTAGGTATGAATGAATGAAATATTAATGAAAAAGACCTTATTATAGTATCAAATAGAGGGGAGGTAGAATACCAGCTATTCTGGGAAAACTATAAAATTTGAGGATTAGGAAAACACACTTAGAAACTTAGTTTGCTGAATTCATTTCTTTTTAAAAAATTGTAACATGCACTTCATATGCACTTCATAACTTAAATCCATTGATCTGAAGTCACATTTACAGAAGCTATCTCAGAATTACAAGTACTGTGTTACATGGTTTTGTATTCCGCAACTGCTGTAGTTTCTGGAATTCTACACAGATTTTATAACTTGCACAAAAGGCTTACAACTATGTCTGGGAAAACGTGTGCATATGAACTAAAATTACTTCTGTGTAATTTTGTCCTGAAAATTCAGTTAATTTTTTCTTCTTCATAACTAACCAGGCGAATTTCCAAACCAAAGGATTAATTTGATTCAGCACTTTGATTCAGCAACTAAAGCTAAGGATAGTTTAATAAACCAAATCATGTGTCTTGTATAGTTTTTCCACCCCAGCAGTAACTAAAACCAATGCACGTTAGAGACCTGAAAAGACGAAATCTGACAGCCTTTTCCCAAGATTTTGGATTTTAGTTATTTTCCTTTAAAATGTCCTCTCCCTGTCGCAGTCTAGCAGACAGTTGCTCTTCACCGTATCCCTGAACAGCATTAACATTCTTTTCAAATAATGTCCATGGAACTTGCTTTACAATTTAATCAATCAACACATTCCGGGTTTGGAAGCTAAATTAATTATCTTAACCAGAATAACTTAATTCATTTCCAGTATCACCTGTAGGAACAATCGTGCCTAAGAGGGAGAATTTACAATATGACATTAATCACAGAAAGAGGACTGGATTTAGCTTTAACCCAAGCGTTGCCAAAGCTCTGCGTCTTACTCAAGGAACGAGTTTTTTGGTGTCTTGAAAATTGTCAGGCCACCTCCTTTATCTTAATGCAAGGGTGTTCCTGATTTGGAAATCATTCTAGCACTTTTTTCAGGAGGAGTATAAAGTCCTACTAACAACTTACACACCTTTCCTTGGAAGCATACAGCATTATGCTCAACAATATTTTCTGTATGAAAACTAAACTGGGATTTTCTTCATGTGATCCTGTATATGCCTTTCTTTGCTAAAAATTCATAGAAGATTTATGCTTATAGCAGTGTCTCATCCCATACTTGAAAAGATTTTGAGTCAGGATATTGGAAGCAGTGCATTCTTCATTAGTTCAGGGCCAAATGCTCAAACCTCCCCAGTGTACAGACAAACCTGGTTAAAGGGTGTGAAACCTCAAGGGGAAGGACACATAAGATGTTCAGTTTTCTTTTAATTATATTCCATGTATCAAAGTGAATTGTGGAACTAATGAAGCCTGGTATCCTATGAATGTGTATCTTGTGGTTGGATTCTCTAGTGTCTAGTAAGATGCGAGTGCTGATTGAAGTTTTTCCCACGGTCGGGGCATTCATAATATCTCATTGTCTCAAAGCAGTGAGCTCGAGCATCACTCTTTCTTTCAGATCGAGTATTAATGGATTTTCCTTCTGTACTTGGCAGCCAGTTTTCATTAATCCTCTAAAAACTTCATATCTCTAGGACTTCTACCCCCATATCAAATGTAATTAAAACTGGCGATGAAATGCAAAGATTGTTACAGGCCAAATGTAAAAGCCAAAATACAGAATAACCACAAAAGCCTCATTTCCTCTGGAAACCATGTTAAAAAGGGATTCTAGCTGAATCCTTGATTGGCAAAAAATATAAAAAATCTTGAGATCTGTCCCTCTACTATGACATGGTACATTATAAATGAAATCACATATGAAATACCATATGAGTATATAATCATACACATACATACACGTCTATGTCTGTGCATGACAAGTGTCTGTACACACATTCCCATTCTGTTCCCCTGAAGAGGTGCCATCTCTGGAGCTATAACACTACGCAAATAACACTTTACTCAACCAGCACAGTTAAATATAGCTGTGCACTGGTGTTCAGCAAAATTCTTTCTAGAGAGAGAGACCTATTAGAAGGGATTAATGCATTTAAAAAAAAAAATCTTTCACCTACATTCATTATATCAGGTGGTATTCTAAGACCAAACCCTGAAGGCCTCTCTTAGTGAAAGCTCTCACTGGAGTCCGAAGGAGCTTTGGCTGAGCCACAACCCAGCAACTTGGCAGTAGCAGGAGGTCATTTGCTCTGCTCTTCTTCTCTTCCATGATCACCTGACCACTCTGAGTAAACAGCAGTAATGGAAAGAGCAAGGAGCCACAGCCTGCCTGTGGAGCAAATCCAGCATTGAAGAAAAACATATTTACCAATCCTTGAACCTTGAACACTGTATAGTGCACTCTATGCGAATTATTTTATTGCACTACAGGTGTGCTCTGAAAATAAATTACTCTGATCCTTATTTCCACAGTCAACACAATGAATCTTACATATACACCCATATAAAGAGTTTCTCCTTTCTTTGAACCAGAATCTTTCAAGAACAGCTTATATTAAATGACACAAAAATTTTGAACACAGGAAAGGCAAATAAGTGGTACAGAGAAAGTGATTGAACCCTAAAGTAGTACAATCAGAGTGATTGTTCTGATATCAAATTGTATAGTTGCTCATGGACACAACTCTGATGTGAACTAAGGGGACATGGAAGGGGACCCCATAGGGTAAGGGGGCCCATAGGGTAAGGGGGTCCCCAGCCGTCCCTCTGGTAAAGCCATGCACTCTGTGCAAAACACAACAATGATGTCTAGGGCAAAACAGACTGAAACTACTAAGCCATGACTCCACCTGTAAGCTATGCAAAGTCTAAGAGTGACTTCTAGCTGAGACAAGCTCAGTGCAGCTCCTCCTGGCGTGTCCAAAAGGGTGGATCTCTTTTGGCATATTTACCTATGGGATTCTTCCCCATTTTTCCCCTTTTACCATCATGGCTGAACTTCAAATGTAGATTTCACCTGGGCCTATTTTCTTTGAAGTGTGTTATGTACACAGTGAAGACACAATCCCTGCTTTTCAGGGCTTGGAGTTTATGGAACAAGTATCTACAGAGTATGTTAAATACTTTAGATCATTACTGCATCTTGGATTACAGTCAAATACTTACATAATAATCTAAAATAAATAATACCAAGTGATAATTGCAACTGAAGAGTAACAAAATCTGGATTTTTAATCCTTTTCTTGAAAAATCAAAAGACTACTAAGTAGGCAGAGTTTTCAAGACATCACAAAGGACATGTACAACACAGCACGTGGACTTGTTTTACACACACAGCTACTTTGGAAACATAAATGCCTTGTACTTGTAATGTATATGATCAATTAGCTGCTTTGCATTCCAACCAGCTATTTTACATCTCCAATGGTGGTAAGGGCAGGCACAAACTGAATATATCAATGTTGAAAGCCTGTTTGCATGTTACTGTGAGCTTTAGGTCTTCTGTTATGGGGTTTTTTATTCCCTTTCATTTAATGTGCATTACTACCAGGGCTCCAGGGTCCTAGTCTGAGCCAGTGCGTCTATACATACAGTTATGGCTGACCCAAAGATTGCCCTATGATCTTTATCTGTCTAATTTGCAAAGGTCTCAGGTTCATCCTTGGTGTCTGTGCCAGACTCCCAGACAAAAAATCATCCTTGCCATGGCTCACTTTCAGATGTGACCTTCTCTGCAGTGTGTTAGCATCTCTTCTGGCCATGTAGAACCACTTGTAGTTATCACACACTTCCTTGTTTCTATACCTATAGTGCCTATAGAGCAGAGAGGCCTCAAAAGAAACAATCATCTGCAGGCTGGTTACTCACACGCATCAGCTTCACAACAAAAAGCTCAACTTTGGACCACTTTGCTATGGCCTGCAAGGTACCATTGAGGTGACAATCTATGCAGCTTGATCTGTTTGATAATAACCTCAAGACTCACCACTAAGAGAACTGAAAAACTCTTAGAAAGCTTTGAAGAAAGTTCATATGAAGAAACACTCTGATCACACTCAATATTTGTTGCAAAACATACTGAGCATTTGATGCATTTCATTTTTAGTCCATCTTATGTGCCTTTGGGCCATAGTAACAAAATCTGTTTACTGAAGCACATTATGACTGCATAAAGTTCAAGGAATCATTTTTATAAGAAAATTTTCTAAATAATCCCCAAAATTCTTAGTACTCAGGATTCTGGTTTGGGTCTTTGGGGCTAATCTTTTTTCCTACTGCACCTCTCTGAAGTGCATGTTTTTATGCCTATGTATTTTTATACATCTGAGTATACAGCTGTGGTTCATATGCGTAAACCCCCCTTTGCATGTGCAAAACTGGTAAGCTCTTGGTGCGCTTTCAGAGACCACATTGAGACCTTGATCATTTACTGTTGTGGGCTTTTGGAAAGGAAGACTTTGGTTTATTCTTTTGTTTTCTTTGAACCTTGTATATTAAATGTATACATGAAGGTAAACTGAAAGAGCAGAAAAAGGAAGATGAATAGAAAAGGAGTGTTTAACACAGACCTACATTACAGATAGGATCATGATAAACAAAATCAAATAAAGCTTGATAGGAATATTTTATTACTAAAGATCTTATTTTCATGATGCACTACAAGGCAACTTTTGTAAGAGATAGGTGGTGGTTGTTTTAACATGTTCATATGGATGCTTCAAAATCTTGCATATATATTTTAACTAAAGAGAACCTTGGGTAGAAAAGTTAGGATCTAGATCTGTATCTGAGCTATCCCTCTGCTCCAGGGTTTGGGTTTGGTTCTTATCTCTCTTTTAACGATGTAATTTAAAGACAAAACCATAGTTCAGTTTCCTTTTTGAGAGAGAACAAAGTTCACTTTATGAATGCAAGAAAAAAAAACTACTTGATGATATGCAAAGTTTCATGGGTTGTTTTTCTCTGACCCCTTTTTTTCCCAATAATCTTCATATGAACTGACTTCAATTTTCAAGGTACTCATTAGTAAAATGAAAATAAAAGGAGAATTTCAAAATAGGAGGGTTTTTGTTTGTTTGTTTTTCTAAATCAGAAGCAAACAGAAAGCAGATTGTGAACAGAGTCCTCAAGGCGTAGATCTGTCTGACAGTGTTAACTACCACAGGTTTGTACTTCTGCAAATTTTACCCGTTGTCATGTTACTCTAGCAGAGAAAACAGTGAAATGGAACCTGCCACTTAACGAGGATCTGGTGTTTCAGATTCACGCCTTCCTGTCACATCACAGGCTAGATGTGCATCTTCTTGCCATGCCACTAGTTCTTGAATATGGAAAAATAATACCATCATTTATTTTACTGTCAAAAAATTCTTCCTCTTTTTTGCAGAAGTTCTGTGCATGGATCCATATAATATTAGTGAAATTGCTATCATAGAGCTGAGACAAAAGTAAGACAAGAAAAAATTTATTTTTTGTGATAGATGTTTGGATTATATTCACAGTAATGTATTCTTAGAATGTTCAGAACAAGTAGACAGATTCACTAAAAACTGGCCAAAAATAAGCGGGCTATTTTCTTTTTCATTTTTCAGAGTTGGCTTTGACTGGTATATAGCAATGCTTTCATTACCGTCTGCACCACCTCAGCAAGTTCATGATAATTTGGGTCAACCATTTTTTCCTGAATATTTAGAAGTCATTTGCCATAGATTCATCAGGCTAGCCTCAGGGATACAGAGTCTTGGAAACACAATAATGGGAAAAACTGCCTTTGCTCTTTATTCTTCTTTCAGCACTTCATACCACACCTCATGGAACAACTCCACACCTCCTTTCATGTCCTTCCTATCTCTCTGGTACATCCTTCCTCTAACCAGGAGCCAGCTCATCTCCCTAATCTCCTTTTGCTAAACACCTTTCTTTTGCTTACAATACACTAAATATACAAATGGCCAAAAAGCACTCTAGATGGCCCTGTAACTTGACAAGCCACACGTCTATAATTATGCGTGAACCTCATCAGCTAACAAAATATTACCATCATGTTCTAACACCTTCTCCTTTTCCCTTGGCTCTGGTTCCCCAACCACTTCCCTCTACCTTCTACGACAGCTTCTCTTTGCACTGCTTTAAAGACTAACAGCATTGAGGGAACTATTTTCCATACTGCTAATATGGCCTGTGTGACTCTTCAGTTGTTAGAGAATAATGACAATAATAACAGTAATAATTGTGTTTGTATTCATGTTTGGTTCTCATTAGATGCTGACTCATTGCTGACATAACAGCCACTCAGATATATGCTGCAGCAGCAACCAGTATTTCATGTGGAAGTTTACTTTAACCACTATCACCACCAGCACTTCTCTTTTGTTATGGGACTAGTCTGGTTTTCAACAGTAACAATCACTAATTTGTCTACTTTCAAAAAAAAAAAAAAATTGTGGTTTTTTTTCTTTTCCTTTTTGTAAACTCTGCTTCATATATTTTGTTTTAATAAAGGGCATCTGCCTGGAAACTTCAAGGTTCCTCTTTAGGGCTGGTTTCTGAGTGAGAACCAAACAGAATAAGGAACTTGGGATGGAGACCCAAAACAGCAAAGTGTCTTGGAGAGTGTGCAGATTTTTCCATTGGACTACTACTTTTTACATTAATCGATCCATTCAATCAACAAACTGATCGTGCTTCTTCATTAAATACATGAGGGTCGCAGCACAAATTAACTAGGATAGAGAAGCTGGAAATTAGGCATAAAGCATTTTATGCTAAATTATGCAGCTTTCTGAGGATCCGACCTTGTTGATAGAAGTATTTATACCATGTTACAACCCACTGCCCAACTAACCACAATATGATCACACTTTTTTCCTGATGGGACAGGAAAAGCGTATTTCAAAGAGGAGATGTAGCAGAGGCAATGCAGGGTTCATGGTGGGAAGGGTCATTCTGCAGACCAGACAGGGAGGGTTTATTTAGCTATTAACTCCCCTACCACATTCCCTAGTACCAAGCTGGGACTTGCTGATCCCACCTATGGGATAGCTCCATCCAGGACACCTGCTTGCCCTGCATTCCTCCCCAGACTACCAAGTATCCCAAGGTAAGCCTCTGTTTGCAAAAGAAGTTGTCCCCAAGTGGGTGACTATCACTGAAACAACCCAGTGGAGCTCACTGACCCTGTTTCAGAAAGCTGCTGCCAGACCATTACTTTGACTACCACTCAGTCGCTCATGTTTGTGTGTTTTTAGTAAACATTTACTCAGAGCCCAGCTGTATCCACGCTGTTTATTCATATTGTATTTGTTGTGAAAAGAGTAAGAGACTGCAAGACCACTTCCCTGGCATCCCACTCCAGTGGCTGCACAAGAGCTGTCTGCTTTATTGCTGGGTGTGGACGCAGGCTCGCTTCCTCCCTGCTCCTAGGATTGTGAGCCTTCCAGAGCCACGTGGCACTGGGACAATATTTTATATATATATATATATATATATATATGCCGCCGCCTATTTATGCTCACTGCCTTTATTAAAAGCAACCAGAAAATGGGGGAGTGAGGTTTCCTTGCTCTGTAGCCACTTTCTACAGGTAAGTCGAGAAGTTGTGGGAAATTATGTCTCCCCACTTCTGTAGAAGCCAAGAACACCTTCCTTGTCTCCCTCCTGCCTGTGGTTAGAAGAGCAATGCTTCCGTGGCGTCGCTCCTTCTCACCTGGCACAGCAAGAGCTGCCCATCCTGTTTCCATTGATTTCTCCAGTGGTTGCGTTAAACAATACAATGGAGTATTTATGTGTCAGTGTTAGGAGCAGGTTATTAAGTAAAATCCACCGTAAATAGAGCCGTTAATTCCGTTGCTGGCATGGCCCTCTGTTATCTCCTCAATACCTCCCAGAGGGTATTAGTCTTACCCTTTCGTTTGAGTTGGCAGCAGAGTTATTTTTTTGCACCTGCTGCTCTACTCCGATAACCACACAGGTCAGCTTTGATTTGTTGGAATATAAACAAAAAAAGCAAAGCCAGGCATCTGCCTAGACAGCCAGGGCCGGTTTGACGGTAGAGCTTTTCCCATTGGGTTTTTGTACAAATGTGCTCTTTCAATTCTCACGTGAACTCTCTCCTGTTTCACAAATAGTCCTTTGCTACAGAATAACCTGATGTCAGAAAAGAGCTCAATACTATTCTTTTCCATCAATGGAACCAGTCAAAGTAACACCCTGTTCTAAGACTAAAGTCAGAAGTAGTATCATACAAAATACATAAAGAAAAAGCAGCTAAGACACAGTGGTTCAAAAATTATTAGAAAAAAGAAGCAAATTAAGCATAAACAGTAAAGGAACTTTCTTGAGAGATAAAGAAAACCTGAAAGACTGGGAGGGTTTGCTTTCCCATATGAACCCACACACACTCCAACTCTTAATCTACTATTTCACAGGAAAAAAAAATAATATTGAGTCCATGAGAAGTAGGTACTCAGCTGGGAACTGAGCTACTTTTAAGTTCTCCTTAAAATTAAGCCTGCAGGGCTCATCTACTCTAATAGCATCTATGGTGATGGAAGAACTCCTGAAACACTGACAACCATGGAGCAGAGAAGGAAGAGTCCACACACACAGCAAAGGCAGTAAATAGCACAAAACACAGAAATGAAGGAAGGAACCAGCATTTCATCCACATTACAAATAGAAAAACTGAGACACTTGAGCTGAAACTATTCACTTAAGTCACATAACAAGTCAATGGATAAGTCAGTCCAACTCCTATCTTCCAGCTCAAGCTCCATTGCTATTCACTGCATCACATCTCCAGGAAATCTTTCAACATGCAGATGAGTTAGGTTGAATGTGGTTTTTTTGAGGGCAGAGAGAAGGTATTAAACAAGAGAAAGAATTCTCAAGGAAAAAAAGAGACCTGTTCAGACTAAAAACAAGATTCTTCTATGCATCATGGCTATTATGTGACTAGTAGAGATTTGAATGATAAGTTAGCCAAACAATTAAATCTGCACTTTAAGTATTAAATCAAAAAGCTGCCCTTGACCTATGTATGATCCTGAAAATGAGCTAGAAATTCCTAAGCAGAGCTGGCTGAAATTCAAAATTTCAGTTCTGTGGAACTGTGGCTATTTCTACAGAAATATATTTTTTCCTTCATTTTATTTTTTTCCGTTTGTTTGGGTTTGGTTGGGTGGTTGGTTTTTTGTTTGTTTGGGGTTTTTTTTATTTTCTTTTTTAATCATAATGAAAGAAAGGAATTTTTAAAAGAAAGCTCCCTGGCAATAGGGAATTAACTGACATGTAAAAACCTATATTCAAGTGGTTCAAGTATCAAATGTGCGACTCCGTCATGTGGAATTGTTCAGAAAAGACAGAAATGTGAAGCACAAAACTAAGGTACACAGGCAGTAATATTACCCCAGAGCAGCTGCGCTGGGAGCAATAAACTCGCCTAATATGGCTGTTGTACATATGGTGACCAGGGAACCCTCTGCAGAGCCCAACCATGCTAATCCTGAAATGCAGGCAGCTTCTGACGGTCTCAAAACCAAACCAGGATGTGAAGTTTGTGATCCCGTTCCTTCTTTTTCACCGAATACCTTTATTCCTCATCTTCCTGCTTATTTCTTTTACTTTTCTTTTTTAAATTTTTATTTTCTTTTTTCCCTCTCTCTTTAATTTTTTGCCTTTTAATTAGTCTAACTGACTAACCTGGAAAAGTAAGTTTCCTTCAATACATCATAATCCCATAACCAGTAAAACAGACTAAAATATTGTCTTCAATTATCTACTTGTGGCACAAGAATGCCAGGTCTTACAGCAACTGCGGAGTTTGTAGCTGGTCTCTAGGAAGGAGCCTGGAGGAGCTGGAAATTGGAAAAAAAGCTTGCTCCCTCCAGTTCTTTTTGCTCCCCAGTACTGCTGTGTATCTCAGCTGTCAATGTAACTGGAAAAGATGTCCCCAACAAAACCAAAAAAAAATATTTTCAGACTATTTCAAACAACTATTTTCCTCAAAAGTAGATTTATTACCATGGAATATACCTATTTTAACAATGTTCTGGGAAAGGAGTATTATCAGAGATCCTTGTAACAGCTACTTTCACACGCTGGGGAGTTTGTCTTTTTTTTAATCTTTAATGATTAAATCTTCATTAGATTTTTAAATATTGAAGATACATCATAGCATAAGGGAGGCTGATGCCTTGATCTGCTGCTTATAGTCCAGGGTTTGGGGAAGGGCAGCCCTGGGCACCCTGGGGACCCCAGCTCTCAGGCCATGCACGTGTTCCTGCAAAAAAGCCATACTGCAGCACAGGGCAAAACCTGCAGGCAGGGAACTGGGGTTTTTAGCCTGGAGAAAAGGAGGCTCAGGGGAGACTTTATCACTCTCCACAACAACCTGAAAGGAGTTTGAGTGTCAGTTTCTTTTCTCGGGTGACAAGTGAGAGCATGAGAGAACATGGTCTCGAGTTGCACCAGGGGAGTTTTAACTGATTATCAGGAAACATTTCTTCACCGAAAAGGTTATCAAGCATTGGAACAGGCTGCCCAGGGAAGTGGCAGGGTCTCCACACCTGGAGATATTTAAAATACATGTAGATATGGCACTTAGGGACTTGGTATAGTGGCAGACTCAACAGTGCTGAGTTAATGGTTGGACTCGATCTTAGAGATCTTTTCCAGCCTAAATGAATCTATAATTCCATGTCCTTAGAGCAGGGTGTTTGTTGTGACTGTTGGAATTGGCAAGAGGCAGACAAAGAAATTTACAGGATTGACTCTTGTCCAAAAATATTTAATCATTTAAGATTTTAAAGAAGGAAGGGAAGTTTCTACCTGTTGTTACAAAATATTATAGCTCCATCATTAAAAGTCTTAGAGAAAGTCAGGATATTTGCGAGTCACTAAACGTAGAAAAAACTGCATCTATTTCATTTTGTACATTCCAATTTTGATAAGTCTATAAGGATATCTTACTTATCTAATCAGTTAATTAGATTAATTCAGTCTTCTAAAACTTTTTCATCTTCCTCTATCAGGGCAGGTGCCTGGGAATATTAAGAGTCTTTTATGTGAGTACCATGTTAGATCTCACTGCAAAAGAGATGAGAACAGCACCCTTGAGTGTGTCAGAATTTGACTCCCTGATAAAGCCCCTCCAATCTATGAGACAATTGCTTAACCAAGCATACTTTGAAAGTGCATCATCAAGATGCAAGCTTTCAAATTATTGTGTAATAATAATTACATGTTGCAGTAAAATTAAGAAAGTTTGAGGGTAATCACTATGTCACGGACTTAGTCTGATTCCTGACCATAGCATCTTGGGCAGTTTTACAAGGGTTCTTTAACTATATAGCAACATAAATTAGTTACCTGCTCACTGCTAAATTAAAGAAAACCTGGAATAGTTTTGAAAAACAAAACTAATTCTTCTTATGATGGCACTAGTAATTTAGGCAATAGAACATATTTTTACACATAGTTGCTTAATCCTTACAGACTTAGAGGTGCTCAGGAGACTATTCTGGCTACATCTGATTGTGAGTTGAGAAAATATCTCAAATGTTTATGTCTGTATCCTTCCTCCATAATAGGCAGGAATTTTTATTCTAAATTTTTGTAGATCCTTTAGGTAAAATTACTTTCTTTACACCACCACAAAGCAATTCTCTTTTATTACCCCATCTTATTGGTCTATAACCAGCGATTACCCAGCTCCACTTGGCTGTTCTGTCTACTGGTTCTCATACTCCTTCCTGTGAAACACATTTCACAAGATCAGCAGAGGAATAGGTAATGATAACAATGTGCAGTGTCAGCTTTTGGAAAGGCAGCCTTTGAGGGCTCTTCCTCAGAGGAAGACATGCAAAATGCCAAATGCCCGTCGATTGCTCCACTGGCTACATGACTCCATGTTTACTCATTCTCACCCGTCTGTAGACCAACGACCAACAAACACCCCAAGTATTCTAGGCATTCAGTGAGGGATTTGGTGCAAACTGCATCCCCAGTAGAGCTCAAAGGAGCTCTCATACTAAGACTCCTGATGACTTCCACAAAAACTAAATCAATCCTTACTTTTTTGTATATCAGCTATGGGAACAAATCCTTCTTTGCTTAGCCTTTCAATCAGCAGTGTTAATCATGAGTTTCACTATTACCAAGTTTACAATATACCCTTTTCTTGAAAACTTACAGAAATACTTCCTTGGCTTGTCGGAGACCATAATACATGTAAGCTGCAGAATGTGCTGAGGCAGGGACAGTGAGGGAGAGACACGGACATTTGTGGTCAGAGATCTTGAAGTGTCCTTGAACACTGGGCTGGCTGAGCAGCTGAAGCCAGAGCCCTTTGCTGAAGATGGTGTTGAACTTCACCAATGCTCACAAGGCGCTCATTTTCAGAAAGAAAATTCCATGAGTTTATGGTTGAAATTCAGTACTAATGAAGCTGTGAGATTGGACAGAGACCTTACTTTATTAAACATCACAAACTATGCTAGCTACAAAAATAGTGTTTCTGTTCATTTCCTTGTGTACAGCAAAGCCTTCACATTTCGTTCCACCACATCCTAATATTGTGTGTCATTAGTAATGACAAATGACAACTAAGCTTGTGGCCATTTTCTTTTTATGTGCTGCTTGTTGCAGGAATGCCTATACCTCAGCAAGAATACCTACTTTACAACTGTAGGAAGGCTGATGAAAAAAAGAGCCCTGTAAGCCCACAGAAAATCCTATAAAGGGTGGGCACATGGCCTCAGATTAAGAAGGGACCATTCATCTCTATCTGTATCTTGACCTCAGCACACTGAAAAATTCTTAAGCCAGACAGGTCTGTCCTGGAGCACTCACTTTCCAACCTGTCTCTCCGGACAGTAGGTCATTGCCCCAGTTCACAGAGATGGTATTCATAGTATTGCAGAAAGAGGTCAGACGATTTTGTGAGGATTGAATCCGAACAAGTTAACAGCAAGAGAAAGCATGTGACTGTAGACTACACAGAACAGATCTAGGCTACATTACAGTTAGTGAAAAGTTTTCCTGGTTTGGTCTTGACACTACATTAGATATATTTATAAAAAGCATGGAAGGGGTGAACAAGGAAGGAAAGCTGAGCGCTGATTCTGGAAAGGTGTCATGGCTTGTGGGCAGTTCTCTGAGTCAATAAATTCATTAATCCTTTTCTGTGAGAATTGTACATAAATACACACTTCTTCCGCAGGTGTAGAATTCCATCCTCACAGGGGAGTTTGGTGCAAATTGCTGTGGAACATGCAACAGACTAACATGCCACTCCTGTCCGAACTCAGACGCACCTACAGAAATCCTTCTTTTTTCCTCTCTAATCTCTCTCTATCTGTATTTCTGGATGATTTTTCTTTATTAGATTGATCTCTTTCCATTGCAATTTGCTACCTTGCACCTCCCAGACAGAACAAGTACTCATGTTAACAATGAAATTCACTGGGAATGAAAAAAAATTAAGGAAGGTGAGTGGGAGCTAAATGATTTAATTTTTCATTTGTCCAACTGTTCTGTTGTCTGTTTCTACCACTGCTGAAAACCCACAACACCCTGAGAACATCTAAAGTAGTAAGAAATTACTATGGCAATACCACAGCATATTCTCTCAGGTGACAAGAGGGTAATAATATCCCATGTCATCCAGACCACATTCTACTACCTGATCTCACCACAACAGGGGTAATATATGGTCGTCACGCTGTAGGTTGCTGTGAAGCGTGACCTAACTTGTGCTGGGGCAAGCAAAGCAGTATTCTGATCTGATGAGAGAGCCTTTAGTATCAGGACTTGGGGAAAATATGTATTTTTACCATTCTTATAGGCTTTACAAGTGACACTTGGAGTAGAAAAAAAATGGAAATGCTAAATGCAAGGAAACAGTGACTCTACTAATGATAACCTCGTCTCTGCATACAAGACCAGTGCTCAAGGGGGAGAAGGGTGTCTGGAGGATGGTGGCTCTAAGAAAGCCTTGGGCACGCTTCATAAACCCTTGAACTGGAATTCCCAGTATATTGACTCATAATATCTGTTTGGCACTGCTCTTCCTACAGACTCTGATCCATCCTGATGTCCAAATTTCAGAGTTAATGCTGAAAAATTAGAGGAGAGCATTGAAGTGATTAAAGGATGGAAAAGCTTACAGTGAAACAGGTTGAGATCCTTCACTGTACTGTAAGTTTCTCCATGAAAAGGAACAGCCTTTGGAGCTCGGACTACCACAATTATCAGAGAGTAGGCTAAGAAAGGACTTATCCTCAGCTAACTATACAAGGAACAGAAATTTACTACCCAGAGGAACTTCACAAAAACCATCAAAAGACAACAAAATCAGGTGGCTGAATGTTAAAGCAAGACCATGTCAGACTGAAAATGAGATAAAATATTTTTAGAAGAATGGTATTTAATTGCTAGGGCACTTAAAAACTTTCTGGGGAATTTCCCATCACTGGACTTCCAGACTTTTTTTTCAAGATTGGAAGTTTTCTAAAAGATAAGCTCTACTTGAAGTCACATAATTATCTCTGAAATATTCTGGCAAGTCCTGTGTTGTTATTGCAACAATCACTTGGTTTTGAAAATTGTAAGGGGCAGGAATTAAATTGTCATTGTGATATTTATAAGTGAAACACCTTAATCCTGTTGTTTTTCTAGTTTTAATTGCAACCATTTTCTTTAGTTTCTGTAATTCATTAAATATAAAACTGCTATATTTTCCAGCTCTGGTATGTTCTACAGTGCAAAACAGATGTCAGAAAACTGGCTTAGACTACACTCTGCAAATTTGCTATCAAAGCAAAACTTAAAGGAGTGCATTTTTTAATTTCACTGAAGTTTTTACAAATTGCAGGAAATACTGGTGCAAGTTAGATCTGTTTAACACAGTGTCATGTGAGACAAGTATAAATAAAATGACTAAATGCAACTTTTACCTCAAGGTATATTTCTGTCATTATGAGCTTGTTAATTCTAGTACTTGTTTAATTCTAAGAAATGGGAAAAATAGGAAAGAAAGGACAGTTGGATGTACTTTAGAAGCAAATACGACATATATCTAGATGAAGTAATCAAAAAGCACATTACTGATACAATTCAATAACTGTATAACAACATACACACAAGTATGTGCCTAAAATGTCTCATGTGGTGAAATGTTTGCATTTGTCACTAAGTCCATTACACGTATTTTAGAAAATCAACAGAGACTTGGAGCAACTTTTTCTTTACGTTCTCTTCTACAACTACTTAAACAATTGCGTCTATACCTTAAGGGGCCAGTTCTGGTTCTATTAAAATAAAATTACCATTGGAACAGAAACAAATTAAACAAGCAAAGACACTGCGGGCCTCACACTATATTTACCCACCCAGTGCCTGAGCTGGGTTCTGTGCAGTGTTTTTTGCTTAGACAGAACTAAGATCAGCAGAACCTCCTTCACCACACAAATGCAAAGAAATTGCCTTGAGGCTGAAACCAAGCCAAATTATAAATGTACTTTAGGCTTTTTTGTTACAAACACAATGTCCATCAACATTCTCATCCCTAAAAGGAACCGAAACACCATCATGGTATCTCCTGGTTCTGTGACAAAAGCACTCTCAATAGCATTGGGAAAGTCCACTTTTTCGCCCCTTGTCTTACTGAATAGATGACAACTCTGTTGACAAAAGCAGCAGATTTAGGACCCGGAATATTATTAGATACATCATAATACAAAAGATTCTCAGGATCTGGTCCCACTCAAACATAAGCACAATAGAAATATTTAAATAGAAGATGCAAGTTTAAAACAGGAAAGCAGAAATCTTTATTGTAACATTAAAAAGCCTTTTGATTAAATGAGCTTAGCTGCTGTTCCAAAGTAGGAAGGGAGAGACTTGGTATGGTGACCAGGAGTCCAGCAGACAATTTTATTTTTTTTTAATTATTTTCACCGGTGTTATTTTAAAGGAAGTGCATTTAAGAAAAAAAATAAATACCCCAAATACCTTACCTCATTTAGCTGCAGATTCTGGAGTGGAAATCCTGAACTGAGGCAATGGGAAAACTGTCTACAGAACAGTAGGTTGGGAAAGCACAGGTACTATGTCAACTAAAGACTCCCAGGAGTGAAGATAAATGGATGTGATACTAATTTTAAAACGTTTTGCTGAACACTCAAGCAGCCAATAGGGGAATTCCTTAGGTCACTTCCTGTTCTTTTGATTGGATCTGCAACGACAACAACCAAGATGAGGTTGAGAGCGTTTGCATAAGGCCAGCTCAGTTCTCGGCATTCAAAGAGAACAGGTCTAACCGGGTTACACGCGTGGCTCCAGAACAAAAGAAAAACCTGGTAATGGATGAGGGATTGATTTCTTTGTAGTTGTTTTTTTAAGACCATCCCTTCTTTTTTATTTTATTTTTTTTAAATGGAGGTTATTTCAGGTAGATAGGCAGACCATAATTAGAATGGGGAGAAGTGAAAAGCAGGAATGTCCTAAATTACAATTAGTCTGGAAATAACATTAGGAGATGCGTGGTGTGGAATAACCCTGTGCTGGCAGGGAGGTGGGCAGCATGAGCCCATGCAACGGGCTCAGTCCTTTCTTTTATACATTGTGAATACTGAAAAATGCATGAAAGGGAAGTTTATTAGTCTTTCAGCTTCTCCAGATATTTGAGAGTAGGTAAGAAACAAAATGAGGAAAACAATCATCAGTATGTGGGAGTATGGGGTTGAGTATGAAAGTTCAGCTATATGCAAGTTAACAGGGCACAGAATCAGTAGACGTGCTCAGTCCAAAGTTTTCCTTTACCATGTGTGAGTTACCCCTCCAGCCTGCAACCATGAACCTGAGGGAAACCAGGTGCCCAAATGAAAATATGAAGCCTCATCTGTTTCTTATTATTTCACTAATCAGTAAAGGCACCAATATGGAAACAGTTAAAAATGCAGTAATGTGGGAAAGTTTTGAGGTTTCATTAAGTTGTATGCATAAAACAAGAAATGTTAAATATTATTATTCAGTGACTGTTCAGTGGTCTGTGTGAAGTGAATTTTCTAGTCTTTACTCATTTTTGGTCCCAAGTCTCATCATAAATCTTCCCCTGACAGATGCTGACAAGAGTTCTCAGTGCTAGATTTACCAAGCACAGGGAATAAATTGTCCTTCAACATCCAGAGATACTATTAATTATTAATTGAGGCTCATTGTCAATGTAAGGGAAATATTTCACAAATATTACTTATGCTGAACCTGATTTCAAGATAAATAATGAATCTCAGACACAAGGAATGTCACCTTTGTTCCTATCATCCCCACTAACACCAATTAAAAACTAAGTTCCTTTTGTTCACATAGATAAGGTGCACCTGTGTATAAGTGTTGCTAGAGAAGATTCAATCATTTCTCACTCAGGTTAAGTGAAGTTCCATGGCTTCTATTGATTCTCACCTATCAAAGAAAGTTGTCCTTGAGGAAGAAGGAAGATTGTAAATACCCATCTTGGAGAGCTGTATTGTCTTGTAGTTACAACACCAAGGGTTAAGGTTGTCCCTGAAGACTTCTGGGCAACAATTTTGGTAAGTAGGCCTAGCACTTACAGGATTTCTCTAAGCATTCATGTCACTGAGTCCAAGTATTTGCATACCAGGTCATGTCTTGGTGAGTATTTATAGCTTTCATCATCAAAATAATGCCTTAGCATAGTATCAGCATGAATGATCAGTCCAGAGCAGGAAAAGCTAAGAAGCAAAGAATTAGCAAGCAGTAAAGAGCACTTTCCTTCTTAAAGGAAGGATACCTTTCGTAAAAAACCCAAGTCTTACATTGTGCCACTGGGCAAAACATGGGAGATTAAAGAATCACACTGAAATAGATCTCATCTATATGCTGCAGAAGCACCATAGGAGGACGTGACCACTGGATCTCAACATAGGGAAAGCAGAATTTTCCTATTGCTAAACAGGACATCAGCAAAAGCAGAAAAAAAGTGGTTCCAGTGTGGTACTGAGACTGGAATGTCACTTTCTGTTTATGTGACTGTTGGCCTTTTCTGTTTCAGCTCCTAGGGGCAGAGACAGCTCTGGTTGCTAAGATGCAGAATGCTTCCAGACAGACAAAAAAGCACATTGTACCAACAGGTCTGGACAAGGTGAAGCTAGCTTGGTCGGCACACCAGCATGCATTATTTATTACTGTGCTATTTTCAAACGCAGGGTGCCACACAGGGTGGTGGCTCCCTAAATTTACTGCCCTACCTGGCCAACTATGCTGCCCCCATGCTCCCAAGTATGCTTATTGACACTTACATGTGGTTCAGCACAAGAGAGGATGACTGGTGGCTTTCAGAGACTGACAGACCTTTCCAACTCTGCATATCCTTCTTTAGCACTGCAGCCACAAAATTAACATGAATTTGGTCCCCACAGAGTTCTAGGTGGCAGAGAAACCATTAAAAACTTTATAAGTAGGAACTTGGAGGCCACAATCACAGTATGGCAGAAGTGCCAGTGCAGATTCCCAGAATTAATTTAATTATAGCCATCAAGCTTCAAGGAAATTACCTAAATCTGTCTAGATTCTTAAATTGGCGTCTCTTACTGTAATGTCTGACACCTGATGAAAACAGAGAACAAATGTATGGTAATTTCTACTTTTTCATTAATATTAATCTCTGCTTCATTTGTTAAATTCCAGTGGAATATCAAAAGGTGGATATAAAGGTGATATGTAGGTTAGACATGCCGAGCAATTTGAGAATACAGAGTATGAGATTCCTGCCTTCATTCTGCTGCAGAAAAATCAGAAGTCATTCATAAACTATGATAGAAAATAATACACTTTCTGTAAAAACATCACTAGAGAAGCCAGAAGAAATAGGACGGATACTTTTATCAAGCTGTGTTCTACGTTGTAGGCAAATGCCACCTATTACTAAGGTTGCCCATTACTTAGGCTTGCAAGACCTTGTAATTTTTTCTTCACGGTTTGCTAAATTTTAGCGTTTAGCTCTTCGGCTAAATTGAAATTTTCCATCATGGACATCTTCTTTGCAACAAAATTTTGAGTAATTGTCATCCATACTAGTATATGTTTTTCTGACAAATTAAAAAAGGCTAAGGAAAGTGCTGTACTTCGAATTTATAGTAAGAAATATTACTGCCTTTTCTTTGGAAAGCTCAGGAACATTTATGTTTGAAGCACGGACTGAGTACAACAAGCTGTCAAATTAAGAGTGTACTATTTACCATTCCAAATAAAATCCAATCAAAGTTAGCCAGTTTAAAGCTTATTGACAAATCACAGAATCACAAAATGGGCAAGGTTGGAAGGGGTCATAGTGGGTCATTTGGTCCAACCTTCAGGGTCAGCCTAGAGCACATGGCACAGGATTGTGTCCAGAGAGATCCTGAATATCTCCAGTGAGGGAGACTCCACAACCTCTCTGGGCAATCTGCTCCAGTGCTCGTTCACCCAGACAGTAAAGAAGTTCTTCCTCATGTTCAGGTGGAACTTCTGTGTATCAGTTTCTGCCCATTGCCTCTTGTCCTGTTGCTTGGCACCACCAAGAAGAGCCTGGCTCCATCCTCTGACACCCTCCTGTCACATTCTTACAGACATGGATAAGGTCCCCTCTTATTCATCTCTTCTTGAGGCTGAACAGGTCAAACTGTCTTAGCCTTTCCTGATAAAAGAGATGGTGCACTCTCCCAGTCATCTTTGTTGTCCTTCACTGGACCCACTCCAGGAGCTCCATGTCTCTCTTGTCCTGAGGAGCCCAGAACTGGCCACAGCGCTCCAGCTGAGGCCTCACTGGGGCTGAGTAGAGGGGCAGGATCACCTCCCTCGAGCTGCTGGCAGTGCTGTTCCTAACGCACCCCAGGACACCATTGGCCTTCATGGCCACAAGGGCACTGCTGGTCCACCAGGACTCCCAGATCCTTCTCCTCAGAGCTGCTTTCTGAGAGCTCAGCCCCAGCCTGTCCTGATGCAGGGGGTTATTCCTCCCCAGGAGCAGGACCCTGCACTTGAATTTCAGAAGGTCCCTCTCTGCCCATCTCTCCAGCCTGTTGAGGCCTTCTGAAGGGCTGCACAGCCCTCTGGGGTATGGGCCACTCCTCCCAGCTTTGTGTCAGCAGGGAACTTGCTGAGGAGGCCTCTGCCCCTTTCTACAACTCATTGATGAATTAGTTAAACAATGCTGGGCCCAGTATTGAACACCGGGGGACACCACCAGTGACAGGCCTTCAACTCGACCCTGCGCCACAGATCCTCTGGGATCTGCCACCCTGCCAGTTTTCAATCCACCTCCCTCCCACTCAGACAGACCCCACTTCTTGAGTTTGCCTATGAGGATGTTGTAGGAGACAGTGTTGAAAGCCTTGCTGAAGTCCAGGGAGACAACCTCCGCTGTTCTCCCCTCAAATTTTAATCCACATAATGGATTCATGAGGCAGAGCCTCATTCCCTCAGCTTTCTTTTGCAGCAAGTTTTCTCCACTTCCTGGCTTCACAAGGCTTTCCTAGCACATAACAAAGGCTATTCTTGTATATCCACCAGCTTGAAAAAGCAGATTTTCCAATGGGTCCTCCATTTGGTCCAGCAGCTACTCTCAGTACAACTGGCAGAGGTCTGTAGGGGAGAGCTAAAGGCTTCATTCATGGGATTAACCCACAGGCTACTCAATGCCGAAACAGCCATCTCTGCACACTACTTATTCAAAACCTAGAAACTGTACACAGGGAACAGAACTAAGAGAACATTATTAATTTGTGACAAGTTGAGAGGCACAGTACTTGGGGCACAGACTAGGGAGTACTCATTCAAAGAGAAGCTACCCAATACTATGCACACAGGGAGTGGCCCTGAGCTCTATTTGCTGCATATGAATCAAACTTCAGCTGAAAACTTCTATTCATTTCCTCATGAGTTTTCTTATGCTGTTCATCCTCATGGTATTTTAGGTATTATAGTTACACATGTATAATGTAAATTAACATTTAATATATGTAGATTAGTGTATTACATTGTACTAATGCATTAGCACTAACATTACAGTATTAACACAAAAACATTTATTGATCTTTATGAATCCCTAGTGGGGTGAGAAAGTAATAATTTATTGTCCCTATTTCAATGGAGAATCCTAAAAAGATGAAGACAAAGGTGTTTATTAATTCAAGGTATCAATTTTGAGCTGACTGAGCACCATGTACTTAAAACACTTAGTGTTCTATAGTTAAGTAAAGTACTGAAAGCACAGCTACTGTTCATTCTCATTTCAGATCCTAGCACTTAGCAGTTCTGTAAACCAGACTCCTTTTCTCTCAGAAAAGAAGGAAAAAAATTGATAATTTTTAAAAAATATGAACAAATGTTGGCATGAGTCTAGAAAACAGCCTAAGCATTTTGCCTGCAGTTTTCCAAGTGTAATCAATCTCAAGAAAAAGTCCATTATAGTTCTGCTGATCACTGTCTAGATAAATTATAAGTAAAGAAAGTAATAATGAGGAGCTTGGCAATGGTCACAGCAGAATACCAGCTTTGCAGACAATTCTGTGAAGATTCAAATTTTAAACCAATACAGCTGCATATTTTAGTATTTCTACAGCTTCTTCACACACACAACAGTCATCAAACAGACCCCAGATTTCTGTTAGCTGGATCTGATAAACTGAAAATGGTTGAGTAACAAAGTTCCTTGGTTCTATGTGTTCTCCCCAGGAGATGGATGTATCCTGAAAATCCAGATAGGCCTCAAAAGGGGTCCTGGATAACCTGATGAACAAAGGGATAAAGGCAAACTCCCTCAAATTCCTTTCCCAGAAAACCGTCTGCCAATCAAGCACCACTTCTCCTGTTCCTGGAGAGGACCTGCACCACCTTAACCCTTTGGTCTCCTTGCCACACATCTCAGATCAACAGCTGGATTTTTTTCTTGAAAACATCACAGTGGTTCCTCTCATCAGTCTAAAGGTAGAGAAAAAGCAAAATCAAGTGTACATCTATAAATTTAAGGACTTGCAGGAAAAAATTATGTAAGAAACTTTTCAAGGATCACTGCAAAACTGTCCATGTTCAGAGAGAGATTCATAAGAAAAAAAAAATAGACATCTGCACTGAGAAATAGAATGGAGATGGGGTAGAAAGAAAAAAAAATATAAATGACATATTAAGTTTTCCATGGAAAAGATAAGAGTAATAAATGGCCAGAATGAACTGTCAGGGCAAACACAAATTGCTTATACAAACACTGAAAGAAAGAAATGCAAATCCTAGAGATAATAGAGGCTTATAATTAATTATTTGTTTGTTTAAGTCTCCTCAGCATGCAGGTCAAACCAACTCAATGTAACATTGCACACTGTTAGGAATAAACTTTTATGAGAAATTAGGAGAGAAAGATTAATATAATAATATAATAAATAATATCTGTGGCAAAGATATGTAGCACTGAGGAAATCATTAAATCCAGTGCAGCATCAGTTATGTTTTGAATCTGAATTAAAGGAAGAATGTTAAAAAGTTTGTAAGGAGTCAACACTATCAATTGGTAAGAAACTGTTTATAAGACTATTTTTTGCCCCTATGAGCTGACATAGTTCCATGGATTTCTGTGAGGTTTTGACAATGTATATCTAATAGTATTTTTAATATAGTTGTGTATACTGCCTTTTCAGGACTCCAAAAGATTTAAAATTTATTATGAGGCAAAAATAAATACTGACTGTGCAATGATGTCTCAGAGGAAAACTTCATAACTATGCAATAGAGGGTGTTAAACAACAAGCAGGGCAAAATGACCTAATGGGTCTTTTCTATCTGTTGTGGTTTGAATCTCTTAGCAAACACTTTGATGCTGCCAGAACCAAAGCAAAATTATGAGAACATAAAGAAGGCAAACACAAAGTAATGCACAGAGATTAAAAAAAAAAAAAAAAGAGCACAGATATTGTGAGATAAACTTTTAGTAGGGCTCAAATACTTCTCCTGTTACGTTCATAAACCAGGACATGATAAAACCACAAAAGACCAGGAGAGGCACAACCATTCCTGGGTGTTGCACCTGTCACTCCCAAAATTTGGTGAATATAGAAACAAGTTGGGCTAGGATCACAGAGAAAGGAACTGAAGCACAGCTATAGAACTCAGAATAGGTCTTGTGGCATATGGATACCTTGTCATTGTAGTACAGTTGTAAGAAAAGTGGGGGAAAGCACTGTAAGTTGGCTGGACAGGAGTTCAAGTTCACTCCTGCACGTAGGTCCTTACCAGTGACTGTATTTCACTATTGCATTTGAGATACAGAATATATCAAACATTTTAGGAAACCTGCAAGTGAGTAAATGGCTCCCAGCTACAGAATGCTGATTCTTATGATGCAGTGTGTCTTACCAGAGTAAACTTTTCCCAGTTTAAGGGTGTTGGATTCCCTAAGAGCCCTATGGAGTCTTTTAAAATCTAAATGGTTTGAACATTCCCAAACTTAAAAACTGTTCAGAGAAGAGAATTTGGGTTGAGGTAATCTCTAGAAGAGACCTACAAGGAGCACGCATAATTTCTGTTATGTGCTGGAAAAGCAGAAAATTAAAAAATAAGGACAACAAGATGCTAAAAGAACACATTAGGAGCCAATAAAATGGGATTGAAAAGGAATGACAGGGCCAGTTACATGAAAAAATGGGAATTGTTCATACTGTTATCAGCTACTTGCAAGGCACTCACCCTTGTAATACATATAGCATGGGAAAATGAAACAGAGATGAGGAGTCAAGGACAACCTTGGACACAAATACCCATGTCCAGATTTAGATCAAAAGCAGTTTAAGGACAGGATGGCACAATACATGTCCTAACTGAGAATACAGCAACAGACAAATTGAGGTGCAGAGCATCTGACTGAGAGGTTATGGATTTGATTAGTTATGAGGGATCTGTGGTAGCAGTGCTGCTCCCCTGGATTGCTCAAGTAGGATTATGCCCAGCAAAGGCCCATGATGGCAGGAATATGTGAATGCCGAAGATCTTCAATGTGAGCTTCTCAGTCTTCATGACACTGAAGAGTGGGATTCTGGATGAGTGCATTTTCATGCATGTCTGTGTGCATGTGAGTGAGTATTGCATGACTGAATGAGTGAGGATGGGATAAACTGAGAAACACACATTTCTGTCTTGGTGTATAAAGGTAGGCCGAGTGAATTTAAAAGAGTACATTCATGCATTTGGGAAAGCATGTTAAAGAAGACTCTAAGATTTCAGCATTTGGAGTCAGACAATGGATGTATCTGCCATTAGGAGAAGTTGGAATAGCTTCACAGAAATGAATGAAGGGGGGGGTCCAAGAACTGTATAGGTACAAAGGACAATAAAAACCCAACCCTTCATGGTTCAAGTTAGCCTTAGGAGTCATACCAGAACAGATCTTTTGAGGGCATCTCAAAGCAAGCAGCTACCTGCAAGATAGAGATGTGAAATATTCATAGGCTAACTTCCAATCTTTGTGATTGTGAGAGGATTTCCTTTGCCAACATCTGAGCAGGGGAGTGAGGGTTAACCCTTGAACATAGCTATAGCAGGCAAATCTTTTGAAACCAGTTTATCCCAGTTCCACTAACTACACAATGTTCAGTGCCTGTGAGATGCAAATATCAAGTTTATGATTAACTGTGTTAAAATTCCATGGAACTGCAAGTACTTTTATTTGTTTGTATAATGAAATTGAGACAATGCACCCTTTCCTTACTATGCTCTCACTTTGCTAACATTTAAAAGAAAATCTTTCACTAGATGCATGTGCTATATCCTTATATGTCCCAAGAGTTTTCTTCACACCCTTTAGTTGGAAGGGGAGCTAGTTAGCACACTATCTGCTAGGGAATATGCAGGTCTGATGCGTGCGTAACCAGGGGAAATATCGTTCTGAGGAAGATTGGGGATAGAATAAGCAAATATTTAACACTGACCTCATTAGAAGTCAGGTGGTTCCCCCTACAAAACTTGTACTGTGGAGCAGAGACTTTTGCTAAGCAGGAAAGAGAGAGAACTTCAGAGGCCTGGGTTATTCGTCTGGGTTCTGTCAGAGTCTTTCAGCAATTTGCCTCTCCAGGTCTCGCTTGTCATGATGCTAAGGAGGCTACCTTTCTTGAAACATTGTAACACTATCAAGAGGAATACATTCCTGTTCATGAGGTGTTCCAAGTTTCAGTGGATATGTCTAGAGATGAAAACTCTGCAGAGTTTATTAAGCGATCCCATAAAGGAAAATCTTGGATATGCCAGACTATGTACCAGACTATTGTACTAGCACTTACGCTAATTAAACTTGAGGGGCACAGAAGTTCAGCCTTTATCCTTGGAGTTCTGCTGCATTAGTATTTGAGGTGGGCTGTCCATGTCTGATAGCCCTAATATTTTCCAGATGCCTTTCCTCGGCAAAGATCTCGTTTCTAATCCTTACATCTGGCCCGTTTTTCCCAGATTAAAGCGTATGTGTATCACTTTTTCCAGGACAAAGGGCCAGTGTAATTCAGTTGTGTGAGTGTTTGCACTGAGGAGCTTCATCTGCCTCTTACAAACCAGACTATCAAATCTGGAAGGTGACCATGTGAACAGTGTCACAGGCACTGCAGTGAGGCACACTGACATGAAACTGGCACATCATCACCCCTGTGTTGGGTTACTACACAACATTGCATTAGTCATAATTAATGACTTGATTTATTTAGAAAGAAAAACCTTCTCCCAGGTTTCTCCCATGCCCTTTCTGAAATGGCTTTTAGCAGCTGGCATTCTGCATCTGTGGGAGGAAAGAATGAGAAGAATTGTAGTGACTTTAGTAGGATTTATTCTGTGGCTTGCAAACTGGGCTCAGTGACCCACAGCAAAACAGCCCTGAATTTCAAAGGAGTGAGTCTCTCCTTGAACCGCTCCCTAAAACAGCGAAAGCCTCGGAGCTGGAGCTCTGATCTCCAAGAAACTCCATCACTGGTCTCATGCCCTGCAGGAGATCCTTCTACTTACATGCAGACATATTAACAGACAGCAATGCCTCTTGCAATCACCCCAGCAGTGGGAATCAGTTCCTCACTGATTAAGGAGACAGGTGGCTTTATCATGCACCTCCACACACATATACACACTGCAGAAATGCCTCTCCAGAGCATACCTAAAGGAAACACCTATTGGGGCTGCCAAACCTGGAAGAATGAATAGACACAGGCTTTCAGTCAATTTCTGTGCTAGGAGATTGCACCATTGCTCCTAAAATGGATTGGATATTCTGTCCTTACTGCCAAGTACACAATTTAGTTAATGGTCTTGATGGTCTAATCTAAAATGGGGACAGGCACGAGATCTGTAGATCTGAGCATTCTTGCATATGGACAGAAAGAGCACAAAAAGCATGTTCTTGGATCACAACACAGAAAACACAGGAAAATATGTTAGTATCCCCAAAATTTACAAAAGAAGAAATGGAGTGGAGAAGAAAAGGAAATGGGTGGAAAAAAGGGAAAAAAACCGAAGAGTTTCAACTTCATAGGAAATGGTACAGTCACTTTCTATTTTTTTTTCTTTATACATTTGGTTGTATTTATTTGCTTTTTATATTTATAGATGACCTGCAGAGGTCCTTTCTGACCTTAACCATTCTCTGATTTCATAGGACAGTTCAGGCTCTCATGGACCTCAGAACATGTCTTAACCTCCTCTTCAACCAAAGTCAGGTAAGTGATCAGACAAGGTTGCTACAGGCTTTAGGGCTTTTTTGTCCCTTTAAAGCAATTTCTTGGTCAATCAAGTGTATTTCATGAATTGAAACTACTGTTTTAACTATCATTGTAACCAGTCTGTCATCTAGACTAGTTTTAAATGTTCCTTAGAATGGTACTCGTACCTGTTCCTCTACAGACGCTTCAGAGATTTGTCACATTCTGGCAAGAAGTTTTATCTGGCTCAGTTTTGCCCTGGTCGTGTTGAACCATATACTCCAGTTATAATCCACTGTCATATATCCTCTTACCATGTCACTTCATCTTCTAAACTGTACATCATATCTCTTTTCACATCTCCAATAATACTGTAGGTAGAGGCACCAAGGCACCATGAAATCCACTGTCCATAAGGATACGAGTTGAAAGAAAGCAGCCACCTGTTCAGGTGCAATTGTATATAGTAAAAAAATAACAGAAGCAAATTCCCCTGAAAATAATGGTTAATTATATGTGAGTCCAACCATTGTTAAATATTACCTTCAGCATTTTTCTCCACATAGCATAGTTGCATAAAACAGATTCCATTCCCAGCAGCAGGTCTCATCCCTGGAAAATCAATGGCAGTCAAGGCAGGTAAGCCATGATATGTCCATGCATGGATTCATTGACAGATATAACAAAAAAGAAATTATACTAGAACTTGAAGGCATATCAGCAATCTCACTATTCCAAACATTCATCATATTAATACTGTAACATATGAATTTGATGTGAGTTTCTAATGACATAATTCTTCATGGAATGTGATTTGTTTGTAGTAATAAGAAATACAGGATGTGTCATAGAATCCTGGCATAAAATAATTTCGTATGCAACTTCTAAGTCAGGAACGTAATGTTCTTATTTGCTGTCACTGAACTGTCATTATTAAAATAATGAAAAAGATGGGGGAAGAAGGGGAGAGAGACTGGCAATGATCTATTAAGTACCATTTGGTAACTATTACTGTTCTTTGAGATGCAAGTTGAAAACCACAATCTGTGTATGAAACAAAGACCACGTTTTAGAATCACCATCAAGATCAGATTTCAATAGATTAGAATTCAGACTGAATTTTTATTTTATAAATATATATCTTATCTATATATAATTTTGACTGAAATTTATCTGAATAGAAGTGACCATTTGCAATATTTGAAAGGGAACAAAAACTTCAAACTATGCCATGTTTTTGTATAAAAAGCCGAGAGCTGATAGAGAAAATTATTTGCTGTTCACTTCTGACAGAGCACACTGTTAGTAGCCAGGCTAGCAGATTCAAAAATTCACCTTCACTGGATTTTTTAAAAGCCCTGTTACCATGGATTCTCATTCCCAGTCCTGGGTTTCACAGCCTGGTTGCCTGGGAGCAGAGAAAGGAGCCTGAAAAGTTCAGCGCTGCTCTGATGATACTCAGTTCAGCCCTGGGGCTAGCTCAACTCTTAAGTGCTGCATTTGCCTATTTAAAATCAGCTCCTCTTTACTAATATCCAGTGGTGTCACTGCAAATAGCTACATCACCTGGCATTTTTCAAATTGTTTCAACTGCAAATTTTATAGACAGATGAGTCCCTTGGACAGAGGTATGAAAATAACAAATCTCTTACACGAAAGGACAATAAATCATGACTCAGGTGACTCACTCTCTGCACAGAGGATGGAAAAAGAAAGAGTAAGCCCTTGAATAAGAACTGACTGAGACCTGAGTGAGACCAGTTACTGAGATAATTAGCAAAGGTCTTTTCATTTCTACATTAATGAACCAGAAGATCAAAGACTTTGGCTAGGCATGTAACCACGACTGCAACATTGTCTTGCTATGCAATAATGAACTCATTATTAGCTGCTTTCATAAATTACATGTGGTAGACTATTTTATTTTTAATACTGTATATAAAGCACAAAAACAACGACAATGATGTTTTAGAAAATTTTAATTGCTAAGCATGCAATTTTTGTAATAAGCACATTCTTACTTTCAGCTGATTGTTGCTACCAATTTTGTCCTTTCACTGGAAATTTCCTCACAGGTGGCAAACCTTCTCTTCTTTTGTTGAAGAAATGGGAAATAAGTGACTGAATGACCACAGTGAACTTGAAGTATGTTGCATCACTTGAGAAAAATCTGTAAAATCTACCTCAGAGGTAGGAAAAACAGATTAACATGCTAAGATTACGTAAGATTGAGAAAAGTAAATATTCTAACACTCAACTTCACCTGATCTTTTTGTGCCAGCATGTTTCTGCCATTTAACATATTGGGGACAGGTATGCCTGGACCCATGACCACAGAGTTGATATTTAGCCTGGGAAATTATGTACGTAAAGATCTGGAGTTGATCTTAGGAAATCTGGAATGTATTTCTCTTTCTACTGTAGACTTTCTGCAACACTATAGGCCGGTTATATGATATTTATCTTTCAGGTCCAGAGCTGTAAAGCACTGTAGCATTTTACACAGCTGCTGGGAGAATAAATGTATAAATGTTCACAATCTATAGTCGGGAAAAGCTTACAAACACACATCTGATTGAAACTTCCAGATAAAATCGCAGCAGTTCATGAAGGAAGTTGTTGACTGTTACTGTTGGCAGTAAGACGTGATATGGAGAAAAGCTTTGTCACAAATGGACAAGTTATTATTATGTGGGCATGTTAGTATATGCTCTCTTTTAAAATGGCATCAGAAAGAAAGGTATTTTATCTGTTGGCAAAGTTTCTGATGCAAAAATGATATATATATTCACATTTATTTATGACCCACTCAGAAGATCTGACACTGCTGGGGAGAAGTTTAAGCTTAGGCATTAAGCCTTCAGTTGCTACAGTAACAGCAATTATTCACTGCTCTGTGACATAGGGTAAACCTGACACATTGATTGCCACCCCCTCCTCTCCCCCTCGCCCCCTAAATTTTTTTACTTAATGATTTACCTTCAAGCCAATGATCAGATGATTCACAACTCAGATGAAAATAAGGGCGAGTGAAATCCCAACATCGAACAGTTTATTCAAAAACTCTTTTAGCCTGGAAATTATCCACAAGGTAACATTTTTCCATGTGCTTCGTTAATTTGAATTGTTCTGCAAACTTTTGTCAACCCCCACAGTTCTCACCGAGTATTCACCAAAGCTTTTGTTTCCAGCATGACTATTCATAATGTCTTATTCATCTGTGACCTCAGTAACATGTTATGGTTGTTTTTCTCCCTAACTTGATGACTTGAAAACCCACAAAGAAGAAGGCTGCGGGAACACTTCCACCAAAAATGCTCGTGCACGTCAGAACATGCCATTGCAGAAGTGCAGCTAGGTGGATGTTTATGGCTTGTCCCTATTTCACAAACACTATAGTAAACAAAATGGCAAAGCCAAATGCAAAGCCCAGCAAGTACAGTCCTGGGTTGTTATTAAAATATACATTCCCAAAGCTCTTTGAATGACTTCAAAGTTCCCTTGAGAAAGACATGGAGAAATTCATCATTGCTTCACTAATGTGCAGGACCTGTAGAGTACAGTTTTGGTGTGCTTTTCTTATGTCCTTGAGAGAAAAAGGGATGTGGCTGGGAGACCTTCAGCTAGATGTGTTTCCCCAGGAAATGCTCACAGCCTCTAAAAGGATGCGTCAGCCATAGGAACTACAATGTTCCAGTGGGTGCCAGGGGGCACTGTCACTGCCAGTGCTGCAGAGTGCCTTTTACACGGCCTTTGGAAATCTTTTGAGAGGATTTTAGTGGTGAATAAGAACTTGGTCTAGACACTGAGCTCTTTTTGGTAAGCAAACAGAATGTTTACTGTACTGTCTATGAAAAAAATAAGAAAAAAAAAAAGAGCAAGAAAAGAGCCTCCTAATACCCAGCACCCAAATCTAAATGCGGGAGGCAAAGTCAGAGGCGTGTGCCATCAGCTTCAAGGACACCAGCAATCGATACTATGGCTCCATGCCAGGAGCACTGTCCATGTGAGCTGCATAGCTGGAGGCTTTCTGGAAAACACATTCTTCTTTTGTCACTTGAGCTCTGAATCACAGATGTTCCTTGGTAACCTTTTGGAGGCAGAGTCCTCTCCTTCCTCAGAGGGTCCTGCTTCACCCAATCCCGCACTAGCTTTGGTAGCCTGCCAATTTTGGGGTTGAAATAGAACTAAGATGTTAGGTTAACCTACCACTCTCCTTGTCAGTACAAGACTACCTTGATATTATGTGAGTCTATGAAACATCAAAAACAATTTCTCCCTGTAACTTTTAGCCCATTAATAATCACTAAGTATCAAGAGTCCAAACTGCTCCAGCCCAGCAATGGAGTTACTGTCCCCATTTGGCTGGTTCAGGGAGGAAGCAGGATCTCTAGACTTGTCCCAGATCTTAACATTGCCTTTTCTTCTGCCTGCCCATGCCTGAAATTGGTAATGAGAAAGCTATTCATTCCTTTGCTCTCAATACAAAGCATTGTATTAGCTTGCTGTCACTTTGAGTGCTAGCTTATCTCTCTCCACCTGCAATTAAAATGTCTAAGGAAGAGCAGCACAGTCTTAACTGCGTCTTGAGATAAAACCACTTTTTGTTGGATTAACTCTTCTGCACACACACTGCACAATTTGCATTCTTGCGTCACAAACAAGTATTTCCTGCAGTCCTATTGTCCCATCCTCATCAGAATTGTGACTGTTTCTAAATCAGTATTCACACTGACCACTCAATACTCAATTTGTCCTCTGGCAAAAATCATTCCCAGACACATGTGAATCAAGCCATTCTGAATGGGAAAGAAGGAATACATTTAGCCACAAATACTCTAAATATTTCTTTTTTCTCTTGGGTAGTAAATCAGATGAGAGCATAAATTCTTCTAATAATTTTCCTTCTCCTATAAATGTATTATACTATTAAGGTAGCTGGAGAGTGAAGATGAGAACACTCCTATGAATTGTTTCTGAAATGAAGCAAACTTCTAGGTAGAAAAAGACCAAGCTGAAATAGACTTTCCAATCCAAACTAACACACAGATCTTGAGCCATAACATTTACTGTCATTAATCCATGATATATTCGGCACAAACACATGCAATGGCTCTATCACTAATCCTAACTATGGGATTATATCTTTTCTCCTTTTAGCTTAAAAGTGGATCTGCCTATGAAGGTTAGAACATCTAGGCATTTGAAAATGTGGGGCATACAAACCTTACAACAGATGACATGATCTGATGCATCACCAAGACATCAAGGAAAATTAAGCTCAGGGTGAGTCTCAAGGTCTGTGCAATCACTCACCATTCCTGAACATGGGCAGACTGTGAAGAAGCTGTTTCTAGGACTCTGCTGCTTCACAGTAAGTAAAGTATAATGCTTTTTGCTACTAAAATTAAATATCCACAATTGCACATTGTGCCCAGGTAATGAAAAAATATGTACTCTTTGGGAAAAAAAGGAAAATAAAATTTTCACAGTTGAAAACTTTTTTTTCCTGCACTAAACCGTGGGGGAAAAAAAGGAAAGAAGTAGAATGGAATTCGAGTTCACCTTTTAGCAAAAGTCCTAACTGGTTTTAAGATGGCTCTTGATCTATGGGTGTAAGGACTTATGTGAATTAGCACCATCCAACAGGAGAGAATAGGACTCAGCAGTTACAGCTCTTAGGTTTGTTATAGTCATCTGGTCTCACTGAGGTTTTCTTTACTCATTTTAACTCTCTTTTAAATCGTCTGTTGTTACAGAGTCCCTAAAATTCATTATGGAATTGCAAGCTAAAGCCAAGGCATACCCATTCAACAGTGACTCACTGTGCAGCCTGGGCAAGTGTCTGTCCCAGTTCAGGAAGAGGTGAATGGGGCAGTGATAGTTCTCAGTCTCATAAAACACTTCAAGAACTTCCAATGAAGAGGAGTAGCTCTGTCACTACAATCTCTTACCTGCCTCCTTCCTAGCCCAGTAACATAGTAAGAGCAAAGGACAAAAGTCCTGCAGAAAAGAAACTCTTCCTGCTCAGCATCTATTTATGTCAACCGTTGGAACCCCCACCCATCCCTTCCTGACATATCTGGTAAGTGTTATCTCCTGCACAAGAGTGATAATGCACCATCATGGGGGAGTGGGAGGTAGGGTGGGGACTGACAGCAGGATAAATATACTGAGAGGGAGAAAGAAATTAAGGGGAAGCCTTACAGCAAAATATGCGTTCAGTTATTTCAGGAGTTTTCTTAATAGCAGATCCATGAAAAAGGCAGAGGGGAGGGCTATGGAGGGCCATGAGCAGGTTGAGGATACTGACAGCTGAAGGACGAGGCTGCAGCTGGCTCTGCTGTGTCCACTAAGCATCCTGTGGCTGGAGGCTTGTCAGGAGTGTTACTTGTGGGTCAGTGCCTTTACTATTCTGTGCAGTGTCACTCCACACATCTAAAATGGCAGAGAAAAAGTCATGGGACACTGTCTAAACTTTTTGTACTTTTAGTAGAGATAAAAATGCCTTTACAACATCCTTTTCTGGCTGTCTTCCTGGTCCTAGGTAAAAGTGGAAGTTACAAGAGTACTTTGGTGATCTGCTCTGAGTGAGCTAAAGTGCCTTGGCTCTGGCTGATGCGAGATCAAGCCCTCCGCAGGGAGCAGTGTCAAGGTAAGTGCAGCAAGTATTCTGGAAAACACAGGATGCAGACACTGTAAAATCAGTGTTGTTTCCTGCTTGACTCAGCCTTTGTTTTTAATTTGGTATTGTCATCCACTTGTTTACACTGATACAGACCTAGTCTGGAGAAACCAATCCATGATTTCCAAAGAGCTAACACATTCTATCACAGGTCATAATCCCACGCTTGATTGATACATCATGGCCTCTAACAGTCATGCCAGTGTGTGGAATTGCACCCATTTCTTGGTTTGCTTGTCTCAGACAGTGCCACAAAGGTGAATGTGTGCAGTGGTAACAAAGCATTGGGCTGTACTGACGCAATGCGATTGGACTCAGCAATATCACAGTTTCATAATGCAGAAGGCTTTGAAGAACCAAACAGACCCCAGACATCCATTGAAGCACAGCTGCAGGTCAGAGCTGGGAGAACAGTGCTGGCCATAGGCAGACACCCAGAGCAATGCATCTGGGTATACAAGGTGGGTAGAGACAGATGCAGAGAGTCTGATATGGATAGGTATTACTCGATAGGAAGAACAAGCTCAGGACAAGGGAAGGAGCACCATCTGGTGGAAAACAGGTCAAAATTAAAAGCAGTGATTGTCTTGATCTTTTCTTTATCATCACCTGGTAAAGAACAAAGGAATTACTATCACCTCTAACTCACTTTGCACAACTCCAGGAACCCCTGATTTACTCTTCACGGAAGATCAGATCTGTCTCAATGTGTGTAATCTGTGCAGCTCATCACATGACAAAAAATGGGTCTGTGAGTCTGCGGAAGCTTAAAGTTTTAGGATGTTTTTGATCTGAATTCTTAAGCAGAATCAGATCCAGGTATGACATGGGTTTTTTTTTAAAGAAAAAGTCTCCTCTTTTTTCTCACCTGGCCATTTCCATTGAACCTGTGTCCTTGGGACCCCTACTCATGGGTTAAATATAGTTAAAGCTGATCAATAGCTGAAAAAGATCCGAGGAGGCAGACAGGAAAGATGTACATGAACTTAGATACACACAAGCTTTCCCAGGAAACAAGACTGCAAAGAGAAGAGGCCAAATGTGAGCCATTAGCTCATCTGGTTATTTTGCAATTAATGGATCTCAGTCTAGTGATTGCAGAGTATTTCTGCAAGAGTATCAACATAGCAGCAGAAGGATATCAAGCAGCTATTTGGTACACAATTTAGAAAAACTTAGTGCAACATTCATTAGAATTAAGGGAATGAGTTAGAATTTGGGCCAATTCTAATGATTTCGTAATTTGGAAAAGAGAAAACATCTAGCAGTAGTTTCAGAGTTTAATACTGAGCAAACACCATTTAAAGTTTCTACAGTAATGAAGATCCAAGGGTCACCTGAAAAGAAACTTCAAAATTAGCAGCTTTGCAAATTACATTAGAAGCAGGCTGTACCAAGTTTCTTAAATTGTTTCCTCAGCTGGGGTCAGTCTCTTTTCCTCACTTTGATTTTAACAGCATTTAGCTGTCTTGTACCCTGTCCAGCCATTTGCTTACTCCTCCTTGATGGGAAAAGTGAGAAAACTCATTAACTGCAATAAACGCAGTTTAATAGATAAAGCAAAAGCTGCACACACAAGCAAAATAAAACAAGGAATTCATTCACCATTTCCCATCCGCAGGCAGGTGCTCGGCCATTCCCAAGAAAGCAGGGCTATGTAACAGCTACTTTGGAAGACAAACACTGTAACTCTGAATGCGCCCCCCTTACTTCACTTCTTGTGGTTTTATGTGCTGAGCATGATGTCGTACCATATGGAACCTGAGCAAAGGTGGGGTCAGCTGTCCTGGCTGCTTCCTCTCCCAGCTCCTTGTGCACCCCCAGAACACTCCTGTGTGGGGTGGGGAGGGGTGAGGAGCAGAAAAGCCCTTGGTCCTTTGCAAGCACTGCTCAGCAGTAAGGAAAACATCCCTGGGTTGTCACAACTGTTTCCAGCACAAATCCAAACATAGTCCTATGCCAGCTACTATGAAGAAAATTAACTCTATCCCAGCCAAACCCAGCACAGTGCTCTTTCAGGTAGAAGAGAATATTACACAGACAATATTTAGTCAAAATACAGTTATGAAGTTTGTCCTTGATAAAAGGACCGACAATGCTACACACTATTGGATTTGCTCATAAATGTTAATGATACCCAACACTGCACATACAATATCAAATTTATTTGTAGTTGCACTCACCAAAATGGTGTTGACAAATAAATACGTGTTTCTCCAAGCTATCTGTATCTCACCATCTTACCTTTGCTGTTTACCATACTGGGAACCACTTACACAACAGTAACAATTGCACAAGGAAACAAGCACTTCTGTGTTTTCACAGTTCTAGCAACAGACATCTGCAGTCTTTTAAAATCCACCCTCTAATTCAATTTAGGGGTGTTTCTTTTGCACTTGTGTATTCCTTCACTAAAAAATCAAGACCTCTGTTTTTTGATTTTTTGGTTGGTATTTTTTTTTTAACTGGCAAATCACAGTTCAATGGATGAAGTATTCTCTTACCTGGATTATAATCTTGGACATCTTCTACTCTAAGAAACTGTTTGCCCATCTTACTATTACCACTTAGCTTCACATATTTGAACCAGGTAGAATTCGTCACTGTCTGTTTTGACCAAGAATGTCATTTCACGTAATACTCTTTTGAAGTTGATATATTTCCATAAAATATTTAAATTTTGACAAAAGGGAATTTTCTAGTGGAAAAAAATGCTGGCCTGGCAGATTCCTCACCAGTACTGAATTCAAGTACTTACCAAAAAATGCAGTGAGCGTCTGAAAAAAAATAATTTCTAACCTCTTCCTAGGAACTTGGATCTTGCATCTCAACAAGGAGTCATAAAGGAGGCAGTTAACCCATGAGCTACATTCCTCACTGACAGCCCTGACCTGGTTGGAAAGGCAGGATACATGGCCCCTACACTTGCCCACGTAGCTTGCACTACATCTGCCAAGCAGCAGCTGCATACTCCAAGGAGAAATTTCCAGAGCTAATAGTAAACTCAGACCTGGAGCCGATGCTAAGAGAAGTAAGAATTTGACTCACTTGCTGAAAGTTCTGCTCCTTTTTTCAGCCTTGGACCCATGCCTGCCTGAGTACATTTAATGTAGTAATCTTGCTTTTTTGCAGATAATGGTGCATTCAAGACATGTATGTGTCCTCCCAGAGACATTCTCTTCTTTTATTATTTTTATTTTTAAATGGAAATAGAATTTAAACAAGGAGCTACCATTTCCCACTCTGCAGTTAAACACAAAGGCTTCATAAGTTTAAGATAAGTACATTTTGGTTTAAAACTTCAGGCTTCGAGATTTGTTTGTAACGATGTTACGATCTTAATGAACACAGGCTGCTTGCTAATTGTGTTCTTTATGGAAAAATCTCTATCCAAATTGAGTTTGAGGTTTCTCAGTGCCACAAGAAATATAATTCTTTCCTTGATCACACTCTTATCCTTCTGTTTGTTGTTTGGGAGTTTGGTTTTTTTTTTTTTTCCTAATGAGTGAATAAGAGAGATGACTACAAAATGAGTCTATATGTTCCATGTAAAGATACTGCATAGAGTCAATTGATGCCATTTGTAGATAATTGATTAATATGCATGACAAGTTTCAGATCAGAGTTCCACTTTGTGAAGTAGTGACATGCATTGACAGATGATAGATAGACAGATAGATGACAGAATTTTAATGGAAGGCATTCAAACCCTTAGAGCTCTAGAACACTTAACAGCATCCTGAATGAGCAGAAAGAAGCCTTTGCCACTGATAATTCTCCTCCGTATTTTATCCTTGTTCTATAGGTGGTTATAAATAGGACTTTTAAGCAAATTGAAGTATCTAAACCTGCTTTCTCTTGAGGTTTACAAACATATTCTCTTCTAAAAATTATAGGTTATGCATGGTTAATATTAATTTCAAGAAATATTAATTTCAAATTAATCATAAATATTAATTTCAAGAAAAATATTACAATGACAGATGAACCACTTAGATGATACCTACCTTTCTATACTTAATAATGCATGTATCTTAAAGGAGTTGGTTTACCTTAATGGCAATGACACTCTAAAATGTACCTCATCATGTGCCTAGGTGAAGGAGGACTGCAGCCAGACTAGGCACTGAAGACTTTTTCTAGACACAATTTACAAATAAAGGGATTGTTCTTATTTGAGAACTGGAATGCCTCTTAAAAGTCCATTAAATGCTAAAGATCCCTTCCAAAAGGTAATGTTCACAGCTTTACAAGAAAAAAGAAAGCACAAAGAATAATAGTAACTGGGGACTAAAAACTGAAGCAAGAAAGATGAGTGGTCCTTGTGGCTGTAAAGCTTACACTGTTGAACATTGCTGAAGTACTATCTGATAGCAGCTGTATCCCACTCTTATATGCTGTCTAATCTATGGCACAGCTGATGCTGTTGTAATGCAGACTCTTGGTTATGCCAAAGGGAAAACTGAAGGTTTGAAAACACCATTGCAGACCCTGACAGTAAAAATGTACAAACACACTTTCCTCATTTTCTAGGGGTTTGGCACACATGCAGGATGGCAGCTCCCCATTGCTCCCTGCCTTTGCCCTCCCAGGGCACCTCCCTGGCAGCTCTTCCCTTAGAGAAATGTACAGACACATATTAGAGCAAATGTTCTCCAAGCACGACAACTGATTACTATCTGACTTGGCCTTGGAACAGCCTGAGCATGTTAGGACCTGACAGTATTTCAGTGTTGTGAAAGGAATTCAATGTGCAGTGAGGACATGCCTCCTAAACTTCACTAAGAGCTGGCTTGGGAGAGATCTGCAAGCCAGCATAACAGAAAATTGATGCATGGTAATAGGAGGAGTATAGCATGTGTAATCCTAGCTGAGTTCATATTAAAAGGAAAACATAGCAATTGTTGCAGAAACTAACATTGTTCTTGCTAGCTCCCAGTTCCACTCCCTGGCTTTCTGGCTGACCTCTGACTGTCATCTGTCTATTCAGGAAAGTAGACATGAATTAGTTAAGTGTGTGAAGTTGTTATGTGTATCCTAAAGCAAGTTAAACTTCCAATTGAGTGCTCTCACATAGCCTTAAATCACTGTAGCCCAATCCTCAAGAGTAAAGTGATGATATTTAGCTGTCTTTTAACAAGCATAGTTTATCCTACCCTAGCTGTCATTCTATCTTCTGTCAAGTTTTTGCAGGGCTCTAGTCATATACTTTTGCATTGTGATCCTTTCAGAATGTGAGGTGAATGAAGAAGTTGAGATGTGAATCCTTTGAGAATGCAAAAGGAAAGCCAAATGCCCCTTCGGAAGTGCCTCTTCCCTGCCCACCCAGACCATGCAAATGTTCTTTTGGGATGTGTGAAGAGTTAAGGATTGTTCTTCACGCATAACAATGTGCACTTATCTGTTAATTCTTCATGCTCTATTCCTGAAATGTCAAAAGCAGTGTTTGAGCCAACAACATTGTCAGTATTAAGATTTCTGTACTGCCCAATATTCCTGAGAAACAGCAGACACAGAAATGTTCATTTCTTTATGGAAGTTGTCTAGTTAAGGGTTAGTTTCAGCTGACTGCTGCACCTGTAGCTTACAAGGTCATTTCATTGAGAAATTCAACAAAATGAAACAGAGAAACAGCCTTAAGTGAAACAGCCTTTCCAAATAGTTGTGGACTCCCACTATGCTTCTGAACAGAACATATTACTGCTACCCCAATTTTTAGTATTAAACCAAAGCAAAAGGTTGACTGTGTGTGTTTCTACAAAGAAATGCATGGCAAGACAAGAAGTCAGGCACAGGTGTCCTGGTTGCTGGCTGCTCTCTGTGGTCCCTGGGCTGTACTTGAAGCTGTCCTTCACTGTGTTCCAAATGAAACACGTGTCCCTCTGAGTTTCCTGAACATAGTTTGAAAGGGCTTTTGAAGCAACACTTTCTGCCAGGGAGTTAGAATGCAGTGTTAATGGTGTACTGGTTTAGGAAGAAGAAAGTCTTCCAGTGGAAAGAGGCCTACTTATGTGACCCACCATCTAGACAGCCTAATTTGGGCAGATCCATTGCTCTTTTCATGCTGTATCCTCCAGCTGAATTTCAGTCAAGATCAGTGAACATTTTACCCTTCTATGTTGTACCAAGGGAGGTGACAAAAAATTTTTAGAAATCCAACTGGTTACTTGGTTAGTCCCATTTATTCGCAAGTCCCTTGGGGATCACGGAGTCTTGCAGGATTTAATAATTCTCATCATCGAGTTTTCCAACTAAGACTATCACGAGTATTTCCACTCTGTTTCTTGTGCCTCAAGTCATGAACATTTCATGAGGTTAGATTAGTATCAAGAGAAAAGCCTAAGAAAGATTTTGTGCTTTTTATGGTAAGAGAGACCTTGTGTTTCTCATGCATGGATAGAGAGGGAAGAGTTTATTTAACTGGAGCAGTTCACGGGTCTGTGGTTGAGAGATGTCCACTTTTCTGGTCACTAGAACTTATGAGCTGCCTTTGCAGGCAGTGGCAGAGGCATACACACAGGTTTGTGTAGCAACTAAGAGGTTACTTTTCTGTGCCTTTGAGTTTCAAGGATTTTGAAACAGGTTCAAACACTTTCTGAAGTTTCATCTTTCATTGAATCCCTTAATCCCTCCAAGCTTGGCACCATTTCTCACTCATGTTTATATTTTAATCTCAAGTTTCTCACTTGAGAGCTATATTGTTTAAACCTGAGGCTGTCAGTGATGGTGCATCTGGGAGTTTTGTTACAGATTTTCCAGCAACTTCTCATGATTTGGGTGTGTGTGTGAGGGGGGTGCTTGTTCAGGGAGGATGCACATGAACCCTGCATGAGGCTGATCACATTAATGGTAGCTCATTTTAGCTTTGCATGTTTTGAACGCTCATGAGCTACTACTACTACAAGGTAGTACCAAGAAACTCTCCAGCCTGTTACAGCCCTCTGGGTATTACCCACTACTGTCTTTTCAGGTGAGCAGTGATGAAGTCCCAACAATCAGAAGACACCTCATGGCCTAGTTGAAGGATCTGGAGGGCAAATGGTGTTCTCCTCTACCCTGCCATTTGCAGGGAATGATGGGGGTAGAAACAGGAAAATCACACAGATACTTACAGCCTCACCTGGCTCTGAGCCTGCTGTTACCAGCAGAATTTTTGATCACAGGTCAGTTTACACAACACTGAGCTTTCTGGCAACAGACAGAAAAAAGAGATCTTTGCTCAGGAGTTAGCAGGTAACCTGGATTTGAAGAGGGGGAGAGGATAAAACTGGGATCAATAGGGATACACCTGGGGACAGCACACCACAATTTCTGCTGGTTTTCTTTTCCAGCCACCAAAATATATCCAAGCATGCTGCCTAGCCTCACTAGGACCCAGAGTCATCCTTTCTCATGGACCATGCTGGAGGCATGCAAACCCAACAATGTCTCCAAAACTTGCCTAGCACAGAGGGCTTCAGCCAAACCTGCCACAGGGCAAACTGCTCCTCAGACCAGCTTGCTCAGGGCCCCATCCAACCCAGCCTTGAACACTTCCAGGGATGGGAGCATGGACTTTGCAACAAGGGGGACTCAAGCTTACAAAGGTACAGAATCTGCAAGGTGTAAAGAAAGGTATAGCTTTGTTCAGACTTACCTAAAGCCCCATTTAATGCATTATACCCTTCTAGGCTCTGGTGAGTAAGAACAAAAAATTTGGCCTCAACTTAAGAATGATTAAATATATTGTTCTAAGACACCAACAGATTTGTTAAACCAAGAAACCTATTGTGTGCACACATCTCTAAATCAGCCATTCATATTGTCCCACACTTTTTAAACAGAAAAGTGAAAACATTTTCAGGGAGCATCAAATGATGAATAGCACCAAATGCAAACAGATGATGGTCCCCAGGTCAGAACAAATTTGAGATTCATTACCTTTGGGTCCTTGCTTTACTTGCTTTTACCTGAGATCCTTACTTTCACATAGAGGTTGTAGCGAGGTTGGTGTCAGTCTCTTCTCCCAAGAAGCAAGTGACAGGATGAGAGGAAACGACCTCAAGTTGCACCAAGGGAAGTTTAGATTGGATATTAGGAAAAATTTCTTCACTGAGATTTTCTTCACTGGCTGTCAAGAATTGGAACAGGCTGCCCAGGTACATGGTTGCATCGCCATCCCTGGAGGTATTTATAAGAGCTGTAGATGTGGTGTTTAGGGACATGGTTTAATGCTGGACTTGGCAGTGCTGGGTTAACGGTTGGACTTGATGATCTTAGAGGTCTTTTCCAGCCTAAATAATTCTATTATCTCCTGTGTAGATAGACCTCTTCATGAATATTGGCCATCTAGACTTCTGAGAAATAGACACTTTTATTTTGCTTTTTTATGGGCCTTGTAAATTAAGAGATGAAAGGTATTTTTAAATGGTGATAATTTTTACAGCACTAAGTTGATCTCTCTTACTGTTTTCTAACCCTTGAGCTGTCTCAGATTGATCAACCCTATTGTTTCCTAACTCCTCTGACCTTAGTCTGTAGGGGAATTCCCATCATATTTCAAAGGTCAAAGACACACCCTTGATTTTTCTTCCCCTTAAAAGAATAACAGAAGGTTGTGCAAAGCATTTTGACCCTCATTTCTGGTGACATGAGAAAAATGACTGTCACTCCACCTGCTACTTCTTAGTAGGGATATATCTACATACTTTTTTTTGTTGGAGCAGCTGCCCACTCACAGCATCTAAAACTGGGAGGTGGCTAATGTAGTTAGAAGAGTGGGATCTAAAAGTGGAACCATTTCACATCCCCGTGAACTGGATTTTGGGTTAAGAGACCAGTGCCAGTGGGAAGTCTCTGGCCCTGCTTCCTTTCTGTCAAGTAGAAGGCAAGAGAGAAAACAAGTTCTCCCATAATGTAGCAAATCCAATTTCTCGAGTTAAAAAGTGCACAAAGTCCATTTGGTGTCAAAGTGAATCCAGCAAAGCATCCTTTTCTGTAGAAAAGTCAAACCCATGCTGTTGGGCTGGCTGGAGAACCAAAGTTTCCTTTCCAATCCATCTCCAGCTACAAATGTAAGCAGCTGTTGCCAGACAAACTCAAAAAGCTCGAGTGCTGCCTATTCTTCACCACCAAGGCTCTGGTCAGGCTTTGGGTTTTTTCAGTGTTTCTTTCTGTCACCAGTTTTCATTCTAATACTAAAAATATTCAACGCTGTTGTCTCACAAAAATTTCTTAGAGCAGAAAATGTGCAGCGTGTGAATCTTTAACATACAGTGATCATTCCACATAAAGGCAAGGAGAATGTCAGTGGTTCCATCATTCTCCAGCCCCACCCTGTCTGGTGTAGACAATCTTAAGGATGCAAGAGAATGGTATCTCAGAGGAGGCCTGGGAACTTGTTCTATGATGCAGCCTTGTTTATACACATTCCAATTTTTTTTCACTTCCAGACTCTCCTGTCTCTAGTTAGTAGCACTGTTTCTGTGTGGGATTACACAAAAAAAAAAGTGAAAAATCTGTACCTTTTCGGGGGATAGAAAACTTGTGGGAGTAGCTGCTACATAAGTCAGGAAAAGCCTGGATAAATGCTGAGTGTGGCATGATTCTTATTTAGAGTATTTGCATGTGTAGGGATGAAGAAGTGATGCAGTGTGTTCATGACATCGTCTGCTACAACTGACCTTGAATTGTTTGGTGTTGGTGAGTTCTGGATAGAGGCAGCAGGGTTAATCAAGTTTCAGCTACTTCTGTAGCTGAAAGAAAAGAAACTAGATGAGTATTTATGGTGTTATCGTCCCCACACTTGCCACATCTTATAAGTCAAAGTCTCGGGTCACTCTTATGATGGTAAGTGATAAAAAAATAATAACAGGTTATAAACCAGGAAATATCAGATGGAGCCAGTTTAATAGACTATGAACAAAGTCCACTTTTGCCAGTCAAAATCAGAGATGTATCTGAATCAAAGACATCTCACTGTGGAATTCTTCAGCGTCCATTTGCACACCCCAGCAGTACTTCTCCAATCGGTCTGAAAAGCTCTGTGGTTGACAATTTTATTAAAAACTGTGAAAGATGCTGTCATGGACTAATCCAATGATAACTTCTTCCTGCTAATCTCAAGAGTTTAGTCAGTTTTATTTAAACCTGCAGGCCTTTGTTCATGAGCTGAGCACCAAGGCTCAGGTACTTTTGTGCAAAACCAAGTACACAGCATGGACTGGGGCTGCCTTGAGAATTCACAAGTGCAAAAACATGTCTGTAAGACTGTATCAAAAGAGAAGTATTTTCCCACATCCTTGAGAAATGAGAATTTTATTTAAATATCTTCATGGAAAGGAGAGGAAATCTCTTTTTTATGGCTCATTTCTTAGAGTTACACCTATACCTATACATTTTTTTTCATAACAGCCTTTGAGATCCCTTCTGTACAATGTAGAAACTCCTTATTTATACAGTTACTTGTGTTTACAAGGTTAAGAACAATTTCCTGTCTGGATTATCCCACAGTTTATATGCTGCTTTATCAATGCAAAAGCCACATTGCAGGAAATCAGACCGTTGCTTTGGACAAGGTGATAAGCTGTTGCACAACCTTATGTATTTGGTCTCACACACTGCGAACTGAGTTTCTGGAAAGATCTTTCTGCAATGGAACTGCCACAGCATATATGCATTTTCCCCACTGGTGGAAGCAAATTCCAGCACTCTACCATTTCAAAAGAAATGTGAAGAGAGAAAGATAGAAGAAAGGTAAGCAGAGAAGGAAATTAAAAAAGAAGCATGGAGTAGAGAGGTTAGTCAGTTGAAGGAGAGCAAGGAGAGTGCAGTGGGAGAAGGAAGGAGGGTCCTCTAGGGCTAAGGCTTTGCCAAAAGGGTGTAGGCTTTAGTCAGATTTGTCAGCCATCATCTTTTGTAACAAGAGCTAATTCTCCTGGGATGGTGTGCTTTTCTGAAATGGCTGGCTGGGACACTGCAGCCGGGTGGCCCTCGACCAGCTCTATTAGCAGCATTTCTTGGCATGGCCCCTATTGTGTTGGGGAGGTAAAATGTGGCACTCCCTCTGAGTCACCTCTCCTTGCATTCACACCATGCAACATCACCTTGCATCAGAGCTGCTTCTGCCTACGGCCATGGCACACCACTAGCGTGAGATGCACGTGACAGTAGCATGGTGAAGCTCATGAGGCACCTCATCAGCACATAATGGAGCAAAGAAATGCCTCCACTTGAAGTGATATGTGCCTAAATTTTTTGCTCTTGCTGTTTATGCAGGCATCCTCGAAAGACTACTAATAAAGATGGAGCTCTGGGGCACAAAAATATTTCAGTCTACTCTGATCAAAACTATTCCTAATTTAAATTTTTTGAAAGTATTATATTATGTTAGATGTATGCTTTTCATTCACCAATTCATTCTCACTACCTCTGGTGTCTCTGATCTGTTGCTTCTAATCATGCCAAGCATCCTATCCATGGATCCTATTCAAATCTCTTAATGATCATTTCAGATCAGCTCGTTCGGGACTAGAACCCAGCAGGTTTTTGTAGGTCTAAGAGGCACGGTGCTCAGGCAGACAGAGATGCCACCTGGCTTCAGGTGAGTGCTGTCCTTTTTCTGATATCCACAGTGGTTTGCTGCATGACTTTAATCTAGTTACTTTTCTGCATCCTAGTCTTTGCCAGATGCAAACAGTGAGAACACCACATCCTGGGCTTTGAGAGCTCTGAACAAAATTTGATAGCCCTTCTTACATGCTAAGGTCCCAGAAGAAGGAGTGAGACTCTCTTTAGTTAAGTGCTTAAACAGCAGGTTTGCTTAGGTGGTCTGTAAGTCACGCTTGCGTAAATCAACTCTGTTAGACAAAGAGGATAAAACCAATACAGGATAAAGATAGACTTTCTGTACTTGAGAATGTTTCTCCCCCTGTCTCTGGGCTATGCTATGCTATATATTATCACTGTCATCAAAAGGGGTGTGTATAAGAACTTGAAAAACCAAACCAGCCTGTCTCTAAGGTGTTCCATATATCACAATCCTGCAGGTGGCTTTATTCCTGAAGTACTGGGCTGTGCTGCTGTTGAAGCCTCCTGCTTCCCAAGACCTACTTCTGGACTTAAGTGCTGCATCAGGAGTAATCACCTACCTAAAAGTAAGCTCCCTTTCTTTACTGAAGTCATTGTTTATAAAAGAGCTGTAGGCTGCCAAAATGGCTTTGCTGTGATGATTTTATCAGGCACTCAACTGATGTACTGCCTGCCATTCTTATTTTTGCATCACCAGTTTTCTCAATGATAAACAACTGACTTTGCTTCAATGAATTAATGGTGGAGACAAGCATGAGCCTCAACACCTTTTAATAAATTAACGATCTCAGCCTGTATCCCTAAATCAAAAGAGATTGTTTGTAATGTGAAAGCTAATTTATAGATTCTGTGAGCGCAGCACCAGATGGAGTAAAACTGAGAGCTGTAAAGCTCTCCTGTTGTTTGAAAAAACCTGCCTGACTCTTCCACTTTCTGTGTCTCCTAAATGTATTTAAGCAGATATGTGCATACATAAACAGCACCAGTTAATGGTAAGATACTATTCAATGTGACCCAAACCATAAAATGCATGAAAATATATTATCTTTTCTAATAATACTAATAATTATCAATAATTTCTGGAGCATCCAGAGCTCTATATGGGATGTCCGAGAAATTAATGGTAGTTATTAATATCTTTGCATATGGATAAAACAGGATTTTTCCTTCCCAAATTGCTTTTGCTGCCTATAAGGCATGTGGTCAAACCTGCTGAGAGGATTTGAAGCTGGCATCTTTACCCCACTCCTGTGAGCTCAAATCTAGTCCTCAATAGGGACTGAGGTTGCCATTCCACTTCACAAACAGTTTCCCAGCTTGGAGAAATAAGTCGTCCTCACAATAGCTACAAAATCAAGCACATACCTAGTTCTAAGTTATTTTCTTTTTAAATCCAGTGGCTTTGGATTTTTTTTTACACCCTTTGCTTGTAACAGTTCATCCATCTTCCCAGATATTATTTCACCTCGAGGATATCTACTTTCCATGGTTCATGGATTCTGGGTTTCATTCCAGACATTTATTTGTGGGAAATCTTACATATTGGGAGGCAGGTATAGAGAGGGAATGAGATACTTTGAGCAGGTTGTCTTTGCAATCATTCTTAAATTGTGTGTCTCCAATGAACTGTGGAGATATTCTATTCTCTCCAAGATGGCAATTGGCTTTCAGCTGTTTATTTCTGCCCACTGAGTTGGCAGCACCACACAATACACCACTCCAGCTATATGAGTACAAGTGTGGGATTTAGTTCCTAAAATGCTCTGCAACTTGGTAATGAAAGCAGTGACCAAGTAAATACACACTAATCTGGCAAGAACAAGGATTCTGAAAGGCGCCAGAGAAAATGCATCTGTAATAATGCAAGAGTTGCCCTCTGCAGAACTTCCAATGTTAAGAGAGCAATACTCTGTGCGTTGGAAACCCTATACTTTACTAGGCCTTGCATTTCCTGTGGGGAATACCAACTCTGTTTGAAGGAATTCATTCCAAATGTTCTGGTGTCAGATCAGATCCCTGTTCAGAAGCTTAAGTAAGCACTGCTTGTTAGAAATATTCTCTCTTCAAAACAGTTGGTTCAAATTCCCCAAGAGTCCTGATACTCTTCTCTGCATTCAGGCTGAATCATCCAAGAGGCTCTGAAAAGGGAGGTAGTACAACTCACTCCTGTTATTGAACGAAACTTTTGGTCAGAACTGGGAAAAAAATTATGGGTGCATGCAACATTTTTCTCTTCCGAAGCTACCTTTGTTCTTTTACATGACAACACTGCTGATCTTATGGAAAAGACCTTGCATGCCGAGACACAGTTTGAGTAATAACAGTGATTTCCACATGGCTTCTGGTGGTGCTAATCCAAGACCACTGATCATGTAGTGTTTTGTTTTCTGTACCACTAAGTTTGACATATGAGGTAGGATATAAATCTTCTTGCTTCGTCTAAATGGTTGTATTTAAAGCCCTGCAGGAGCTGGGGTTTTTTGAATCATATTGCTTTAATATTAGTTTTCATTCCATCTTAGAATACAATTCTAAATTTCGTTTGAAATTACAGAAACCACAGAAAATATTTTGTCCTAAAATTTAAACATGCATTTTAAATACCTGATATGATTTATTCTAAGTTAATTTTGGATCACTTAGATGAATTGCTTTGATTTTTATTAGAGATTTGCCTGTTCTTTAATCTTCTTCCACTTTTTTAAACAAACATACAAAAAACCCCAAATACAAACTCCACAACACAGAAATTGAAATAATCCCTAGGGAACTTGTGATATCAGCAGATCAGCAATTGCCAAAGGCAAAGCAGCCCATCTGAGGCATTTCAGCAATTTCTAACTTTACTGCAGACTGTTACTTGTTTTCACTATAAGGTCTGTGATGCAACAGCTGCACAGCTCTGACTTCATCCAGGTGAACAGCGGTGCAACAACTACACCTCAGAAAATATGCTAAATTGGACTCCACATGTAGCTGAGTGTAAGCTCCCTCAGCTCTTAAGAGACGCAGCTTTACACAACAATCAGGTCAGATGCCTCTTGCTAAGCAAAGATGAGCTGAGGAAATAATAAGCCTTTTCTGACCAAGGTAGGAGCTATGCTTCTTCCTCCACATGTTTTCTATTGCTCAATTCCTGATGCTTTTTAGGCTTTCTAGGAGTCCTTCATGATTACAGTAATTTCTCTCCTGAATCCAATTTAAACCAACCTGGGAATTCCCTTGTCATTCCTTCCACAGTAGCCTAGAAGTACATAGGACATGTTGAGCACACACAGATAAAGCCACTACAGCAGTGCCACCAGCACTCCACAGCCAGCCCTTGAACAGAAGAGTACTTTGCTATGAAGCCAGAGAAGAATGTAGGTCAGCATAATAACATTCTACCTACACTTTCCTCTGGTGACAGTAATAGGCTTAAGGATTGTGCTCCTGATGCCTTTTGAAAACCTGTTTTGTACTTGGTAGAAACAAAATAGAAGCTCAATTAGAAGAGACGAAACTCTGGTGGCAAAACTGCCTAGAAATAAACAGATGAAGACCACTGATTTACAGGCTATGGCTGGGCTCAGCTTCTCTTCTAGAAAGCACACTAGTATTTTATGATATGGGTATGAGCCCAAAGCCAGTTTCTAAAATATTTTCTGCAACAATGTGAAATACATCTGGCACACTTCATCAGAGACAGGACCCTAGCCTTAGAAGGACTGTCATCTGGGACACTGCAGCCACCCCCATGTTCCCATGGGATAAAATACAGGGTAAGTTTGCCTTTCCATTCCCGTGTTGGTAATTTTAATGCTTTTATTTTCTGGCAATAAGAATAGATCAGCATTTACATTTGGGGGCATTTTTTTTCTAATACAAAGTGGAGGACACTAAAATTTGTGAAAACAAAAATATTGTGTAGTTTTTCATTCCTTCTCTTTGTTTTCCAGCACTTGTTGAAAAGAGGAAAATCACCTTAAAATGCCGGAACAGGAAAGGTCTGAGTTTTATGCTTTCTTGTCCATCCTTAGCTGTTCACCATCATCCTACCAGGTGTCTTCCCTCCCCACACATCCAGCTGTACTTTTAGGCACAATTCTGGAATGTTCCTGTCACAAGGGGATGTACTGGCCCTTATGTTCTTGTATGATGGCATGAAATTCTACCCGCCCCTTTCTTTTTCTCTAAAAAAAACCCTGAAATCTTTCACAGACCCTTTGGCTTTGGCTGATCTTTCCCTCCTCAGTGGCATAATACCTTGATCACCTTCATCATTTACAAGACAGCAAAGCTCCCTGAATTCTTTACTCATGTTGATATGAGATGTAAAAGATATGAGCATGTGTGAAGGTGAGGTCTCGGTGTCAGCACCTTTAAAATGCTCATCAAACACAACAGTACTACAAAGGGCTTTGAAATATTTTAAAAGAATGATCTGAGTCTTTCCAAAACCAAAGCAAAGACAGAAACTGGACCAGATGAGTGCTGTACCATGAAGGAAACATGTCATGTCATTTATATGACAGTACAAATATTGCCAGAGAAGATATTTATCAAAATCAGATCAAAGTTTCAAGCCCAATGGACAAAGTATTTCAAGGTTATTCACTGTACCTGTAGATTGGCAGAATAAATACTTCTGGTTTTCTTTCGTATTACCTTTAGATAGAAGAATAAGGAGCAATCCAACACTCTTGTAGATAGAAAGCAATGCCATGAACATTTCACTTGGCTGCATATGGAAACACAGATACAGGGAAAGGGTTTGGACTGGCCTGTGGCAGCTCACAGGGCAGCCCCTGAAACACAGGGCTGGATTCATGCCCAGCCCCACAGGGATGCTCATCTCCTCTAAATCTGTCTAGTTGAGGATGTTATGATATTCTCATTTTCCTAAGGGAGGTTGGAGGCTGTTGGCAGAGGATTAAATAAAGAAGGGGAAAAAAAAGTATCCCTGATTCAGAAAGGGATTGATTCAGCCTTCTGCTTTTCTTGAGTAGCCTCTGAAGTTGGGGTTCCTGTAGAGCTAAAGCCTAATTTTGAAGCATTTTTTTTCCCCTGTCAGAAGGCCTGTGAGCCTGGTGCTCCCAGCACTCTCATTCTCCCCCGCAGAAGCCTTCAGACCCTGACATAGCCAGGTGTGTTCAGTCTGCAGGGCTTATAAAGCTGATCCAATGTCAAGTTCATCTGATTTTCCTTTTAAATGAGGAGGTGAATGAAATCTGAGGTTCAAATATCCTCAAGGTACGGGTCTCAAAAGTCAGACCCAGAGCTTCTGCCCACCTCTTGGCTTTGCTACAATGTCACAGTAGCATCTCAGGGTTTAAAACGCAGCATGCAGTATTACATTAATTCTCTATGTGCATACATATGAAGATATTTATAGCATGGGAATGATTCATGAAAGCAACCACAAATTCCTCTGTAAACATTTAGGAGTTGTAATTAAAGTAATTAGAAGTATTAATTACTTTACAGAAGCTATGTAGGATGCAAGATCCATATTACAGTTATTCTGTCACAATTTCAAGCCCTTTGAATTAATTTTACTCTGGAAACTCCTCCAGCCTATTTGCATCATTTTGCACTCTGAACTCACTGTCTAGACAGACACTCTTCACTTGACTTGCAGTGCTATCATAACCCATTTTGTATTACAATTTCATATAAGCAATGCCTAAAATCAAATGTTCTGGATTCGTTTGAAACTTACAGAGTGAATATTAGATGACTGGACTAAGAAACTGTGAAATACAGGTCAAGTATAAGATGCTGTGAGATGTGAAAATGAACTAAACATTTTCAGATTTCTTTACACTACTTTCATTCACATCTTTGATGGCCTTTCTTTTGCTATTTACTGTTTTGCAATTGCCCCACTCAAGTGATATAATAAATATTACAGATAATATACTGAAAATTAATTTAGAATCCTTAAAGCTCCTAAAGCAATTAATCCTCAAGTCTTGTATTCCTGTAACTGCTTAAGAATCAAAATGGAGAGAACTTATTAGTCTTCCTTAAAAAGTTAAAAATACAATAACAAAAGCCTGTGTTTTGATTCTAGGGGAAAAAAAAAGTGCTTGAGTCTCAAATTACACTTCTTAGCTGCAATATATATACTATACCAGGCCTAGATTTTATACCAGTAACAGTTAAGATAAGTTTTTCTAGGGGGAAAAAAAAAAGTTTATTGCAAATATATACATATTTCTACACATTTTCCCAGTAAGTGCATTTCTGGGGAGAGAAGCCTGTTAAAAAATTTGGAATTTAATTGGCTAAGTACTTTTAGGCTATAATTGTCTGGCAGGGTTACTTGGAAGCTCTTTGTCCAGTGATGTGTGTTGAGACTAATAACATTTTTCATGTTCTAATTTAACAAAAAAAAATTCCCTATGATGACATTAACATTATTTTAGATGAAATGAGTGAAAGAACTTGCTGGAATTATATGAAAAGTTGTAATAAATTATTGTAAGTTATCTATCTGCCATAAAGTGTAGCTAGGTGGCTTTGACTGAGTACTTTTCCACCTAAGAGGCAAGTTATTTCTGTCTAGGAATACATAATTGCTTTTTATTACAGAGTTCTAAATTCTCACAAATTCTGTATTTTGACCTTTTTAAAAAAAATTTTATTGCAGTTTTAAGAGGAAGTTTTTCTTTTTATTTCCAGGTGAAAGCACTTTCTCTTGAAATATCTCACACAAAATGAAGTACAAAAGGCTGTACAATAGAAAGCAGAAAAATGCAAAACACAGGGCTTGATGTGCTCTGGAGGAATAAGGAAGGAAGCCTGCAGTCAGGAGAAAGCAAAGGGATTCATTTTGCTTGAAATATGTTTATGTGGATTTTTCATTGCAGTTTTTCTTTCTTGTCAAATATATTACAGATTCTAATTCTTTCTGGACATCCATCCACTCAGAATATTGGAGTGAGCATGACATCTGTGAGTGGTTGCAGTTCTGCTGTGACCAGTACAAACTAGATGCCAAGTGCATTTCCTTTACCCACTTTAATATCAATAGCTGGCAGTTATGCAACATGATCCAGGAATAGTTCATGGATGCTGCAGACCTTTGTGGAGCATACTTGTATTTCATCTTACAGAATAGCAGGATGCATGGTTAGTGTTCCAGAAAACAAACTCAAAACACAAAGCATTGCATTTCTGTGTGAGTTTAACAGAAAATGTGGGATCCACATTCCCAAGCACTGAAAAAAGGTAAAATACAGAGGCCACTTAGATACTACATGAGGAGTACTCAGAAATAGGGCAGGCAGACAACAATCTCACTGCAAGCTTTGGCCTCACAACCACACACAGTCCCTGCTCATCTTTGTGAACCAGTCACATCTCCGAAGGGACACAAGCTCTGCTCTCTCCTTTGGTTTTTCTACTCAAAGTGGTCAACCTGAATGCTCCAAGGGAGGTTTGAATTCTGACAGGATATATAACGACACAACACATTGTTATTCCTGTAATTCAAAGTAGTGAAGATTGGTCTGCTTCTTAAAGAGTAAAGAAGAAATTTTGTTTGATGGTGTTATTGTGCATACTGCACTGATAATCCACCTCATTACTAGTATGCTTAATGATGCAATTGAATGAAAACACTTTTAATTTACTATTTTCAAACTTGTCTTGGAAGATTTATTACTGCTTACGTGAACTAAGTTTCAAAAACTGCTTAAATGAGCTAAGATTCAAAAACTAAGCTATTGATAGTTCAGTGTAAGTGAAATAGAGGTGCAATTGCTGGTGCAGATACTGTTTCTTGCTATTCACTCCTGCCAAAGATCAATTAGTGTGCATGCCAAGCTTTGGCAATTCTACCCAGCTCCATTGTGGTGATACGAACAAAAGAGTTTCCATTAAGCAGGGAATTTCAGAAGGTCATTTCCCTATGCCCTAGCAATGAGAATCTGAAGAGCATTTTAGCTGCTCAAAGCCCTCAATGGCTCCAGCCTTCTCTGGCTTAGGGGAGTATTTGACCAAACTGGAGTTTTATGACTACTGGAGAAGGATTAAAGGCTTAGGCATGCAAGTCCTGGAGGATCTCATGGGAGCTGACACTGCCAGCGGCTCCCAGTGGTGAGCATCTGCTTAGTCACAATGTGCTGGAATTTGTCCATCCCTCACTGGTCCACTACCCACCTTTGAACTGCCTAGTGGGGAGTGGAGGTTGGCAAGGCAGAATGAGCAGGAGAGGGTGACCTGGGTATACAGTGAACAGGGAGGGGCAGGCTGAAGCTGAAACAGGATCGTTGACAGACTGGGAAGACCAGAGGCAAAGCAGTAAGAAAATATGTGGATAAGCTTTATCAAAATGCAGCAGGGTTGTGCAGTGACTGAGACTGCTGTCAATAGGACAGGTAAGACTGGGAGACATGAGCAAGACTAGAGACTGTCACAAGAACAAAACAACCCTGTGTTTACGTTGGCACTGCTCTGCTGTGGGACTGACCGTCATCACTTTCTTTCACCCAATCAGTGTTCATGTATCATGTCAGAGAGGCCATTCTGAAGGCAATTATTAGATGTAGGAGATAAGGATGTTATTAAGGGAATTAAAGAATGCAGAGCTGTGAAGAAAATCTCATTAAGAAAATTAACTTTTTATAGTCAGTAGAAAGATTGGACACTTGGCAGTAAACAAACTACAACAGCTCATGAATATCCACCTCATGAACAAAGTAAGGCCTGTGAGGAAAGACTGTGGTCCAGCAATGCCAGACCTTACTGGAACATAATCAATGGACCAAACCATGGCTGCACAAGCAGGCTTAATTCTGTCTTTTCCAAGTTTTGTATGCCACACTCACAACGTGAGTTAAGCTCCTTGAATGCAGATTTGTATATGCAGGCATTTATTAATGTTTTGTGAATGTAATTGCTCCTTTAAAAGGTGATACTGTCCTAATAATGTAGACAAGCTGCAGCCCTGTGAAGATCTGATTTCCAGCAGTAGGGATGATTTTTACTTAGGGAAAAGAGGGAGGGAAGACTGCAGGCAGGAGTAGTTTTCAAGGGAATAGGAGCTGAATGAGAAAGAACTAATCTAACTGTAAAGACAGGGAGAGAAACTCTGATATAGATGACAGCAAAAATGAAGTGCCAAGGGACCAGAGGGCAAAATACATGAATCGTAAGAAGAGAGAATACAGACACAATGCAAAGGGTAAGAAAAATACACCAAAAAGTTAAAAATAAAAAAACCCCTAAAACATAGACATAGTAACATTAGGAAGAATAAATCATTTTTGCAGCAAATAAGATGAAAAATTATTTCGTGGTTTTGCAGCCTGCATTTTCTACATCTATTATGAGGTATATTCACAAGCAGTGATGCAGGAGACCAGGACTTGGATTTCAGTCCGTAAGTTATTCTTGTGAAGAAAATAACTGAACACTGGGTATATTCTTCCCTTTTAGGTATTTCCTTTTTTACTGATGCAGAAGTAACAAAGTCATCAAACAACAACTGTAAGTAAACTTACTTGTACATAATAAGCTCCATTTAACAGGAAACACTGTATTCAAACATCAGCAGTAGCAGATGAAAAGATTTCTAAAAATTTTCTTTAAAGTCTCTTTTCTTCTTCTTGAATGTTCTTTAATACTGAGGCCATTTTGACTTTCTAGAAGCACAGCACTAAGCCAAGAAATCATTGAGCTGCACATAATGGAGGGCTACATTTGATCCATGCACACCACGTGCCAAATTTCCCATGTCTGCACATGAAGCATTTTGAACAGAACATTGAGAAAAAACGTATGTTTGGTTGTGCTGCAATACATAGAGTTGCATGATAATTATTCACTTAGAATCATAGAATCATAGACTGGTTAGGGTTGGATGGGACCTTAGACATCACCCTGTTCCACCCCCCTGCCATGGGCAGGGGATGCCATTCACTAGATCAGCTTGCTCAGAGCCCCAGTACTTTGGCATGCATAACTAAACATCTACTAAATAGCTGTCTTCTTCCTGTTTAAGACGTACAGAATTCTCATTTGTGGGAATTTGTAAGGGATCTGCTCCTTTCTCCTGAAGAAAACAGTGGCATTCTGAAATGGGAAGACAGGGGACAAGGCATTTTTCGTGTTGTTAAGTCAGAAGCTCTGGCAAAGATGTGGGGACAAAGGAAGAAAAATGACAGAATGAAAAATGTTCAATATGAATGCTCAATATGAAAAATTGAGCAGAGCTCCCTGGTGAGTTAACAAGCAGCAGTGTCCCTCATTTCATTTCACTTCCACTCCATTTTTCATAACTATTCTGAAAACTTGGGAGTTGGGGGGAACGATTGAGTGGTAGGTTATTTTCTTCATGTTTTTTCTATAGGTCCTGAGATAGTACCCAGTCTCCTTTGCTTATAAAATATCTGTAGGCTAAGTGTGAAGCAGTACAGAGTTGTAACTACTGATGACAACAAAATTAGCACATTTTATCTCAGTTGAGAATTTTACACTATGTTTGCAAAACAATCCCCCCAAAATTACTCTTTTTGCTGTACCAGTAACACTGATCGTTTCTTCTGAACTGTGACAACCACTGTAATTCTTGTATCTTTCAAACAGTGGAAGACATCCTCCAGGGAAAAATCCCACATGGAAAAGTTTTAAGCTGTTGTTTTAAAGCCTCAAGAGCAATTTAAAAGAAAGAGAGGAGCTCTATGCCTGTAGAGAACACAGTGACTCATGTACTGTTCTGCTGTCAAAAAGTCCATATAAAAAACTTCTCTAATGTGACTTCTCCTACTACTTTGTACATTGTTTCTTTTCTGGTTTTCCCCAGCAGTTACCATTATAAAACTGGAATTTTGGAACAAGTGGACAGAAGGCTGGTGTACGAGTTTGGAAAGCATGCCCATGGATGGCAGGAGAACAAGATGTGAACTGCCTCGTGCTTCCTTTTCAGCACGGAATGTGCTGCAGCCTGAATTACACAGCTGGAATGGATACTTGAGGGAGAGTTTTTCTGCTCCCTCTCTCCCCTCTGCCAGTCTGGTTGAACTCATTACAGTCTGCTTCAAGAGACAGACTAAAGCAACAAAAGCAGCACTTGAATTTTGGAGTTGTCTTCTCCTTCGTGATTTCTGCCAAGCATTATCTCCTCATACCTCTTTACTGCTCCTCAGGAGATGAGGATTAATGTTGATATTTAAAAACTCCCTGCCTCTTTCTGTCTTAGCCAGTATTTCCACTGGGAAGCATTAAATTCTGCCCCATTTCACTGCCTTTTAAAAGAAATTGTTTAGGTACATTTCCCAGTTAGGTTCCTATACTTTGGAGTAACACAGAAAACTTTCTTTCATTTTGTAAGAAAATGCTTTTCTGATCCATTGTACCCAAAACCATTGCATTTCTCAGATATGCTAGAATTCAGTATGTCATCCAAAACAAACAATTCAATCCTCTCTATTTGTCTGGATTGAATATGTCCAGTCAACCAAGTTAACAAATAAAAAGACTCTATTCTGAATTATTTATCAAGCAGCTACCTTCCTTGGCTATTAATCTCATCTATGCAAATTCATTAATCCATATATACATGGTATGTTTAGTTTTTTGAGCCAAAAAAGCGTTCACTGCAATTATTTATCACTCTTCTTTAGGCTGTACTGGGGAGTTGCAATTGCTCACATGGTATCAATTCTGTTACATGGTAGAATGAGTATAATTTTTATTACAAAGAATTTTCAGGGAAAATAGTCACTTCACTTAAATCCAAGTTCATTTTCTACAACTTTCCATGCATGTAATTTTGAATTTTCTTCTACTAATCCTCTTGAAGGTGAATTCAAGTAACCTTTGCATTTGGAAGAAGCAGTTCTGGAAAGGGTATAAGCATTTGCTGAAGTAGATTAATTTTGAAATGCAAATTATTATTTGTGGCAAAGTTTCTCTAGAACTTTTGCCCACATCTATGCAACCATAGTTTTAATTCTTCAAAGCAGTCTATGACATTCAGTTTTACATATACCAGTAACAATTAATGTGCAGTAAGTGTTCTCAGCTGCTCCCTACCTAAACTTCACAATAACTAAATTGGTTAGAATGAAAGATGATATATGAAAATTCAGTTGTGTTTTTTGAAAGCATAACAGCTGTTTGGTAGTTTGTATGGACACTGGGTTTTACACACTACAAATTAAAGCAACAACTGTAAATCCATCAAAAATTTTAGGCTAACCACAAGTGGCTTTCAGGGCTCTGATCTTGCTTTCCAGTGGACTTCTTTGCAGCATGTTATTCCACATAACCTCAGTTTATTGTTGAGTCCCTTTGTTCTTTAGCCCTAAAAGTCTTGTTCTTGAAAATCAGAAGACTGTGGCCATGCCTACAGTAAGAATTGTGTTTTACAGAAAGCATTTGGTTTGAGAACTGGAATTATCAAATTAACTGCTGCTGCAATAACATTTCAGGTTGGTACCATATTACACACTGGTTTAGTGGGCAATGGCCAGGACGGTTCTGAATGACTGTACACCTGCATCACGTCCTGGCTTCATCTCTACCCACCAAACTCATATTAGAGAAGTAAGGGGGATGTGGGGGGCAAGAAGTAGAGAAAATGGGGGGCAGGAGGGAATGACACCACAATGTGTTCATCTCTTACCTTTTGTGTCCCTTTCTGTGTGGATTTGGGAACTAAGTGCCATCCTGGTCCTCTGAGTGCCCTTCTTCACAGCCCAGGGACTCCCATGTACACTTTTGTTCACTTTTCATCCCTCAGATCACTTTCTGTGCAGACCTAGAGCCAGAAAAAACTCTTTGTCCTGGATCCTTTTTTTGTGGGGAGCAGTCGCTGGATATTTTTTATTTTTGAGCTATGTTTGGTTTGATTTGGTGCCAGGGTACATTTAATTTGATAGGCAAGTGCATCGCCCCATCTAGTGGTGCTGTGGTACAGGGACAGCAGGAATGTAAAGGCCGGCAAGATCTGTCTGTCCTGACAAGTTTTGTGTGGTAGCAGTGCCTGGGTGTTATCAGTCTTGGAGCTGGGCTCTGCCGAGAGTAAATAATGTGATAGTACATTTAGGTGGGAAGGAAAGCACAGAGCCCCAGTGTTGGTCATGCAGTTTATAAGCTGCAAGGGGAGGGTGAAGGCAAAGTAACAGCTTCCTGTCCAGGCAAATTTTGTGTAGGAGCAGTCACTGGAGGTTTTCAAGTTTGGAGCTACGCTTGTGGTGATTTAGAGAGTGTCATTGTACATTTAGTTGGCTGAGCAAGTCCACTATTTCTGAAGCTATTTTCTGAAGTGTCCCACCAACACTGGGACTATATGCCTTCCTTCCTGCCCTCATACTCTCATTCTGGAGCCCAGCTCTAAAACTGTAAATGTTCAGTGGCTGCTCCCACAGTAAATGAGACAGGACAAAAAGCTGTTGCTGGCCTTCCACTTCCACTTGTGATACCCCCAACAGCGCTTCCCCCCACACCAGGCCACACTCTGCATGCCCCCACCCTGCCCAGAGCGAAGGCTTGACCCAGATATCTGGGGCTCTGCTATGGGCAACTGGGTGTCAATCCACTAAGGAAACCTTGTCTGACTGTGTGAGTGTGGGGTGTGCAGGGCGCCAAGAGGGGCACTTATGGGGTCACAGGAGCCTCCCACTGTGTAGGGGCTTCAGTCCCAGCAGTGAAAGTGTCTGGAGGTGGGAGCATGACTGCCCGAGTGGCTCCTGGATGGTCAGACAGGAAAGTTTCCTAACAGTAGATTTAGGTGGGAAGGATGTCACATAACAACAGTGTTTGTGGTAGAATTTATGGGCTGCAGGGCAAAGTGAAGTCCAGCAACAGCCTTGTGTCCTTCAGCCTTTTGTGTGAGAGCTGTTGCTGGACGTTTTCTGTTTTGGACATGGTCTCTCTCCAGAGTGATCATGTGTGATGATTTAGTTGGCAAGGAAAGTGCATGTCCCCCAGTATTGGTGGTTCAGATCACAGTCTGCAAGGAGAAGGTGCCAGCAACATCTTTCTGTCCTGGAAACTTTTGTACGCTAGCAATCCCTGGCCTTTTTAATTTTTTGAGCTGGAGTCTGCTGAGACTATACATGTCGTATATTTAGGTGGGAAGGAAAGCACATATCCCCAGAGTTGCTAGCACAGCTTATAGACTGCATGGAGAAGGAAGGTGAGCATCAGCTTTCTGTCCTGGCGTTTTTTTTGTGTGGGAGCAGTTGCTGGACTTCTTCAGTTTTGAGCTGGGCTTTTCCTGGAGTGGAAGTATGAGATGGCACATTTTTTGGGAAGGAGAGTGCATAGTCTCAGAGTTGGTGGTACATTTTAGAGGGCACAATGGAAAAGTGCAAGTGAGCAAGAGCTGGCTCTTTACCTTCCCCCAATGCCATTCAACACCACTAGATGGTGGTATGCATCTGCCTAACAATGTAAATGTACCCTCACGCTTTTTCACCGAGCACAAGTGCAGCTCCGAAATGGAAGTCAGGCAAATGTTCCCACACAAAAGGAGCCAGGACAGAAATATGTTGGTGGCCTTCAGCGTCCCATTGCAGCCTATAAGCTGCATCACCAGCATTGGAGCTAAATATTTTCTTTCCCAGCAGCAGTTCATCCTTCCAGTTCTGGATATAGAATGTCTCCTGATTGAAAGCTGTGGACAGTCACATCCAAAGGAAGGGAGAATCCACTGGTTGACGTACCTAAGCAAAGAGGACAAAGCCCATGAGCGAGAGATATAATAGATAATTTCTAGACATATCATCATCTTTCACATGCATTTGATCACCTTTCATCGCCACAGTATTAATTGGATACAGTTTGCCTTACAGATTTTCAAAGGGGTTTACTCCCTCTCTAGCACATGGAGTAATCTGGATTCTCAGTAAAGCAACAGGTAATACATCTACCTAAAATCTGACAATTTGTCTTGATAGTCTGATTCAACCTTTCTACTTTTTAATTAGATTGTTTTCTCCAAGGGGTGTGCAAATCCCACTTAAACTGAAGGAAATTAGACAATCCCTGAACCATCTCTTCGATGAAATGTGGTCCATTGTCTGAAGATAAACCCTCTGGAATTCCAAATCTAAGAATTATTTCTTTTAACAAAATTTTTAACAAGCTCCATGGCTCACCTGATGCAGCAATGGAAAGCTTCTGGACATCCTGAGAAAATATCAACGAGAACTAGCAGATCCCTATAACATCCACATTTAGATAACTCAGAGAAATCTGTTTGCCAGTATTGCCGTGGAGCTATCCCCCCTTTTACCCCTCCTACAGGGATTTTAGGATTATTTGTATGGCAGATTGGTTTCCTAGTGGTCATGAGAATTTGTTGATTCAAAGTGTGTGACTCAAAGTTCACAGGCACCCAACCATAATAACCACAAACCCACACTTAAAACAGTTAAAAAGAGTAAATCTGTTTCCGTCATCTTGCTAACTGGGGTGTCCCCAAAGCAACACCCAGGCAGAGGCACACACAGGCACTGTTGAACTTGCCCGTGCTAGAGCATCACTGGCCTGCTGTTCACTCTGCTTTATCAAGGGTTATTCCCAGCTGCACAGTCACTTGAGCTATTGACAATATTCCTCGCCAGTCTTCTGCCTTTAACCCATTCCTCCCAACACGGAGTTATCCACCAAACTGCAGGCATTTTTCTCTTTTTTTGAATGTCTCAGTATTTCTGCCAATCAACTGTCTTTCATTCACATATTGGCATGGAATTATGTTGTTATTGTTACCTAACCATTGTTCCAGTTCTGTTGCAAATACATTACCAAATGGAGTAGAGCTGTTTCTTGATCTCTGTGGTAGTACTGTCTAACAGAGCTGCATCTTTATCCCATTGTTGGATTTCTGCTCATCCACCAGAATGCAAAAGAAAGCATCTTCTAAATCCAAAACAGTCAAATAAGGACTTGCCCATTATTTATTTTGTTTGTATTTGGATTATTGCTCTTAAATCCTGTACCAGCCTATGCTCTTCAGTACAGGCCTTCCTTACAGGTAATACACAAGTATTAAAATCAGGTTGACACTCTCTAAGCAGCATTCAATACTACACCCAGGATGTCACCCTCAGGTTCCTCCAAGGTCTGGTTCATTCGTTAATAGAATTGAGCCTTTCATGCCTTTTCTTGTGGGATCTGCAACTATGCAGAGCTTCCCACTTATTTGAGCATTTAACTTGCATAATTAATCACGTCCTCTTTATCTATCCCTGCCCCAATGTTATATAGGGTGGAAAGGAGGGAACTAACATTTGCACATGTTCTGGCTCATCCCCTCTGCAACATACCACAACCTATCTTGCTTTTCTTACTCCTTCTCCTCAATACCTGGCATCAGCATAACTCCTCCCAGTTCACACCACTGCCCTGCTTCTCCCCGACGTCTACTCAGCCACCAATGCCGTCACCAAAAGCTGCAGAATCCTGCTTCCTGCTCCCGCACAATCACAACAGAGCCACCAGTGACACTGCAAACATCTGCCAAACCCAGGATTTCCATTCATACACAAGCAGCTATTATGTTCAGCAAGGACTTCACAGGCAGCTGTACAAGGCATGGAAAGCACATACAGCCCCAGTGTCTGAAGTGCAGTTTATAGGCTCTACAGAGAAAGGAAGGCTAGCAATAGCTTTCTCCCCTGGCGCTTGTTGGGGTTGTTTTGGTAGCAGATGCTGGATGTTTTCAGGTTTTGTGCTGGAATCTGCCGAAAGTAAATAATGTCGTGGTATATTGAGGTGGAAAAGAAAGCACGCAGCATTGGGTGTGTAGTTTGTAGGCTGCGATGCAAAATTGAAGGCCTGCAACTGCTTTCTTTCCAGATACCTCTTGTGTGTGAACAGCTACCAGACATACTCAGTTTTGGAGCTGCAGTTGTGGTAGGTTAGATGGTGCTATGGTCCATTTAGTTTGTTAGGCAGCTGCTTATCCCCATCTAGTGGCATTGTGAGGGGGCAACAGGGGCAAGGCAGAAGCCAGCAGCAGCTTTCTGTCCTGGCGCTTTTTGTATGGAAGCAGTGCTTGAAAGTTTTTGATTTTGGAAATGGGCTCTGTGGAGTGTAAAATGATGTGACAGTTTATTTCCTTTGGAAGGAAAGTGCTTAGCCACAGAGGTAGTGGTGTAGTTAATAGGCTGCAATGATAAAGAGAAGGTGAGCAACACAGCATTTCCTAGGATAAGGTTGTTGAATAGAAAGCACCAGGAGATAGGGCTGCTTGGGAAGACATGCCAGACATGCATCAAGAAAATTACAACAGCCTGAGACTGGCTATAGTGTTTTGTGGCACACACCAGTCTTGCTCTTCCCTCTTTTAAAGCTTGCCAGGCTTTGTTTGTAACCTGTGGGATTTTTCTGTGTTACAGTTGACTTTGTTCAGTTAAAGTGAATTAAATGTTCCTGGCAACATTTAGGTACTTCCAGGAAGTAGATAACTAACCGGTTTCTGTAGTTCATAAACACACCTTAGTTTAATAAGTCATCAGTTACAGGAAATTCTTGCACAATTTTTTGCCTTTGGAGCTGAGTCTGCGTGTCTCACAGCAACATTTTCTGTACTTCACACTGTTTTGCTTCTTATCCCTGTATATTGGTGGAAATTACTTCTGAAAATTAACTGGTGGTGGCATCTAGCAGAGAAAGGTATGTCAAATACCAGACATGTACCAAAAAAAGATATTCTTTGACTTTCTATCTTATTTGTCACTCCTGTCACTGGGATTGGTGGTCTTGTAAGTTGAAGGCCAGGTTTCCCTCTCTAATGTTGCAGAGCAATCTAGACATAAACCCCTAAAAGGAGGCTTTAGTGTAAAAATCCCTGCTGAAAGTAGTTGTTTGAGCATGGATGTCAGATGGAAGGCCTGAAAATCTTAAGAGTGAGACGTTCAAATACCATGTTTTATGTTAATGCTGCTCTTGTTTTCACACATCACCCAGCATGTTAAGGACTTGTTCATCTCCAAGCACATGAACACTGACACAAAACGCACATGTAAATTATTTGAATGCTTTGCTGGATTGGAGCCAGGAACTCAACATCTCACACGATCTGCAGCTGATTTTGTTTCTGTCCTTGATAAGAACCCATCACTACGAATGGAAAGGGCCTGCCCCAAGAGTCAGACAGGACTATGCTCATTTAAATGTCACCAGGATGCAGGTGCAGTAGGTACAACTAACAACCTTGCTGAAATGCTGTGATTCTTTAGGCTGTGTGTGCGCTATGATCTGTAGCCTAGAAGAGCATGGATGTGCTTGAATGTGCTACTTGGCATAGTGAAGACAATCAGCTGTCAGAGCCAGGATCTCGGCAGGCTAATTTAGCAGTCTTGCAGTGTGAGTGTAAATCTTTCTACAGTAGAGTTTCTTCACCCAGCAAGCCAGTGTCTTTCACAGAGCATCATGTGGAAAGTTCACCCTAGGCTCCCAAACCTTGCCACACTGTGTCTCTAGCTAAGAGAAATAAGTATACTGGGCTGGATTTCAAAGGAGACTCCCTCAAATTGCAGGTATTTCTTGAGATGCCCTGTCATTTAAACAAAGATAAAATGAGTCACTGCAACTTTCTTGCTTCATTATGATAAAACATCTTGATTTAAAGCTGATGTTACGAATCACTTCCTTTTCTAACTAAATGTTTCATTATTTCAGTTGCTGTATTGACACAACACAGATTATAGTCAGAAGACCAAATCTGTAGCTCTAATGCCCACAGCAAAACACTTCACTTACATTGGAAGAAATGAAGCTAACTGCACTGCGGTAATCAGTGGGAGCAAGCAGGCAGCATCTGGCCATTAATAAACATCACTGGACCAAGTTACTTCTGAAGGAATCCATCTCACTTCATTTTAGGTGTCTAAGAATTAATTTTGAAGTGTAAGATAAATGTTGTAGGCTCCTCTTTTAGCCCTGGAGAGTCGTTGGAATGCCTGTAGGGCATGTTCCTGCTGCCTGGAAGAGGATGTGTTGCCGCTGCTCACAGAGGGACCTGGGATCAGATTTAGTGGATTAAGTATCAGTGAGATAAGAGAAACTCTGTCATGATGGCAGATTGGAGGAAGTGCCTGGATGGTGACAAATTTTCACTAAACCTGGTTCCTCAGCCTGAAAAATAACACCTTGGCTTTATGTACCCTCCCTTTCTAAAGTGGGAGGTTTCCCACTTTAGCCCCCTGAATAAACTGTGCTTTCTCCTTCTGAGGCAGAAATAATAAACTCGCCGTGTACATGAAAGCACCAGTGGCCTGATTAACCACTGCAGCCCAGAGTCTGGGACCATGAGAAAAACCTGTGTCACCCTCGACTGCCCCTGAGAGCTGTGGCACCAGCAATGATGCTTTCTCTAGTAATTTTCCCAGTGGAGCATGCTGCTTCATTTTCTTTTTTTTCTAATTTGTGTGAACAACTTGATCAGTTGTTAAACCACTTCCACCATGACTGATATTTGGTGGGGTTTTGCTGAACAAGGTATGATTGGGCCACACTTGTCCACCTTTCCTGTCAGCAGGCTGAAATGTAAACACCAGCGTAGGTGATAGTGTCCTAGCACCAGTATTTACAGAGAGAGAAATAAGTTGCTAAACCTCAAACCATATATCTTGTCCAGTTCAAGAGTCCATTTTGGGCAAGGGTGCCAAGTGTTTTTGTGCCTGTGGCCTTTTGAAACAACAAGCTGTTTGAGAAAGACTCCCTCTATTTGTCCTCATCATTTGTTTTCAAAGGATGATTCAAAGGTCTCTACTCTCTCTTGACTGCTGCAAGAATCGATGTGAGGGAGGAACAGGAATGGAGAACATGTCCAAATTTTCCCAGTAAAGTCAGGTCTTTTTTCTGATATTCACCCTACAGGCATAGTGACATATGCATAGCACACGTGCACCTGCACATGCTGTAATATCCACTACTTAGCATGCCAGGTAACGAGTATGGCCAGTGACAGCATCCTACACATGGGAGTCCAGGCAAGGACATCTTTGGTGGGTAATGGCCCTTCATGCAGTGCTGGAATCTCATGACATTGAATGGTGACATTTTCACTGGAAGGCTGCAGGTACAATGTGGAGGGTCAGTCATGAGCTCACAGGGCTAACAGTGTTATCAATGCCATCACCAGGTATTAGAGGAAGATTATGAAGGCTTGCACCCTGTGAAAAAAAAATGGAGATTTTACAAGCTCATCTCTGTTACATTATTATTATTATTGTTATTGTTATTATTATTATTGCTTCTGAAAAGGAGTGATGCAGACAGCCAGAAGCCCCTCCACAGAAAGCTAGGGATGAAAGGGGGTTAGGGATGTTAACTAATATCTCCAAACAGTCCAATCATATTTGCATCAATATTCATGCTGTTTGAACACCATCACAAGAAGTCCAGCAAAACTGCACACTTCTATCTCTGGAGGTCATGTCCAACTCAAATCCCATGAGAGGCGTGAGAACTGCAGATATCTGTGAGAAGTCTGCATTGTGTGGGACTTTTTACCAAGATAAAAATGAACAAACAAGCAAACCCCTTCAGCTTTCAAAGTGGCTCTGTAGAAGTACACTCTGAAAAAGTATGAGAGCAGAGTTTTGCTAATTTCTCTAGTGCAGTAATCCAAAACTATTTAAACACAACTTATGCTGGGATTTAGGAAGAATATTGACATCCATGCAGGTAATCCTATACTACTGAGACAATGATGAAAGAATAAAAGATCAATCAGAAAAATTATAGGATTAAAAAAATGAATCCATCATTTCCTTCTTGTCTCCAAACAGATGAGCTAAAATACTTCTTTAAATATAGAAGAGTCCAGGACAAGGTAAACGTCAGACAATGTAAGATCAATGGGTCATCTAGTCAATTCCTGCTTGAAAGCAGCTGTTCTATAGGCAAGAAAAAAAGTTTCACAATGAGAAAAATGTGCAGTCTGTGTTTGATGAGTGCCTCTTCTTGGTATTTATGTTGCATTAAACCCTGAAGCGTACACCTTCCAAGGCCTTTATTTATTATTTCTTTCAGCAACAGCCACAGGACGGCAATATGACCGATTTCTACTGCCCATGTTGCACAAAGTGCTTGTTCAATAACATATGCAGTTGATACTTGCACTCTAAAGACCTAATGTGACACAATGCAGTACCTCACCAAGTTTTCAAAGTGAGGATCACTCTGAAACCCTGAATCAAACTCAGGATTCATGAAGAAAAGTACATTTAGGGACATATTATTACAGCCTTTTAAAAATGCCTTTACTCTAGAGTAACTTTCCCCCGTGCATCATTTCCAAAGTAATTTTCACGGAATTATGTCTAAAACCAAAATCCACCTGCATTAAATTCATGATTCAAATCATATTTTCTTCCTAGAAGCCACGTAAAATCAGTCACTGGCAGAGTCATTCTCACTTTGTTACAAATACTAGGCCTGCACAAGATATCCTGAGGAATAGTTCTCTGCTATTTTCACGAGCTTTGGTAGAAAGCACTCTCCTTGCATCCTGTGATGTTTCACAATATTGATTTTCTCCACTAGTCTTCATTTTAATTCATTTTAAAAAACACAGTCTTTGAAGGAGAGATGAGACTGCAGTCCCTTCTCTGACCAGTTAATTTTCTTTTATATTGTCTTCTATACAGAAGACGACAAACTTCTCAGCCTTTGCTTTAATAATTCCACATACCCATGCCTTTTTCATCTTAGCCATTTTCCCCTTGATCCTAAACTGCAGATGTTATTCTAGTCATCCTGCAGGTCATCTTCGTGATTCCTAAATTCATTAGCTTTCCAGGCACAAATGCAAACTAGGCTTGTTCTCGCAGACAAAGAGAGTGTGAAGCTCCAGCAGGGAGAACATGGGGGTTTGCAATAGTCACTCCCTGGCTGACAGTATTTTGACCAGTAGCCTGGCAGACATGGCTTACCTAGGAAGCTGACCTGCCTACAGGTTAGTAAAAAGCCCAGAGTCGGGTATATAGCAATTGTTTAGGTCCTGAAAAACTTGTTTGTGAAACATGTTGATGATCTGTGCTTCCAGTCACTTTTACTTATCTGTTCTCAACTCTTTATGTGGTTACAACACGTGCTTTTGATGCATGTGGGAAGAATTTCTGCTTTGTGTCCAACCACGAAACTGAGCAGAATTACACGGACTCGAACTGTTCAGTCACAAATATGAACAAAGTACACTGGATGCTTAGGTCACTTCACAGACCAGCCAAATAGCAGTAAAGGACTTGTGCACTTGGTTTACTTTCTGCTGCCCATCTTGATATGACCTGAACTTAATTTTGGTAAATAGGTTAGTCAAATATTTTGCTTTCTGCAACAATTTTTATTACTCATTGGGATTGTTTGATAAACACAGGGTCATTAAACATGACTAAATACTTCAATTTCTCCAGAAACTGAAAAATATTATGGTGCACTTCTTAGCTGTAGAGCCAATCTTTCACCTGCACATGTTTAGGTGAAGTGTACCAAAATTCACTACTCCTGCACCCAGTACAAAACACCTTTTCCAGACTTGCTTTGCTGCCATATAGGTAGATACATCAATGTGCTCAGCAAATACTAAATTACAAAAATATAAAGGCAATACATCTTGCCAATTAAGTGAGGAAGGAAGACCAATATGACAAATTGTTTGCTCTGGGAATTGCTCAAGTAGGGATAATAAATACAAACAGCACAACAGACAACTATAGAGCAAAAAAACCCAACACCCAAAGTAACTCTTGAACAAATTCTTTGCCTTTAAACAATTTTGCTCTCTAATGAGGCCTTGGTGGTAAAACTAGCCATGGACTTTTTTAGTGTTAGTGTCAATTTCTGATGAGGGGGAAAAAGGCGAAAAACCCATTTTGTTCAATGTCAGATATTCCATGGCAGATGTAAGGAAGATCTGGGCTTCTAATTTAAACATTTATGACCAGTAACCAAGATCCTGGTTTGGCAACCACACGTTTCCTCTCTTCCTGGTAAGGATGCAAAAGGTTTCAACATGTCATCAGGGACATTAAAGGCAACAGAACCCAACAGAAGGGGAGGAATGCTTTCTGATGTCCTGTCCCAATTTCTGAAAGATTTTTCTCTCTTCTTACCCACTCAGCACTCTGCTTTGCTGGAATTTGCGGTATCATAGAGGTTAAAGGAAACACATCACAAAGAAATTATGCTTTATTATGGCTGCAAAGATAGAAAGATAAGGAAATTCAACAGAAAAGGTACAAAGGTGGATTTGAACCATATGTGTACGTTCAGCTTTGACTGAAGATGAGACTTGCATACACTGCAAATCTACAGGGCCTTAAGATCTATTGGTTATGCATTATACATCTGAAACAAAGTCTAAGGAATTGAGCTCATATTGCAGTTTGTTTACGGAAATTACCAGTATGATTTGAGAGAAACTACAGCACAGAGAGGTTTTTACTTTAGGATGAACATTATAATGAAAATGAGCCCTCTTTAAGGACTAAAGTTAGAATACCTTTACCATTCCTGAAACAGTGGTCAGGGAACGGTCTCTTTTAAAGAGTAGCACTGTGGATCTTAGATTGATTGCTGTGGCTATGGTGTTCAATACTGGATATTTTATCTGGTTTAGTATGGAAATAGCCCTGGCACAGATACTAGATGCCAAAAGAAGCTTGATGGGGGCATAGTTGGTGTGATTCAAATTTTCTGCATTTTCTAGGAAGTATTCTGAAACGTAGAGACAAATAATCAGAAAGCTCTAGGCAGGATGGAAGAGTATGTCCTCACACAGCTGTACTCCACACTAAAGAAGGCATATCTGAGTGAGAAGGAAATTTAGTAAGGAAAATGCCATAATGATGGGTGGATGGGCTTCAGGCAGGTAGGGATGAATGCTGATGTTTGAAGGGAAACACTAGGCTACAGTGACACAGCAACACTGTGTAACCAACAGTAGTTCTAGTGAGTGCTGCAAGGCTTTGAGGTTTTGTTTCTTCAAAAACTATGAGGAAAGTGGAAGAATCTTTTAGTCCACTCCAAACCTTCTAATCCACTCAGCATGTACGCTTATCCTATGCATTTCTCATTCTGTCTAAAATGGCAAAACCAGGTGAAACCAAAGGACTTTTCTCCTCCTTTCTCCCCACCTGCACAGATCAGGTTTTGCACAGCTTTCCCATGTCCTCTGCTTAACTTGAACTGAAGGAGGAAGTCAGCTGATACTCTTTGACTGTAAATTAGAGTAGCAAGGAATTGATCTCACTTCCTTCATTTAAAGTTTCGTCTCTAAACAGCAGTTCAATCTACTTCAACCTCTGAAACCAGTCTGAGAACTACTGTAAGGCACATAACTGGTACAACAGAAATCAAGCAATTAGTCACAAATAATTAATATTACTGTCCTTGCAGACCTAGGTGGGTAACAGACAGTTCTGCTTCCATCCAGGAGACTGCAGCAAAAATAGTACATACAGTATCTGTGGCCCAGTGAGCAAAAAATTTCTGCAATACGAACCCCTTCAGTTTTGGCTGGCATTTGAAACTGTTAAGGAAAACGACGCTATCAGTTTCAGAGTGACTGTTAGTCTGAGTTACAGATTTTCTACTGACAGTAGATTATTTTAAATATTTTATGAGTGGACATAACAGTGTCTTTCCAAAAGTATCAGCCAGATCCACCAATCTGAAAACCAAACCTCTAAATAACTTTCAAAATAATCTCTAAATACACCTCTAGTCTTTGCTAGAAATGATGATGTGTATTTTCAGGCCAGAGAGTTTTCTTTCTCAGTTTTGCAGAGTTTAGGGAGTGTCACAAACACAACCACCATTAGGTTGCAACATTCACTTTGGCTTTTTCTAATATACACTAACCTTTAGTATCGTATTTTTGACTTGTTCCCTTACCTTAGAAAACTTCCAACTACATACTTTCTTTCCAAAGCTTGGCCAGGCTCCATTTTGCTACTATTAACATAACCTTAGGCACATGCTGTGAGGCTTGTATGTAACACCCTTTATACCTGGGATGTCATCCATCTTCTCACACCCAGGATGGCCTCAGGACATCCATATTCCTCACTTAATGTGACTCCAAAGGACAAAGTCAGGAGCCATAAATATGCAAAGCAAGAGATAAGAAGTGAAACATCAGAAGGAGAGAAATGAAAACCATGAGATCTAAAAATCTGCATGTGATGCAGATCTGTCACTTGCTGTGGGTGTTCCCACCTAATGGCCCCTTGACCCATTTTTCTGAGTGGAGCATCCCCTTTAAACTTGCCCAGAAGGGCTTTCTCTTCTGTGTGTTACAGCAGTGCTATCATTCTGGTCTTACTGGTCAATATGTATTAAAAATAATGTGAAGAGACAGTGAATTGCTTGGAACATGGAGTATGCAGATGTCAATTAATTTCTTTTGCACTCTTCTGCCAAAGATGCTCAGGCACTTTTAGGAAATCTCAATGGGGTCTACTCACGGTTGCTTAATTAAAAATTTAAGCCTTCCTAAAAAACTCAGGTACCTGCTAAGTTTACGGACATTTTGATCAATAGTGTATTGAACCAATACTTGCCCACTTCCCAAAGGATATTGATTAGTGCTTGTGTTCACTTGGTTCCCTGGTCATCTCTTTGGAGGTACTGTTACAATAGATGAGACTATCTCAGCTGTTCAACATAGTAAGACCAGAGACTGGGGACATAACCGTGGCCATGGAGAATTATCGGAGAGGGTTTAATTTCTAAAGCAATAATGTGTTACTTACTGGTTAAATGGTACCTGCAAGTGTTCACTTTCCAGGCAGACGGAAAAGTCTAGTTAGTTTGACAGAGCACTGTACACTTGTTTTATTTGGATTTAAACTCCAATCAAAAGTTGTGACACGTTTTGAGTGATCATTCTGCCATTCCTTAAAAACAAAACGCCTGTCTTACTCAAGAAAATGAATAAACTAAAAGTGTTCTAAAAAGGATCCTGGTTAGGAGAAGAGGGGCATGTTTATTTTCCCAAAACATCTTTCTGTTGTTGCAATCACAGATGCACACCATATGTTCTGTGCTAGATCTGACTGTCACAGGGTAGTCTGATAACCCTGTTGACGACTCAGTCGAGTGAGGTTAGTTCTGGTTAAAAAAAGCAGTGCAAGACATGGCAAGACACTCTGTTCTGCTTAAATATCTGTTGAATTGTTACTGCATCTTCAAGAGAAAGTATTTAAGAATGGAAAAAGACAAAGCCAGCTCAAAGTCTGAGATATTACTGTGCTGGCAAAGTGTGGTGTTACTCAGTATAACAACAGTGGATGAGATGGTCAGTTCATACCAGTGAGGGCTTGGGAGACAGGAGTGGTCTGGAACATGTAAGAAAAGGAGGATGTGGCAAGGCATGGGCAGTATTTGTGGTATATGAAATCACTCAATGATTTTCACTGGTCAGTAATGTGCACTACACAGTTTTGCAACATTTTGACCCTGACAAAACATCTTGTCCCTTTTGGATATTGGATTTTGTAAGGACTTTCGTAGAAGCATCGTATATATGAGTTGGAAGGGACTCAACAGGATCATTGAGTCCAACTCCTGGTCCTGTGCAGGCCACCCCAAGAGTCACACCCTGTGCCTGACAACATTGTCCAAACATATCTTGAATTCTGCCAGGCTTCATGCTGTGACCACTTCTCTGGGGAGCCTGTTCCAGTGCCCAGCCACCTCTGGGTAAAAAACCTTTTCCAAATATCTAACCTAAACTTCCCCCAGTTCAGCTTCATGCTGTTTCCTCCAGTTCTGTCACTGTCACCAGCGAGAAGAGGTCAGTGCCTGCCCCTCCTCTTCCCCTCATGGGGAAGTTGTAACTGCAATGACGTCTCCCCTCAGTCTCCTTTTCTCCAGGCTGAGCAGGTGAAGTCACCTCAGCCACTCCTCATGTGGCTTCCCCTCAAGGCCCTTCACCATCTTTATGGCCTTCCTTTGGACTCTCTCTAATAGCTTTATGTCATTTTTATACTGTGGCACCCAAAACTGCCCCAGCACTGGAGGTGAGGCTGCCCCAGTGCAGAGCAGAGTGGGACAATCCCCTCCCTTGCCTGGCTGGCGATGCTGTGCCTGATGCTCTCCAGGACAGAGTTGGCCCTCCTGGCTGCCAGGGCCCTGCTGACTCAGATTCAACTTGCCAGTGACCAGGACCCCCAGGTCCCTTTCCACAGCACCGCTTGACAGCCCCTCATTTCCTGATCTATACACACAACAAGGACTGCCCCGTCCCAGGTGCAGAATCTGGCACTTGCCCTTGTTAAACTTCACACAGTTGGAGATTGACCATCTCCAATTTGTCAAGGTCTCTGCAGGGCCTCTCTGCCCTCCAGGTGTCGCTGTTAGTACCGAGAGCAGCGAGAAACGACACGATCAAAGTTCAGGAAAAAAGTGGATATTTAATTAATTATAAATCTGTTTATATAACTTGGTTTGCAAGAGTAGCATGGTACCATTGGTCCCTTGATCAACTACCTCCTAGAATGATTGGTGGAGGCTATACAACACCCATTCGAAAATATTTTCCTCAGTGTACCATAACAACTCTGCACAACAAACTCCAGGTGTAAAGATAAAGAATTCGTTTACAAAACCCTCTTCACTGTTTTTGGCTAGTCTGCGTGAGAAAGCAGTGCTCTCACAGAACACTGAGAAAAAGCTCAAGAATTTCTCTGCTTCTAACTTTTCAGCATCCATATCCAGGGACTTGACAGTTCTTCCAATTTGCACAATTATTTGGAGATCAAATAAATTAACACTTTTCCTGCATCATCTCACAAAAGGTAAATGTGTCCATTTAGTGAGACTGCACTCATGTATGTGCATACATTGTCAGGGCCCTGAGGATATTCTCCCTTCACCTCTCCTGGGCTTTGGGATGCCAGATCTCTGGGCCTCCTTAGACAAAGGGTGCAGGTGTCTGGTTTTTAAATGAGCTGTTGGGGGAATCTGCTCTGCAGGGTCCCAGTGGGGTTCCCTGATTAGCTTGGGAGTAGCTTTAAGTGCACGGTCTCTTTCTCAGTGCCCTCCTGCAGCTGACTTGCATCTGGCTGTTTTCCACCTTGACAGCCTTGGACTTGCCCCATTGCTGAGGACTCGTCTAATGATCTGGCCAACCCTGTTCGCTGACACTGCTCATCTTGCTCAGATGCCATGGGAAGATGCCCTTGTCTGGGAAGGTTCTGTCCGGCCTGCTTTGCCCTCACCCTTGGCTCCTGGCATACAAACATGCATACACTTATCTTTCTACACAAAGTTACAAAGTGATGCTTTTGAGCTGTTCTTCATTTCATTTTCTACCACCTTTTGTTGCCACTCAGGCTATCAGTGACTGTGGATCACTGACTTACCTGTGCTTACACCCTAACTATGGAAAGCTTCATTTTTAGATGCCATGGGAGATAATATGAAAGGGAAAAAAACCCCACGTGGTCTTGGCCCTGTTTAAAATGAAACTGCAGTGGTGTTTTCACTAGCAAGCAAATTGGAAAAATATCTGCTCAAGAAACTGACACTGCACCCAATAAATTTGTGCTCTGAAGGTCTTGAATAATTCAGTTCCAATGAGCAGACTAATTCTGTTATCTATACTAAACTGCTTGTGATGCAGCATAAGCAACTTGAGAAACTGAAGTAATTTTTAAAAAAATACACCAAAACATGGAAACACAAAATTGTACTGGAGATAGCCACACTTCCAGATCAGATTCAGGCTCGGGGTATAGTACTTCGCCATGTCTTAAAAATAGACAAAAGTAAGAATAATGAAAGATAGGTACACTGAGTAAGAAAAGGTGCTACAAAGAAGTCATGCTGCATATACAGAAATCAGAAAGTCTTCAAGGGCTGGGGTAAGATAACCAAATATATTTAGGTCAAGAACTACATAACCATCATGGTAAACTGATAATATTTCAGTCTGACAAGACACAGACAAACATGACCTGTCATTGATTATTTTGATTTCTTTTGATTACAAGGGTCAGAATTAATTACAAGAAGTCTTACAGCACCAAGCACAAGTGGTCTGTGCTGATTATACCCATAATTTTTTTAGAAATTAAAAATAGTTCAGTTATAGGGGGGAAATTGAGTTAACTTTGCTGAGCAGTGCAAGGCTGCTACAGAAGCACAGGCCATGCTGCAGGCGTGCAGACAATTGCAGCTGCAGCCAAGGGAGGCAGAATCACCTTGTATCTTACCAACTTCTTAGCTTAAGAAACATAGTTAGCAGAGGAGTTAGAGCATTTCAGCAGTATGTACTGCCATGATAAAAGGCACAAAATGTTCTGATTATGTTGTTCTCACAGAAGTACCAAACTGGTTTCTGTGAGTTAATGGGTGAATGGAGCCTGACCTAGCTGTCAGTGTCAGGACCACTGGGAATTACTCACAGGATTATCTGTGATGTTTGCACTTGCCAGCTAAACAGAGCCAAGGCAGGTTTAGCTAAGTTGCAACCATCACAGCTTTACGTAATGCAATACTTTTCATGTCTTTACTAAGGTTTTCTGCAGGGGGCTTAATCATCTTAAAGTAAGAACTCTGTCTTGATGCTCCCTTATTCATGACAGCTTGCACAGTTATTTAGAAAACAAAATAATAAACATCAACATATATTCTCAGCTGACTGATACTCTACTGATTTCATGTGTAGCTGAAAATGTGGATTGGAGACTAAGATATGTATGCAGGTACTGGTAGAATGAACAAAAGCAGTATTGTTCTTTTTTGTTCTTTTCTTTTTATATAAATATCTTGATAGTAAAAGGCACCTGCAAGAAATAATAAATAAATAAGTACCTAAAAAGATATTTTAGGTTGCCTTCGTGCATAATGAAAAGCATACAGATGATTTTTCCCACTGGATTACCTTCTTGTGACTGTCCACATTACATTCCTATCCACTATTCCTATCCTATCCTAGCCAAAAGTATGTAGGTATGGGTGCTGCTGATGGATGTAGCTGATGATTTTTCTTTTATTTTCTTTCTCCCCCTGCTAAGATCTAAATGCCTCTGCTTTTTCTTCTCCTCACCTTGTTTTTTTCTAGGCTTTATGTTTCTGAAAGAGTAACATCTTAAAATTGCATCATTAGGCATACAACACTAGAAGGGAAAATTCTGACCAGAAGTGGGGTTTTCTTTTCATTGACGCTGCATGATCTTCAGTGTAAGGGAAAGATTTAGTGTGCAGTGTCCATGCTTCTGGATTTGGTCACATTTGTGTATTTAGAAGCTTTCAGCCACATCCTGGAAATTGCAGCTTTTAGGACTGCCTGGTGGGGTGGGTGTGGCCACAAGGGAAAAATCCCAGCTGTTAGCAGTTCGAAGGAGAGGCTCCATACTGACACCACTGTAGTCATCCAGGCCGTGACCTCTTTTTGGGACAGAGCAGTCTTCCAGCTGTTATCATGCTAAAATCAAACAAAGTATCTGATACCCAAGCTCTTGAAAGTGACAAGTCCATTACAAATTCAAAAAGTAGTCATTTTCAAACTGAGTGCCACTACGTGCTGAGACTGACACCTTTGCATTTTAATTACTTCCATGATTTTGCATTTCTTAAAGAATGTAGTCACTTTTCCTGAGATGTATTGAGTGTACTTATTTCCCTTAAATCCCAGTATTTGCTGGAGCAGATGGCTGGTCCTTCCCAGGGGGAGCTATGTCGGCTGCATGTTAGGGCTCCCACACAGAAGGGCCCAGGACTGAAAACTCTTGCTGACCCTCACAGGGGCTCTGCCCTTGTGCTGCCTTGTAAGGATATCGCTTCCCCTAATGCCTTACTCCAGTCAGAACCCAGGCTCAAAAGAGAAAACTGAAATGAAAGACCCTCCAGCCAGGGCTCCCGAGCAGAAGGAACCAGGAGGGAGAGCTGTTGCTGGCCTGCGCCTTCCCTTGGAAGCTCCTTCACACCCCCGTCTGCACTTGCTGTAAGACCCAACCCCATTCTTGCCAGAGCCCAGGAAAGCCATTGCCTTGGGCTCACAGAAGGGACTGGGGGGTTCGAAATCTCAGTTTTCCTTGGGAGTCCCTTCACCACCGAACAGGTGCCCCAGGCGCAATCCTCCACGGAGAACGTTTCTCCCCGCCTCGTTTACAGCGCCGGATCCTCTCCTCGCAGTCCGCGGAGCTCCTTTCCCGCGGACGGTGGCGAGGCCACAGGGACCGTGTTTCCCAGTTCCTGTCGCAACCCCGGGACCGCCACCCCCAAGGCCAGATTTCCCCGCGGAACCGGCGATGCCTTCCTATGTCCCGGCTCCCGGCCGACCGCCGAGCCCAGGCCATCCCCGCCCATCTCTGCTCCGCCTCCGCGGGGCGTGCAGGGGAGCGGCGGCCGTCCCATCGCTGCCTCCCGAGCGGCCGCCGCGGCAGCCCGCCCGCCCAGCCCGGTCGCCGCCCGTCGCCGCCGGTCTCTGCAGGTGAGCGGCGCGGGGCCCGGGCTCCGGGGGTCGGGCAGGGGGCGGCGGCGGCCGTGTGCCTGCCGTGTCCGGCTGATTCACCGCGGGCTGCCGCTCCCCTCCCCCTTCGGCCGGGACGCGCCCGCAGCGCTTCCTTGGGGCTGAGGAAGGGCAGCATCGGCGACAGCCGGACGGGCTCGCTTGGTCCGGTTTTAGCCTAATTATTGTTTCCATTAGGTCGAGCACGAAGTTCCGTGGTGCATGTGCGAGTGCGCCGGGCGCTGCTCCGTAAGCGGGGCTCGTCCTTGCTCGAGAAAAGGGTGGAAACGCAGGGAAGGGTGATGGGCGCGGTGCTGGCGGGCGCTGGGGAGTCCTGGAAAGGCGCGGTGTCCTTGGCATCGTGCTCCTGATTTGCCCCGCGTTGAGGGCTAGTGCCTTAGTGCTGCAGATAAGGGCGGGGATGAGGGCAGGGGAGCGGTGTGACACAGGTACGCCGGGAGATTCGCCGAGTCTGTGCCGCCACCGAAACAAAGGTGACAGTGGTGACCCGCAACTTCGTGGGTTTGACTCGTAACCGGGAGGAGTTTCACGTCTGGGGAAGTGTGCGCGGCGTGGCAGCAGTGGTGGGTTTTCAAGTGCGGAAGCGAATTTATTGTGTGTGTGTGAGAGACAGAGAGCGACTAGTCTCTGTGTCTGTGTGATTCCAGCCTGTAAAACCTATAAAAACCGCAGTCACTACAAACTGCTGGAACTACAAACACAGGAAATGTAGTATCTTGTTCAAGGCGTGATAGGTTTACTGCATGAGAATGCTAATTAGACTTCTTGTAAAAGGTAGATCAAGATTCTTGCAGCATCACGGAATTCCATTTTCTCTCCCCATATTCCCACAGGTTTGGTCTTTTGCGCTATTGTCTCTGGTTTAAAATAGAAAACTCAACCTAAAATATGACTTGGGCTGTGATCCAGTTATAATAGAACAGTACTAATGTTGGTGAAACTGTAACAGGAAGCACCTTTTTTGGAAAGAGAAAAGTGCAAAGTAGGACCAAGACAAACGTCTCATTCTTCCTCTTAACCTGGCAGTGTGTCAGCACTTAGAGGACAATCTGCAGTCTAAAGGAAATTACAGTACAGAAGACTGCTCGTTTCCTTTTCACGTGTGTGTAGGGGAGTAGCACTGAAAATGGAGATCTGATGCCTTCGTTCTTCTTTCCTTCTGTTTTCCCGAGTATCTGACGTGTTCGATTTCCGGCTCTGCTAACTCTTTCACGCTTTTTCTGACCATCAGGACTGGATGCTACTTAAAACATATTGTGGGCTTCCGTGGTAACTAGCAGGTTCTTTTCCTGTTGTAAGCATATCGATATAAACTAATGATTGCCAGTTTACAGCGGCACGGGTGGTGGTGTGTGGATCCCTGTTAGCCTAGGAAACGTAACTTCACGTGGTTACACAGCTATCGGGCTGTCACAGCCGTGACAGTTTGAAGGGTAGGTTGATCTGAAAGCTCTTTAAAATTTTGGGGTGTTTCAGCCCTGACTGAAGAGCTTCACCCAGGAAGAAATCGCTATTCCTTGTCGAAGAAAAGTGTAACCTTGAACGGCTGAGGCTTTTTAGCGCTGAGAACCGGACTAGAAATCCCTCAGCTGCACGAGCTGAGCACGCCCTTTTCCCGCTGCTCGCTGTGAGATGCGCTTGGCTTCTCTCCCTGCTTGCGGTCCTTTTCTCTGGGAACTTTTGTTTGGCAGCGCCTTCCCGGCGCGCGCGGAAAGGCCTGGAGCGGCCGGGGGCGCGCGGGTGGCGCGGGGCGGGGCCGCGGCGGCGCGACCTTTCACCCACTTCTCGGGCGCGGTCACGTGAG
>VZTE01004513.1:354853-470181 GCA_013397775.1 Eulacestoma nigropectus
CCCGGGCTGCGAGCCGGGCGAGGCTGGGGCCGGAGCGGCCGGAGCGGCCGCAGCCGGGGTCCGGCTCTGCGGCCAGCGCGCTCCGGGCAGCGAGCGGGTTCCCCTGGGCAAATACGGTGTTGAATCCCAAGTCTTCTCTCAAAAACCCTGGGTGAAAGGGCGACTTAAGCAAATGTTTGTATTAAAAAGGCAAACAAATAACATCCCCACTCCCCGAAAAAATCCACAAATAAAGCCCCAGCCAGTCAACAAAACTCCAAAGCTATGTATTTTTTTTAACATTCCAAACCCATTGTGTTTGTCCTTCAGCATGCTGTATCATCTTCCTGAACTGCACACGTTTGGAAAAACAGGATCCAAATGACTGAACCCTGTTTCTTCAAGTCCAGGTTAACTTTAACGTGAATGTCAATTTAAATATTTTTGCAAATCTTTGGAACCGGTTCTTCAGTCTTGCAACTTCATGCAGGCTGAAAGACCTTACTGAGGTCTTTCAGCCTTGTGCAGTAAATGGTCATTGAACTACTGTGAGAGCAATCAACTCAGTTTGCTTTTGATCACCCCACATTGTTGTCCATCTTCCAAGATCTCCTAAATCCTAAAATATGACATCTTTTATGTCATGTAAAAGTCCTGCTGTTCCAGAGACATTTGTTGTCATAGGGAAGATAATAATTCTTGTTTAATGCAAGAGCACAGAAGCTCATTAAATTCAAAGGGAAGGAGAAGGGATAAACTTGTATAATCTAAATGCATGGGTCTATCTTTTATAGCAGTTAAGAAGAAATACCCAAGTCTAGAGCCTAGACCTAGATGGGGATGGGGGAGGTTTCTACATGGTATGACAACTGTGCAGTGTTTTAGCAGAGTATGCTTCTCTCTTACTCAGAGTATTCTGGATTTCTAGAAGGTCAGAGGATGTAGCTTCCTGGGATGTGGACAATATAACGTGTTACAGTAGAGGCTAGAATGATCTAAGAGGCCTAGGAACAATATAGTATGTCCTGTATAAGGAAAAAAATCCCTAGAAATAATCCAGTTGTAAAAGTTTCTGTTTTGATTTGGAGAATGTTGGTGTTTTGTGTTTGTTGGGGTTTAGGGGGGGTGTTTGTTTATTTGTTGAAGTGTACATTTTGGAACCATCTTCTACAGGAGCATGCTATTGGGAAGAGAAGAGAGATCGTATGTTCCAGAAACTGTAGGGATTAATATTCCTTAGGGTTAGCTAAGTAATTAATTAACAGATTGTTTGCAAATCTCCTCTACTTTGCCTGTTTCCGGATCAGGTGAGAAGACAGCTTACTAACTGTGACTTTTCTCTTTGAAGTGCCGGTGAAAACAGTCTGTTCTGAACACCTCTCCAAGAAATCTTGATGGCACCTGTGTTGAGTCTCATGGGAGTTTAAAGCCTGCAGACTAACACTTGGTTAGATGTCTTAAACCAAAAGCTGAGCTTAGCATTGGAGTCTGGCCCCTGAAATTAACTTGCTTGTTGCAGTAGCTGGCAGTCTATGCTTGAGCCCTCAGAAATGACTGAGTGGGCAGCACATGAACTTTCTGACACTCCACACTTCTTCATCGTCTTGGACATGTTCAGTGTAAACAGCATCATTCAGTGTAATGGAAAATGGTGTTTCAGAACCTCTGTCTGTGACTATTTTCTCCATTGGCATCAGTTTTTCTGAAATGGTTCCAATCTGATCCAGCCCATCTGAGCAGTTGAAAGCTGTGTGTGAATCAAAGCTCAAGCTGCTTTTCTTGACTTTCTGTTTGAGAGCTACAGCTGTGTGTTTGCCATTGCTACAGTGTAGTGTCTGTTAGGAGCATTGGAATGAGTCTGCCTCTTGGTGTGTCCTAACTTATTCAGGATCCCAGAGACAGTGAGCTTCTGGGATAGGAGGTTTGTGTTTGACAAATAGCTCTCAAGCCTGCTTTTAGGGAAGACAGCTGTTGGGGTATGTTTATGTTGCATTCATTGGCCTGTTTGTCATTATCTCTTTCCATCCATGTAGACCTGTTGCTCCAGTTTACCTCCTAGGAAGTGAATAAGAAAATTGGCCCAAGACTCCAAAGGAGACATCTGCAGAGAGTACTGAATAAATTCACCCACAGGTGATCTTGGAAAACTGCTGAGGTCAGGACACAAGCTGTCAGTGGGACAGCAAGTTACTGTTCTGATTTCAGACTCTCTCTCCTGGGGGTGAGGTTTGCTGTGGGTCCCAGTGTTGCTGTACTTGGGCAAATAAAAGTATTCAGTTCCCCACCTCAGCTTGAACCACAGCATTTGTTCATCTTTTAGTTGTGAGAAATCCTTAAAGACATTTGCAATTCCAAGAGACCACACCTATCAGGTGTAGGTGAGGGTGAGAGGGATTGGAGCCAACGATTAGCAATAACCATATTAGATAATATATAATATGAGAACTTGTCCTAATTAAAGTGTCATGAGAACACCTGTCAGGTTAATTTTGTTTTCATCGGTGCTATGTTAATTCAACTTTTAGAGGAGAGTGACTCTTTGGTTTCTCTTCTATTTCTATGCCACCGTCTTTAGGTTCACATGAGAAACCTTGAGTGAATTTAATCCTCGTGGCTAATTTTTGCACGGATATGATTTGGCTTCACTCCTCTCATATTTCTCCTAAAGATTTTGTGTCTGTAAAATATGATTAGTCATTGTAAAATAGCTGAGTTACTGGTAAGACTTGAAAGCAGCAAGTATCAGTGTCGTCCTATATGTTGAAGCATGATTAGACATTATTGAAGGTTAGTAGGCAAAGAACCAATTTAGAAATTGAAATTCTCAAGCGAATAACTGCATCTGGTTAATCTTTATAGTAAGTTCAGAAGTCAGCACCTTGTGGAATGTCACATGAGCTAAGTATAAGCTCAATAAACTGCTCTTTTTGAGGCTTTGGTATCTTGATACCTTTTTGCGTAAGTGCTGTATACAGGAACGTGCCATTACGTAAGAGAATATCCAAGAAACAGATATGAGAGACCAGACAGTCTTTTTGTTCATACTTTAAATGTTCCAGCTGCATATTTTGTACGTCTACTGAAGAGTCTATAGAAAAAGACCTGAATTTCCTTTGAAAGGCATAGAACTCTAGACAAATTTGCTGTTTGTTTAGATTTCTCTTAAACTGAATGCTTTTTTCCATAGCTTTAGTTTTAATTTTGTTCAAATGCATCCAAGGAGCACCACATGCATACAAGTAAAAGCCTTTTTGGCATCCTTTTGTCATTCTCTAGTTAGCTGCCTTACCTTATCAATCCTCTTGCAGTAGGGCAGAATTTTGGCATTCATGTGACTGCCTGCCTCCCCACCACTATCTGACCCAAGAGTGGATGGGACCTTGAGTTACTGAGTCAGTGCTGGATGCTGCTGTGCAGTGTATACTTCAGTGCCTGAAATTATTGTATTTATAGCAAACTCCATGGAAAACCTCCATATACTTTACTGAAGTCACATCAGTTTTATTATTGATAATACAGTCGTTTTTAATTTGATAGGAGCAGTCACTGTTTTCTCTGGATAGGTGTATATACATGTAACATTGAATTTCAAGCTTATTTTTTTATTAGGAGCTTGTAAAATTTCCCACCATATCACTGCAAAATATGTGGCATTCAAAGTCAGCTCCAGAAATCTACCTGCAGCCTTAAGACTGGCAGACTTTCGCTGGACAAGGTAGTGGTGTTTAAAATACCAACATGCATTTAAAAACCTTCTATAATGGCACGTTGGTGCTTTTCAGCAAAGGCAAAGTTACTGGAATAACATTGAAAAGCTGAGATGAATAATTTTCTAAAGAGTTCATTCTGCAAAGTCCAGCTTCTTTTATCCTCCAAACTGCAGAGAACTTGCTCTTTTCGAATATTTGACTGCTACTACCAATTTGAATTTCAAGGTATGTTATTCATTTAAAACAATTGAAGCACAAGATTTCTTTTTCAGGCCTTAGTGCTCTGTAAGTTTATTTTTTGCAGCAGATGTCTTATGAAAACTCCTACATTAAATTTCTTAAAGCATCTCTGCAGGTTTGATGGTTCAAACCCTTAATCCTCATACTGGCGCTTCACTGGGCTCTCTCCAGTAGTTTCATTTCTCTCACTGGGGAGCCCAGAACTAGACAGAGTTTTTGAGATGGGGCCTCATCAGCCCTGAGTAGAAGGGAAGGGTCACTTCCCTCAACCTGGCAGCAAGAGTCCTCCTAATGCCCCCCAGGATTCTGTTAGAATCCTCTGCAGCCTTTGCTGCAAGGGCACCTTCTTGGCTCACGTGCAGCTTGCTGAGCTTTGCTTTCCAGCCGGTCCGTCTCTGGTGTGTACTGGAGTGTGGGGTTACTCCTCCCTACGTGCAGGACTTTGCACTTCTGCTCGTTGAACTTCACAAAGTTTCAGCCTGCCTGTTGCTCCAGCCTGTCAAGGTCCATCTGGATGGCAGTGAAAACCTTTCGTTTATCAGCCACTGCTCCCAGTTTCATTCCCTGTACTTGTAAATCCATTGGCAGTTTCAGTTTGTTTTTTTTTTCTCTAGTGGGTGGGAGGTTTTTGTTGGGTTGGTTTGTTTGTTTGTTTTGCATCTACTTCTGGGATGGCTGTATAGGTCAATTAAACTGTAGTAGGTGGCAAAGTGTGGGAATAAACATACTAGGAAGTTTTTTAAGGATGTTGGCACTGGCTTTGTTGTGCTTCACTATATATAATTTCATTGCAAGCACACTGTCTAAGCAAGGTCAGCTGCCATAGTCTAGTCTGAATACTTTGTGTAGGTGGTACTAAGAGCTTGGACTGACAGGACCATCAATAACAGAAATCCAAGTGAAATGTGGAATAATGCCTGAAGGGATTGGACAGATATCTCAGTGTTTGGAATTCTCTTTCTTTTGATTTAGTGCCTGGTATGAAATCAACAGATTTGAGCATGCAAAGTTATTTAGTGATTTGTACAAAACAAAATGCATTCATAGTTTTGGCTTTCTGGGAGATAGAAGATGCAAATTTCCATAGTGATGGCTTACACAGCTGAGAGAAAATACTTGGTCACTGTCTCAGCACAAACACAGCACCGATGTTCAAGTGTTTAAATACTGGCTTTTATTTCATTAAGTCTGTCCTCAGACTTTTAAAATTTAGTGATCTGCCCTGAAGTGTCAAAATATGTTGTCACTAAATATACAAAAAAAACCTTTTGGGTGTCTGTTTTCTTTTAAAAGCTGTAGCAAGCTGACCTCCTGAAGGGAGATCTGATGTGTGGACAGCAAAATACTAGATAAAACTTCTTCAATATTTTCAATATTTAAAGAGGTTTCAGAGTTAAAGCCTTTTACAAGAACTTCTGGGAACTCCAGAATTATTTTTCCAGTTCTCTGTGGCTGCTTTTAACATTCAAACAGTAACTCTTACTGATTTGCATGTTAATAGATTAGATTCTCTCCGCTTTGCTTTTGTCTTTTAAATAAACTGATTTGGGGTCAGACCAAGTTTTTGGGGTACTTGCTTGGTTTTCCAAAACCATTCTTCATTCAAGGTGTCTACCTTTAGATGGAAATTTTAATATAGTTTTAAGTATGTTTACTAATTTAAATTGGGTTTACTATAATTTAATCTGATATTTTTCTCCATGTCCCATCTTGAAAGCTTCCTATAACAATGTCATTTTAAATAGTTTAGTATCATACTTTTCTTCTCACCAGTCTCTATTTGAAACCGGAGAGCCAAGCTAAAATTCGAAGTTGTAAGTTTATTTTAAGAAAGGAATGAAGAATTCTTCAGGGTCAAGTTTCTGTTGTGGTTTGTTGGTCTTTTGTTTTGTGTTGGGTTGGTTTTTGTTTTTTTTTTTTTTTTGCTTCTAAGCTTGCGTAGTAGGAACTTGGCAGGAGTCAGAAGACAAAGCCTTTCTGATTAGATGCTTCTCATTGCTTTATTGGTGGCACCTTGTACCCGCATGAAGTTATGAGGGCCTCCAGGTGATTGAATTCAGAAATGCTATGTTACAGGTAATTCTGAACTCAGAACTGCCATCATACCTGTAATGCTGCAAGTGTACCCACCATCTATGGACACTCTGTGGCTTGGGTGCCAAGGATGTCTGTTTGAGAGCTCTGACAGTATCAAACCTGTGTGTGGTGGTACGTGGCTGTGTTTTCAGAGAAACTGTATGCAGCAGCCATTGCTCTTTGTAGAAAACTGTCAATTTTTGGTTGTCCAAGTAGAATAATTGGAGAGAATTGTTTTATGAGCTTGGTTTGGTTACTGACAGTCATATGCCCTGCATATAAAAGCTAATCTATGAATAAGTGTCAGAAACCTGTGTGGAGACACTGAAACTAAATTATCAACCTACCTTGAAAGTGAGAGTCATAGAATTAGGTCTTTCATCGAGCTGTTCAGGATCATGTGAATGAGGCCTCTTCAGTTTTCCTCTGCAGTTGTTAACTTCCTTTGCAGGGAAAGGAGCTTTAGATGTGAAAATTGTGTTTAAGTAATATGTCTCTTTTTGTTAGATGTTTAGAATCCTGGCAAGGAGAAATGGCAGGGGGTTTTCTATTTGTGAGGAAGAGGAAATGGGGAAAAAAGTGAATTGCATGAGCCAAGCAATGTATGGGAAGCAAATGACATCCTCTTAAAGCCGAGGATTTGCTTTTTTTTGAGGTGTAGGTGGTGACTTTACTCTTTTTAGCACTATCCATGTGGAGCATATGAAGCCTACAGAAAAATAAAAGGATTCATACTCAATAGCATTTCCAAGAGTAACTGCTTCAAGAATCAATACCTTGTTTTGTGCAGTGTACTGTAATGCAATTAGCTTTTGTATCATGGCTTGGTGCTTTTTAAAATGCACATGGCAGTTCTTTCACTGTGCTTCAGAGAGACATTACCAACCACTGGTAACTTCTTGCATGCCTGACTTAAATGGAAGCATCCTGCACATGGGACCTCTTAGCTTCAGGTTTTCCAGAGCTGAAGCCCTTACCTCCTTCTGTGATTGTAGGAACATGTAGGCCCTAACACTGACTCTTCAGTGTCTGCAACCTGAAGTCATAAGATCTGTGAGTTAAACCTCAGTCTTTGCAGTGTAAATGTCCTGAAACTGCAAAAATAAGTCTGAGGATGCTTTATGCGTAGTAGATGTAGCAGCACAGTTTTTCAGACCATCAGCACCTAGGCTTTCTAGTGTGCAATGTGTTTTCTTGACTTAAAAGTGATATCCAGCCTAGCAGTGTTTGTTTATAACAATGAGTAAAAATTGTGCTTAGTTTAGTTTGGCTCAAGCAGAGGTATGGAAAAGGAAGAGGAGAAACATCTGCAGCTGTTACAGCATGTTTGAATTTAAGTAAAGCCGATAAGAGCAAGGAACAGACAGCTTTCTTCTTTAAATAAAAGGGAAAAACTCGCAAACAATCAATAAACCAAACTTTAAGGTGCAAGAGTGTGTTTTTTTAGGATACATTAATATTACGAGAGAACACTGAAAGTAATGAAAATAGCCGTTTCAGATTAGTTGTAGAAATTATTGTGCTGGGGTTTTTTTCCCCTTTGAGTGAGACCCTGCCAAGCTGCTAGGAAAGTCAAAAGCTGTTGTTTATGGTTCTCTGCTGGGAAGGAGGTTAATGAGTATATGCTGTGCAGAAATATGCCCGCAGTTAGAAGACGCTATTGTTTCAGTGCTGGCTAAGTGATTGATGTAGGAACAGTGGCAAGTCAAGTTTGAAAGTCCAAGGCTCCGCCTGTGCCCTTTTACCTACTTTGCTGGCGAGCACGTGGCAGCGCAGGAATGCAGCGAGGGGAAGTGTACCGCGGCTTATGATTAAATTGGCCCTTAAGGAGGAAAACAAATGTTCAAAGCAGCGGACTTCGGGAAGCCTTTGGTATTCCGCCATCATAATTCAGGGCAGTCTTAAAGGCTTATGGTTTTCTTAAATAAAGAAAAGGAATATGAAAAGAAACAAGCTATCTTATTGTTTCACATCTTAATGTCAAGCAATACAGTCTGAGAACTGGACTATATTTGCTTTCAGGGCTCGTTTGATTGATTCAGGATTAATTCTTGCTGGATTAATTTTTTTTTTTTTTTTTTCAGTTGGGAATGAGGAATATTTTCCTTAATGAAGCTTATTTATTTCTATGGGAATGCTAAATTTTAATTCATTAAAATGTCAGGGTTGACTATTAATGCTTAATGCTATTTGTAATATTTTTCTGCCTTGGACTGTAAAAAAAGCATGTGCTTAAAAATGAAAGGATTCCTGAAATTCTTTCCATTCAGAAAGAAAGAGGAGGTTAAATACAAATTTCCAGGCTGAGAAGTCACAGGGGAGTTGAAGGGTAACAGAAACTAGTTGATCTTGTACTTAAGACACTGGCATTCTAGAATACAAAATTCCAAGAGTGAACTGAGCAGAACCTTTTGGCCCTTCTAGAGACAAATCCAGGTGCCTGATTCTCTGTATGCAGGTCTGATTGGGTGCTTTGTATGTGTTTGTTGGGATTTTCTCATCCCAGTCTTAATAGTGCCACTAAACATATGATAAATTCTTAACTTTGAATGCTTTTGCAAACACTGCTGAGTTCAGGTTAGACCCTGTATTACTGCTGCCTCTGCCTGTTTTATTGCTCTTTTGTCAGCTAGTGATGAACAATTTAAATGAATGAGTGGACAGCTGACTTGAACTTCCTCATACTTGCCTACAGCAGGGCCCAAATAAGTAGTTGTTAGTGACAGAGTCATTAAGTACTACAAATCGCAGTTGTTACTAGGGCACGCAGGGCTTGCATTAAAGCTTTTGAAACTGGTGTTCAAAGCTGGTTTGCGTTCTTCTCATTTGTTCTTCTTTTTTATTCTAGCCAGATGCTGCACACACATAAATCAGTTGCATACTGTCTGTAGGATACTGTAAGCTTTAGCTGCCTTGATTCACCTGGTACACAGCTTCTAAAACCTGAGCAGTGGCTGATGGATTTGGGAGATCTGTGAACTACCATTAGGCGCTGTAGCAGTAGTTGTATTGCAGGATCACTGTAGGCTAGGCCGGGGACAGGCATGTTAAATATTGCGAAGAATCCATGCCTGTTGGTCAGCACCCTTAACACATGATGTGCAGCAGCATTTACCTCGTTCATCTCTGCCGAGTATTCCTTCTCTTTCTATATTGTGTATTTATTTCCTAAGCCTACTGCTATTGCTGCATTCCCAGTGCTTATATTGTGTTTCAGATGACTTTGATATAGTAGAGTATTTACAGACTAGAGGAGCAGCACTACGGTCACAATAAACTGCTTTTGAAATGCCCACCTAAATTGCACTGGTTAGTCCTCATGTGCTGTTCAACAGGGGGTGACAGTCTACCAGAATTTAATTACTAGCTTTAGGTTTGCAAACAAAATGTAAATCTTAGCATTTAGAGTTTAAAAAGGGTAACGTGGTTGTACTTTTTTTGATTTTACTTACATAGAAATGCCAGTGCAACCTTAAAACACTTGGTATTGATAATATGCTTTGTACCAGTGAAAATCTCAATCTAAAACTTGCCCTTGAATCCTGACCTACAGACGGGATAATAAATTCCAGTACCATTTAGTCACGCTTCTAGGAGGATATTGTTTTTAGGGCTATGCATGAAAATTTTGGTAAGCTAATAGATTAAGGTGGACAAGAATCCGACTTTGGAATCATGATGGGCTCCTGAGGAATACATAGTTTGGACCATTTCAATGTTATACATAGAGCCTGTCTGCAAAAATCTGCATTCTAATTGTATGTGCTCAAACAACATTAGTCTGAATTAATGATTAGTAGGAGTAACTTCCAGGGTGTTTATTTACAAATGCTGGTTACAGAAACTAAGAAAAGCTATGGAATTCCAACGAGTTGAACAAGGGCAAGTGCCAGATTCTGCCTTTGGGTTGGGGCAACCTTGGATGTGTGTACAGATGGGGAATGAGAGGCTGGAGAGTAGTGCTGTGGAGAGGGACCGGGGGTCCTGGGCTATGCGAAGTTGAATCTGAGTCAGCAGTGCCCTGGCAGCCAGGAGGGGCAGCCCTGTCCTGGGGGGCATCAGGCACAGCATCACCAGCCGGGCAAGGGAGGAGATTGTCCCGCTCTGCTCTGCACTGGGGCAGCCTCACCTCCAGTGCTGGGGACAGTTTTGGGTGCTACAATATGATAAAAGATATAAAGCTGTTAGAGAGAGTCCAGAGGAGGGCTATGAAGATGGTGAAGGGTCTAGAGGGGAGATGATACAAGAGGTGGCTGAGGTCACTTGGGCTGCTCAGCCTGGAGAAGAAGAGACTGAGGGAAGACCTCATTGCAGCCTGCAACTTCCTTGTGAGGGAAGGAGGAGGGGCAGGCACTGGTCTCTTCTCTGGTGGCCGGTGACATGACCCAGGGGAACGGCCTGAAGCTCTGTTGGGCAAGTTTAGGCTGGATATTTGGAAAAGGTTTTTCACCTAGAGGATGGTTGAGCACTGGCACAGGCTTCCCAGGGAAGTGGTTGGAGCCCCAAGCCTGACAGGGTTCAAGAGGCGTTTGCACAACACTCTCAGGCACATGGTGGGCTTCTTGGGGCTACATTGGGTTTACATTTCTGTTTTAACTTCCAGTGGCTTTTTTTTGAGTCTCTTATGGCTGCCTGGTATAATTGTCTTCTGTCTATATTGGCATGGTTGTGGATATTTGTTTGGGCAGTGAAACTGAGCTGCAATTCCCTGAAATTTCATCATAATTTCTGATTTCTATGGGAAGGTAATTTTTCTGGCAGTTGTAATTTGGTTTCCTCAACTCTGCATAGTTTTGATTTTTGCAGTTATTTGCCAGTCACAGCACGGAACTATAGTCTTTTATTGCTTTGAGTAATCAGCTTGAAATTAAGATAAGAAAAAAATTTTGGGAGAAGATATGGCCAGAAGCAGCTTTGTTTTTCTAGCTGAAGTGAAAACTTTAGATACATTTTGTTTCAAATAAAACATTTTTTGAATCTTCTTAGAGAAGTAAGATGCTGTGTACGTGTGATATGCTTTTCTAAATGCTATGGCTTTCACTTTCTGTTCTGCTCTGATTTTTTTATGTGTTGCATGTATAGGTGATATGCAGCTATCTGTGATGCTGCCAAAATGCCCGAGTTACACGAGTGTTTTGTTTCTGTTCGCAGCTGTTGTGCTTAGAAGAGGTGCCTTAATTAACCTTCAGGACAGTCAGACTGAAGTGCAAGCATAGCCTCTAAGGAAAAGGCGAGTACTATATGTAAATTTTTCATACTTGGAAATCTTTGCCAACATTATGGTGTAGAAAATACCTTGCTAGAAATGGACTTGGTCCTGGTTCCTTTGGACAAGAAGGAAATACTTTTTTTTTAACTTTTTTTTTTGACAGAACTCTCTCTGAAAATGGCGGAAGCTCATCAGGCAGTAGCTTTTCAATTTACAGTAACTCCAGATGGGATTGACCTGCGTATGAGCCATGAGGCACTCAAACAGATTTACCTATCTGGTGTCTATTCGTGGAAGAAGAAGTTCATCAGATTCAAGGTATGCTAAACTAGTGAAGTCCACCAAACTTCAGGATTATTTAATGTTTTATGAATTTACTGAATATTGTTAGGGAAAATCGATTTTTTTTTCCCTTTATGGTAAGTAACGTTCTTCATTTTGAAAGACTTATGTGGGATTTAGTGAAGACAAGGGGTACTGAGGAAGATAGCACTGGGTGATACTATAAAGACTGAAAGGGTACATATTTTTTATTTATTCTATGGAAGCAAGACGAAGCAGATGTAGAAATTAACAATAGCTTTAACTGACTTCATTCTCTTCAAAATGTGCCATGTAATTATGTAATCTTTTAGCAGAATTCAAAACTAGTTGTGATCTTTAGTGTCATGTCTATTAGTTACGAGGCTCCACTCTTTATTTAGGCTAAGTAGTATTGTTTCTGATGAGGTATTTGATGTAGATTGCTGTGAATTTTTTGTTTTGTTCATGGGATTATAATTGTAAGTATATGTTTCATTAGTAGCAAGCTACATAAGCTACAGGCTATCTTCAACATCTCTTTCAAAAACATAAACATGTTAACAGCAATCTTACTAAAATTTTTCTTATAAACCTATGAGAAGGACCACTTAAATTATATTTAAAAAAATCAATTCTGGTTCTCAGTGTCTTGTTCAGTAGAATATTTTTGCCATGTATTCATGTAGAAAGGTCTAATTCAGTGTAAGTTGAAATTATTGACGTGTCATTTGTTTTAGAGTTGTTAGTTTCAGTATTTTTAGTAAGACTTGCAGCAGGATCAGTGATTTCTACAAGAGAATGTAAAAGTTTCTTTCATTGTTGATGGTCACTGTTAAAATTTTCTGTAGTAATCAAGTAAATCCATTCCCTACTCCTGAGATCATCATATGTAAGAAAATGTTGGATAATCTTAAATACTTGTTTATAACTAAATGACTTAAATGTGTTGATTTTTGTTTCTTTCCATGGTAATATGAAGTCAATCACTTTGATATGAAAAAAATTATGTGAAGGCTTTTCTTTCCAGAATGGAATTATCACCGGCGTTTATCCCGCTAGCCCATCTAGCTGGCTTATTGTAGTTGTGGGTGTGATGTCAACAATGTATGCCAAAATTGATCCTTCCTTAGGAATTATAGCTAAGATCAACCGAACACTTGATACAACGTAAGTAGACTGAAAGGTTACTGTTCCTCTAAATGGAGATCAGTTTTATCTGCAGCTACTCTTAAAGCTATTCCTGTTAAAATGTATCCGTTTTGGCACAGTGTTTTTGTGACATGGTAAGCCGAATAAACAGATGTATGAGGATATGAAATAGGGAGGTTGTTGTACCAGTATTGCTGCATTGTTTTCTGTGTATTTGGGAAGCACATTTGGGAACTTTTATGGCCTTTGATGTTGCTGCATGAAAAAGTGTTTGGAAAGGAATTTATGAAAGCAGGATAAGCAGGCATAAAGCATGTGTAAGGCCTGCCTGTAGTACTATTAGACTTATGCTTGCAATACCAGCTTCTCTTTGGAACTTAAATGGGCACTAACTGGCATATGCTGGCTTTTGTTTTAAACAGTGGCTGTATGTCAAACCAAACACAGAACATTGTGAGTGGAGTACTTTTTGGCACAGGGCTTTGGGTTGCCCTTATTGTCACAATGCGCTACTCCCTGAAAATGCTGCTCTCCTACCACGGTTGGATATTCTCTGAGTATGGCAAGCTTAGTGCTGGCACCAGGTTGTGGATGGTAAGGATATGTTGGCTTCTTTCATCTTAACTTCTAGCTGATCAGTATTCAAAACCCTAAAAGAAAATTTTGTAGTTTTATTCCTTTCTTATGTTTTTTATGTCATGGGATAGGAGGCTGCTAGGTAGCTATTTCTACTGTCACCCTTCTAATGCTGTAATTAAACTATTCATCATGGTCTTCTAGAAAGAAGAGTAAACACTTCAAGAATAACTTCTGAATTTGCCAATGCCTTGGGCCTGTGTGACTCAATACCTCTTTTTTCTCTGTGTGCAAGTACAGCTTAAAGACCTTGGGCTGCAGCACCAAAGAATCTCATCCTCACAGAAAGTGCTCCCCTAACTCTTTGTTGTAATGTTAGGGTTTCTAGTCGTCCATTATAAAATTATTCTTATGCTTGAAGAAAATATTATTGAATGTCCTTTCAATTGATTTATTGGTATGCCTCCAAAATGAGTTAGGGAAGAAGTATAAGGTGTGGGTAGTGTGTTATGCAGTTTTCAGATAAGTTTAAGGTGAGAGAGGTATGTCTCCTGTGGATTGTTGTGGTGCTTTGGAAAAGGATTCTTAAAGGATGTGATAGGTATAAAGCAAGGAAATGTAGATGTAGGTGCTGCAAGAGATGAAGTGGGGTTTTCCTACTTGTACTCAGTTGTTTCATCTCACTTTTGTCCATATTGTTGTAGAAATAGCTTAATTTACTTACTGTGCTAAAATTAGTCTCTGCAGCCTCAAGAATTAACGGATGTGTGTTAAACTAAGCACGGGTCATGAGTTACTGTGGGAGATGTTCAAGGGCAGGCATCCAGAATGGTGTATGCTAAAATAGAGTTTAATGTTTATCACAAATGGAATTTCTAATTGATGGTTTCTCCTGGAAGCGGTATCAGCCTCGTGGCTCGAATTGGTACAGTCCAGAGGCTCTGAATGGTAAGGCTTTCTGTCAATTGCTTGGAGCTGTAGCTGCCTCCGTTTTCAGCATGTCCTACCAGATAGATACTTTGAAGCTCTTAATATTGCCTTATCAACCTTAAAACAGTACGAACTGTAATGCTACTTACCATGCCTTGTTGCACATTGTATTTATGAATTTTTGTCTATGGTATATGTTGCGTATGTATTTTGTTGTGTATTATTTATGTTTTAAAAATACAGAACACTAAAGGTGTTTGCCCATGAGTGTCTCATCTGTACTTACTATGAAGGTCTATTTAACCGGACGCAACAAAAGAGAAGACTGGCTTCGCTAGTGAAACAGCTCCAACTACCTTAGCTTTCTAGATTTTTATAATACTGTTTTCTCTTCAAATGGTCATGCAGATCAAAAACCTGAACTCTGATTTCAATCACAGTACAGAGTGTTTTTCAGGCTGGTTGGAAGTCTGGTGGCACTTTCAATCAGCATATTTCACCTTGTAAAGTCAGATTTCCTGTATCAGTTTTAAGGGGAAAATCCAAATATTACTTGCTGTTTTAAAAAATTAATTAAAAAGTGGTAATCGTGTGAACAGATGCAACATATGTTAGAATGATGTTATTTGTTGTGTCTGCACATGAAATCAGAGATGTAATGAAATGTGTATGTCTGTCAGATCACTTTATTGGTCTCAAGCTATTATAAGTTCTCTATTACAAGTTTTCTTAAGAGATAAATACTGTGAAATGTGTTTGCTGATTTTTGTCAGTTAAGCAGGTACTCTGAAAATAATTTTAGCCTTTTCTGGCTTAAGAGTTCTGGAATAAAATTGTCTCCAAGTACAAAATTAGATTTCCAGATGAAAAGCTGAGCTTTTTCTTTCCCACCTGTTTTCAAAATTACCTTGTCCTGAAGCACAGCTAGATTTCGTTGGGCAGATCACTGTGGTGCATCCCTTGTCCATCTGATGGCTCTGATACAGAGCCATTTGCAGGGAGGTCTTTGTTGCTGGTAATACTCTGCAATCCTTAGTTGTTTTGTGCTGCCTAAAATTATTTGCTGACCCAGGAAACTGAAAGAGAGGAAAAACTCTGTATTCTAACAGTTTTGGTAGGAGAAGTTTTCAGAATTTAGTAGTGAAATGACATCCCCTGTTTTATATTGTCTGTTGGCTTATATATACTATCCTGTGTATTGGACCAAGATTACACTTTGACAATAAAGGTTCCACTGGATTGTTGGTATAACACTTGACCTTACTTTTATGCTGAAATAGGGTGGCAGTGTCAAAGTCCTTTCATGAGTAGCCTGGAAGTTGCATGGTCTAGAATTTCAGCTTAGTGTGTTCTGCAACTGAAAAGTAGTGGTAGAGAGAAATGCTGCTTCTGTTTTCACTCTCCTGTGAGAGGCTGTAATATCTGAAGCTAAGTTGTCTCTGGCTTTTTTTTTTTCATTGCTGGGGGTTTTTGTAACACAAGCACTGAGTATAACACTGGCATGCTTGCACAATTTGGTATGTTCAAATCATGCAGTAGGCTACCTGAGATTGATTCATGCTTGAATTAACTTCCTGTATCATCAGTCCTGTTATTGATGTTGAGCTGTAACTTAGGAAAACATTAAACCATGTTACCAAAGCATAATTATTACTTTTAAAGATTACTGTAGTTATCTAGAAACCTTAACTGAGTCACAGGCGTGATAATGATTGTGTTTTGAAGCACAATTTAGGTGTGTTTCTAGTACCTACTGTGTAGTGTAGTAAAAGATCAACTGGTAGACTTGGTCTTTTTAATCTTTCCAGAGGGGAATGTATGAAGAAAAAAAGTGCTAAGTAACTGTCTTTATATTGAGATCAAGGTGTGCAATACATGAACAGCAATCTTGTCTGTGACAGGAAGATGACTGGAAGTCAGGAATGGCCATGCCTATCTTTCTCTTCCACTGACATGTTGTTTAACCTTTAGGAAGTTAGTTTCTGTCAAGGCCTTTTTTTTACTTGTGAAACCCTGATAAATATGGTAGCTTCCTAAATCTAGTGCAGTATAATTTACCAGTGAAAAGGACTGTGAGTTACATCACGCATTTAATCTGTCGTTTTTCTTTTGTTGAACCTAATAATTTGATGTGTGTATTTTATTTTTGCTTTTCTTCAGGCCCTTGTAAAACTCTTCTCTGGGCGTAAACCCATGTTATACAGTTTCCAGACATCTTTACCACGGTTGCCAGTTCCAGCTGTTAAAGACACAGTTAACAGGGTATGTACATTCACCGGTTTGTTTTCTTCAGTAACACAGAATCCATACTTAAATGCCTTTTGGGGCGTTTTTGCCATGTCTCATGAAATACTGCATGGCGGTATTAATATGGTGTAACAGATTCAAACTTCTGCTTGGAAATTAAAATAAAGGCTGTGGCAAACCAGTGAAACTGGTGACAGTTTGAAGCCAGTGTGGTTCACATTGGATGACATCATGGCTGTTGTTGTAAGGCTGTGCCACAAAGTGTGATTTCCAAGGTTTTTGAAGCACGCCACTTTTTTTATCCCGCACAGGTTGTACAGTTTATTAAATGTGTGTGTTATGACACAAAACCTTGTAGCAAAGTGTGTAAATATGACAGTATGTCACAGAAACTGAAGGTTTGATTTTTAGAGAAGAAAAAAAAAATCTCTGTCTGCTACTGAAGAAGCAGCATGTCTTACCCTTGGAGTGGAAAATCTTTAGAAAAGTTACCTCTTCCACTTGTGTTTTGCTGACAAATGTCTGAAAAAATATTTTATTTTTTGAAGGTTGCAGCAGAAATTTAGAAGTGCATATACGCTTATTTTAAAAACATAGTATTTGCAGCCTTATGGATTGAGACTGGATAATCTTTGTTTACTGTTAGAGTGCTAGGAATGGTGAGAAGCTACCTATTAGTTCCTGTACTGATGCTGATTCTTTTCCTGTGTTTCAGTATCTGGAGTCAGTTCGACCACTTATGGATGATGAAGAGTTCAAAAGAATGGAGGGTCTTGCCAAAGATTTTGCATTTAATTTAGGACCAAGGCTTCAATGGTATTTGAAGCTAAAATCCTGGTGGGCCACCAATTATGTGAGTAGATAAATAGGAGGCTCAGTTGTTCAAATTACATAATTTGTTCCCTGGTGCTCTTTTTAGCTTAAATTCCATTATTTCTTAAATGTAAAACAAGGAAATTGAAACTGCTTAATATTTTTTTTTAAAGTACTTGTGACTTTGCACATAAATAATTTGTGTGATTTGGTAAACAGTGTGGTGAGCAAAGGTGAATGAAACTTGAAAAAATGAATCCTTATTTTGCATTTTGTTGTTCTGGAGCATTTTGCTGTTAGGATTGCTTTTGGGGTTAGTTTATTTGCCTGTTGAGCTTGATAACTCAATAATGGGCCTGGCTACCCAGGTAGTTTAGAAGAGTGATTTAGAACATTTTTTTTTAATATAGAGCAGCTAAGGCGTATATAAGAAAAATAAAGAATTGTAGCAATAGAGTTGTTGGTCTATCTTTCTTTTTTTCTTTTGTTCTTACAAAAAAAAAAATCCAACCCCCAACATCATAGTGATAACTGTAATGTAATTCCTTCTTGATATATTATCTAATGTACCTGTACCCAGGTAGCCCAGTCTGTCCTGGCAAAGGCCGTAAAGCATTCAGGAGATCTGATATATTTTAAATATTATGTGGAGATGATGACTTCTTTGGAACCTTATCAGAGAGATATAGCTGAATTTAATTTAGTTCTCTCACCCCTTTTTTTTCCCTGTTTTCCCTGAAGTTTGATAGAAATTAGTGGGGTTGGGGGTTGTTGTCTTTTTTAAGTAGGGAGGCAAACTAGCAGTTTCTTTCCTGCTTCTGTAAGGAATGTTGTCTTGTGGAGCTATCAATATGGAAGACATAAACTGTGGAAATGATGAGATTTTACTGCTTTTGTTTTTCCTTCTTGCTGCAGGTTAGTGATTGGTGGGAAGAATATATCTACCTTAGAGGACGTGGACCGATTATGGTTAATAGTAACTATTTTGCAATGGTAGGTACATCCTGTAAACACCTTATGTGTCAAGCACTAACATTTCTGGCAGGTATCTTACTTCATGGCATCATTCTGCTTAGAAATCCATTGGCACTGAGTATGTAACCTTCATTTTTCTTTCTTCTGGTATAACCTGCAGCCAGTGTCTTCAGGTACCTTCAAGTATGCCACATACTTGAAGTACTTCAAGTACACCTATCTTAACAACCCCAGCACAGCTGCCACTTTGGCAAATTCATGCAGTAATAACTTAAACAGTTTTGTCCTTAGTGTAAAAAGCAGTCTTTCAAAAGCTCCATGTAAAACTTCGTGGGTAACACAGTTGAAGGAGGTGTGTGCTCATACTAGTAAATGTCTGTACAGGAAGTAAAATTGTAAAAGACTCTAAAATAAAAAGGAAAAAAGAAATATGATGGTCTTGGATCGAGTTTTATGTAGCATTTTCTTTTCTACTCAAATGATTAATAATGTTTAAGGAGATTGTGACTGCTGAAGAAAAGTTTCATCAGCTCACTCCATTCGTGCACTTCATAAATTTTAAAGCCTTTTCTATATTGTCCAAAATAAACTTTTAAGAACATGGATGAGAAGTGCTATCAGGGTTTTTGTTTTTTAATGTAATCTGCTAATCATTAACTTATGATTCTTATCTGCTTTACAGGACTTCCTTTATTTATATCCCACAACCCTGCCGGCAGCTAGAGCTGGTAATGTTATCCATGCCATCCTGCTCTATCGGAAAAAACTGGACAGACAAGAAATGAAGCCAGTATGTATATCAGTTTAAATGGCTGCTTGATCTTTTTGCAGCACAGTCTGTGAGAAGTTGATCAGTTTTCAGAATGGGAGAGGAGTAGAATTGTCTTATTGTTACTGATTTTTGTGGTCCTAATCATCTTGGCTGTCACTTGAATTGTACGTGGGCAGAAACTACCAACTATGAAAAGTACAGAATTGTATGGATACAATACAGGATGGTTGGGATAAAGGACTGGAGGCCACTTGACATCAAGAGGGGGCCAGTGGGAGCTTAAGATGATGATAAAATCCTGTGTTGCACTAATTTCTAGGTAGCAAAGATAGGCAAGCTAAATCCCGTTTGAGTTTCTGTTCTGTCCAGTGGCTGTGCTTTGTAGCAAACAAATATTGTGCAAACAATGAAGTAGTTTTATTCAAGGTCATGGAAGGGATGTGATTAGTTGTACGTAACTACAAATCTGGGAAACGTGAACTTTTGTTCCTACACAGCCATAAATAGCTTAAAAGAATGAATTAAGGGGTAATGCTTGCTGCATGTGTAGGTTTTGCATCTAGACCAGCCATGGAGAGCTCTTTGGATTTCAGATGCTAGCTAGCTTCAGCCTTCCCTCATGAAGGGTGAGCTTTTGGTAGGAGGGGAAAAAATAATGATACTGGAATGTCTGTGGAATCTTTCACATGTTGTTCAAGGAAAGACCATGAACAGGGAGGCAAAAGCTCAACACTGTGTTAATGTATTATAAATCTTCTTATTCTGAAGCCTGTGTTTAACCAGATCCTGGGGTATTTTCTTTACTTTTTAATTTTCCAATCGTATATGCAAAATTACATTTGAATGTACATTTGCATCACAGATTCTTCTGCTGGGCTCTACTGTTCCACTCTGCTCAGCTCAGTGGGAAAGGATGTTTAATACTTCCCGTATCCCGGGAGAGGAATCAGGTAAGCAAGGCCAGCCAAGGAGAATGAGCACCTTGATGGAATTCAGGGCTTAGTGTCTTTTCTACTAAAAATCTGGTTTTCCAGATAAAGATCTGACTGGCACAAGTATACATGAATACTGTGTTCCAAGACTCAGGATGTAATGGATTGCTGTAGAGTGCCTGGGTGGTTTTCATTTTAAGGAGATTTGGAAGCTTTTTCAGTGCTCTTTCTCTTTTACTTAAATTAAAAAACAAACTTCAAGATACTGTTGTCTGCCCCGTTTTTTAATTTATAAATAACATTTACTTTTCTCCATTTTTCCAAGCTCAAGATGGTTTTTGAGGTCTCAATATTAGAAGTGGCTTTTTTTGTTGCCTTTTTTTGTTTTTCCTAAGTTTTGTCGCTGTAAAAGGAGTCAGATTGCATCTAGAAGGACTTGCCATTGGTAATCAGCAGGTGGAAGAAAACATTGCTATTTGTTTTCTTACACTTTGAGAACTTCACAGCAGATTTTAGTGGAGATTTGTGCTCTTGTGTTTCTCTACAAAAGCTTAAGCTGTATCTAGGCTTCTCTGATCATAAGTGAGGCTGAAGAGCCTCTCAGAGCTGATTTCACGTTTATCCAACAGTGCATCATTGTGGCAGGATCACAGTGAAGTACAAGCAGGAGTTATTGTTTAGTCACCTCCACTGAGAATGCATGTACGGGCTGTCCCTTGAAGACAGGATATATTTTTTTTGCTTTCTGTGAGACCTGGAACTCACTCTAATGTTTCAAACTGCCTTTGAGCATGTTACTCCCACTCAACTACGGAATTCGAAACAAAGAGTTTCTAAACAGACACAGGGATGTGCCCGCTCTTCCCTGCTGGAGGGCTGACATTTCCTGTGCTGTAAGGAGTTGGATAAGGGGGAGAAGTGGCATTGGGTGGTAGACAAAGCAGTAGGTGCACGTGTCAGATAAGGACTTTGCTCTCAATTCTGCTGTTGTCCTTTGCTAGATTGTTGAGGAATTTTATTTCAGCTATGCCTCAGCCAGCTTTATCTGCAAAGTGAAGAAAAGGGCATCCTTGGTGTCATTACTCCCTGTCATAATGAGTAGCTTAAATACATGAGCAGGTTTTTAAATCTCTGTTGGACAACTGTAGTCTATGAGCTACTATTATTTAGAATACTTCAATACTTGAAGTACTGAGACTGAAGCCCTTGCCCCTTCCCTGTCCTCAATAAGATAAAAGTTATAAACAATTTACATTTAGCCTTGTATTTGGTGTTCTTTCAGTCTAAAATGAGTTTTGAAGAAAGTGTAGAAGCGTCTCATTCTAACTAACACCTGATTAAAATACATCCTCTATATCTTAGTGGTTCTCCTTAGTTCTCCTGTTTAAAGTCTTTCAAATTAACTGTCAGTATCATAATAATTATCTTATTTTCCTCCTAAGCACTTCACATTTCCTATTATACTTTTTCAATTTTTCTTTGCTTCTGTTTTTCTAAAGGAAAAACAATTGTGTCATTCTGTATACATCTAAGTGAGTTGCAAAAACATTTTTCAAGCATTCTCATGAGCAGCTTGATTCCTTGTCACCTGATTTCAATTATTTTATGTGTATTATGTTCCTAAAGAAAAAAAAAAGGAAAAAAAATAGGTGGCATGTCTTCATATTAATTGGTGGTAAAATCTTGATGAACATTGTGTCCTATCACTTGAGCAGTTGTTAAGTACTCAAGATTTTTAACAAAACATACTGTGGAGTGAACCACTTCACCTGTGGTTTGATACCATGCCTTCATGACTAAATTCAGGCTTATCCCAGTTAAGCCATATAGATAGTAAAATGAGGAAAAAAATGTGGCCTAGTTTTCTGCTTCACATAACATTACACGTTTTGGCTGTATGTGGAGTGTTCACTCTGCATCTGCCAGGACAAATGTAAACAAAAGCTGATGGTGTAAATTTTGGGTTTCTTAGGACTCTCCATGAGTTATCTAGCACCTGAATGCAAATGATTTAAAAATACCTTTCCTCATACTCATCTAGCATGTTCTTTGCTGACTGCTTCACCAGGCTACACAACTAGTGCTTGTTTTTCAGATACAGAAATACAGCTTTGGTTTCTTAATACTGGCCTCCAGTGTGGAAACTGATGGTGCTATATATGCAAATGATTGTCAGATCTGTGTATTTGAGTGTTTCATGCAGGAATCTTTGTGATGAAATAACATGGGATGCTGAAATAACTTGTAGTGCATGCAATGGGCATTTGATGTTATTTAGTGCATTAGTGTTTTGAGACTTCAGCTTCGTGTTCATGTAAGTGATTGCAATTCTAGATACCATCCAGCATGTGAAAGACAGCAAACACATTGTGGTGTATCACAAGGGCCGGTACTTCAAAGTGTGGCTGTACCATGATGGCAGATTGTTGAGACCCCGAGAAATTGAACAGCAAATACAGAGGATTCTTGACGATGATTCAGAACCTCAGCCTGGTGAAGAGAAGCTTGCAGCTCTTACTGCAGGAGATAGGTATGGTGATCATTATTTTTCAAATAAGTTTAGTATTTAGAGGTTGTTGCATAACACAATCACTGAATGTTGAATTTGGAATTTTAAAATAAGCCTGCAGTCAGTTGTGTATACTTAAGTCACTGGTTTTGTCTATTGGTGATGTGTAACAGTGCTTCAGTCATTTGTAACTGTGTGGAGTTAAAGGAATTTTGCAGTGGCAACCCTATATGTGGATTATTGGTTTTACTCGTCTTCTTTCTTATACTAGATACTTTCTTTTGTTTAGTTTTAAGTTTAGATGATCTATGCTGTAGGTATTGCGTCTGCAGAAATGTTGAATTTCTGAGGATGAAGTTTTGCAGGTGTGATGATGAGTTGAATTGGTTCCTAGGATTACACTGTACAAGTATTGTCAGAGCTTTTCACAGCCCTCATAGTTTAAATGCGATGAAATTAGTTGTGCCAAATTCCACAGAAGTAGGAGGACTATCTCATAGTGATTTTAAGTATAATAAAACATTGACAAGTCTATGTAATCTGGCTATAAACCAATTTTTTTTTTTACAGAGTACCATGGGCTAAGGCTCGTCAGGCTTATTTTAGCCGTGGAAAGAACAAACAGTCCCTAGATGCTGTTGAAAAAGCAGCATTTTTTGTGACACTGGATGACATCGAGCAGGGGTACAGGAAAGAAGATCCAGTGAGGTCACTGGATGCATATTCAAAATCATTGATACACGGCAGATGTTACGACAGGTGCAGTATCGACTCTGTGCAAAATGCCTTCCTTTTTTTTAGAATTTGGCTAATACATATGAATTAGTGATAAGTTATAAGTTGATAAATTCCATAGAATCACAGAAGGGTTTGGGTTGGAAGGGACCTTCGAAGATCATCTAGTTCCAACCCCCTTTGCAACAGAAAGGGACAACTTTCACTACATCAGATTGCTTGAAGCCCAGTCCAGCCTGACCTTGAACATTTGCAATGACAAGGCATCCACAGCCTCTCTGGACAGTCTGTTCCAGTGTCTCACGAGCCCATTGTAAAAAATATTTCTCCATTGTAACACATCTAAATTTACCCTCTTTCACTTTATATTTGTAGCCCCGTGTCCTGTCACTATGAGCCATGATAAAAAGCCTTTCTCAGCTTTTCTTATAAACCCTCTTTATATATTGAAAGGCTGCAAGATGTTCTCAGAGACTTCTCCAGACTGAACAATAAGTCCAGCTCTCAACCTTTCTTCATGGGAGAAGTACTCCAGCACTCTTGCCATTTTCACTACTCTCTTCTGACCCAGTCTAACAGATCCATGTCCTTCTTGTGCCGAGAACCCTGGACCTGGACACAGCTCTCCAGGTGGGATCTCACCAGAGTGGAGTAGAGGGGCAGAATCCCCTCCCTTGCCCTGCTGTCCGTGCTGCTTCTTAAACAGCCCAGGACATGATTGGCTTCCTGGGCTGCAAGTGCACATTGCCAGCTCAGGATGAATTTTTCATCCCCAAGTCCTTCTCTGCAGAGCTGCTAAACCCATTCATCCATCAGTCTGTTGATACTGGGCATTGTCTTGACCCAGGTGCAAGGCCTTGTAGTTGGCCTTGTTGAACTTCGTGAGGTTCAAATTTCTGTCTATTTAGTTAAATGTTCTTAAATAAAAAAGGATAAGAACTAGTGCATTTGAATGTGAATTTTAGAGAGAGGGGAAATTACAATATAGAAATGCTTTTGAAATGTACAAAACCATAAAGAAATCTTGATTTCTTTTGTAGATGGTTTGATAAGACGTTCAATCTTATAATATTCAAAAATGGCAGAATGGGTCTGAATGCAGAGCACTCGTGGGCAGATGCTCCTATTGTTGGACACCTGTGGGAGGTGAGTGTTTGGTACAAAGAGCTAATGCAGAAGATAATGTGATGTGCTCTTGAAGCAGCCCTAAAGGTCAGCGGCTCCTTTCAGTCCCTTGCATGCACGTTGCTGATGAGTGTCTAGGGCCCTATGTCTACAGCAACTGTAGAGTTTGAAAAAGATCCCAAACCCTTGCTTAAGAGGCTGCTTTTTTTTGAAGGACAGCATTTTAGTGAGCTTAGATGTCTTCTCAGAAAAGTGATACAGTTCCCCATCTAACTTTGCTATGCTTTAAATCCACAGATTGTTCCCTCTTTGATATGGCATGGTATTTTTTGTATACACATGCTCCTAAAGCTCTTAAGCTTTCTTGTGCTATAAAACTCCCATGCTTACTTTCAAAATTTCAAACATTGTACAGAGTTTAACTTTTTCTCTAAGCATTGTTTGCTAAGCTGCAGATTGATAGGCTGTTGACATTATCTCTTGTATTTATTTGCAATGAATGTAATATGTGCACTTTGCCAGGTCTGTTTATCATATGCTGAGTTTAATACTTGAAATCCTTTTTGATTTTTTCCTTTTTCTTTTTGAAGCTTAAACCTATGAAATATTTCAAAAACATTAGTTAATTTTGATTTTGTAGGTATTTGTTCAAATGGGTCTTAGGTCTAAACTGGTCCCCCAAGTAATTTAGTTTTATTATGGAAGTGTTTCCATGTATGTAAGAACAAAAAAAAGCCTCATTGCATTCTCCACTCAGGGAAGAAAAAAGGCCAAACTGATTTGAGAGTGACATGACAATGCAGTATAGACTATCTCAGTGAAAGAGGGTTACTTTTTTTGCTTTTAATGAATGATAGTATATTCTTTAGTTCATATATCTGTGCTTAATATTAGTTGGTACATTTTCTGCTAAGAACTAAGATGACTGAAACAAAATAAGATTTTATTTTCTAGGAAGTTATCTGTTGTTAGCTCTTTATAGATTGTCTATTTTTAGAATAGAGTGGACTAAGCTTTATTTTGTAGTTGTCATGTTCTGACCACTAAGTGAAATGAGAAAATGAAGAGAAAATGAAATTAAAATAAGAGATTAGAAATAAATCATCAAGCTTTTTCTTTCCATATTGAGCAGATTTGAATCTTTTGGTAATTCTTTTTGTTTGTTTGTGAGTTTGTTGTTTCTGGATTGCTTTTTTTTAACACTGAGGATGCTTGATATCTTGTAAGACAGAGCCTTTTATGTCTGTTCAAGTTGTGTTGTTCATCTTGGAAACATTCTTCTTCCCCACCCAAGAGCTCTAGAGCACATGTAAAATAAACTGCAAATTTGAAAGAGATACAAATCTTTAAAATAATTGAATTCTTGCAGGGATTTCCACTTATTCTAAAATAAATCATTTCTTGATGAATAAGTTTTGACAGATAACAAACTTGAAGAAATTCTCTAGAATCTAAATTGAGCAAAGATTGTGAAATCTAAGTCTGTTTAGTTTTTTGCTTCTACTCAGTTTGAGGTGGGATTTGAATTGAAAAATTTCTGATTAAATTGGTAGCATCTAACAAAATGCACCAGTGTAATGGAATAAGTGTTTGATGCACATCTGGTGTACTTCCCACTCAGAACACAAGTAAAAAATACCTTAAAATGACAGGTAAGACTGAGGGCTTCACTTGCAGTTGTTTTCAGTATTTGGAAATAGATTGTATATTGTATTTCACTGTGTAGTGAAAATAGGTTATATTGATTTCACTGTGAAATCCTAATTCCACAGCAATAAGTAATGTGTTGCAGTTCTGAAGAAGTATCATTCTTTGCAGAGTGTGATGCAAACTGATTATCTTGAACTGGGCTATTCAGTAGATGGACATTGCAAAGGAGATACCAATCCGAATATTCCTGTTCCTACCAAACTGCAGTGGGAAATTCCAGAAGAAGTAAGTACGGAATATTTATTGGTTTGAGGAAGGAACTTCTCTCTTCCCCAGCAGCCAAATAATTTATGTAATTACTGATAACCCTATAAATCGGCTTTAAATTCTTCTGAGTCCTGTAGGTTGTGTACTTCATTGGTAGCCATTACTCAGTTTGTTTCGAAAGTCAGGGGCTTTTAATATCATTCTTTAAAAATTCTGACTGGGAAACGACAATATTTTACTAGAAGCTTTCTTGGTTGGCTGTATGTCAAAATAAGTGGCCACCTATTTTAAATAGTGACTGTATTAAAATAAACTTCTATTTGCTGAGATTTCATTACTGTTGTCACCACAAATACTCTTGGTCTAATAGTTCCTTTAGAATAGCTGTCTTTTTTTTATATTCATAGTTCTGTATACATGCCTAATAAGATTTGATTTTTTTTAAGTTGTTTCTTTTTTGCCTGAGTTCAAGAAAAACTGCCACCTCCTATTTGGATTTTAATTTGGAAGAAAAAGATAATGTATAGTGCTATATTTAATTAAGCATGTATGGCAGCTTGGAAGCCACACTGCTATTGCCGTTCTATAACTGTAGGTCATTCTTTTATGTTCTCCTGATCAGAACAGTTTTAATGCTGGTAGGTTTCTTAAGTGTTATTTTTGGATGTGTACTGGCTTAAAATATTTTTATTAACTTTTTGAATTTTAACTTTCTAGCAAAGACAGCTTCTCTTCTTTCTCTAAAGGGAGATTATTTAGGTAATGATGTTCCTGGCATGCATAAAGGCAGCGTTTCCTGTTTATCAGTTAAAAATACTTTAACTTTTTCAATAGTTCTCTCAAAAGCCATCAATGCATGTATGTATACGTACAGCTGTTTGTTTGTTTATTTAAGTGCCAAGAAGTGATTGAGAAGTCTCTGAGCACTGCCGTAGCTCTCGCAAATGATGTGGACTTCTGTTCATTTTATTTTGATGCTTTTGGGAAAGGACTAATAAAGAAAGCAAAAACCAGCCCTGATGCCTTTGTGCAGCTTGCCCTGCAGCTTGCTCACTATCGGGTAAGAACATACTTTCTGGCTTACAGAACCTCAAATAGCTGGGCGTAGCATTTTTGTGACTAAAACATGTAACTGTGTAGAGTAATCTTTCACTGCTTGTACAAGGTTATTAAAGACATTCAGTGGAAATTGATACAAACCCTAAACAGATTACCAGCTGGAAAGCAATTCTCCAAAAGTTCGCATATTGATACATTTCTAAATTTTTTTTCTCTTCTGCTTAGTTGGTCTATCCCTAGGCATTTTGGACTTGAAAGAAGATATGAAACTTCTGGTAGCTGTGTTTCTAATCTAAACCATGTTAAGTATGTTTTAGATTAGAGTCACACATAATTCAGTAGTCACAGACACTCCTTAAGAGGATTAACAGAAATGCCTACCTGTGATTTCTTCTGTTAGTTTACCTTTTCTGTAATGTGCTGTCAAAAAAGACGAGCGTAGCAACATTCAGCTTCTCTTATAAATTGAAGAAGGTTGAATATGAAATGCAGAAAGTAGTCCTTGCTAGTCTGGTTGTTCTGTTAGTGTTTATCAAATCCTGCTGCTCATCTTATTTTTGCCTTTATTATCTTCAGGTAAGTGGGCTAATGGTGGGCTACTGAAAACTTAATGTTGAGTTTCATTTGTGGAGTGATTCATAGCCTATGTGCTTAGCTTGGGCTGTTGATTAAGAAAGAGGGGCCAGGTCTGCCTAAACATTTAAGTTCTTATTTTTCCCTTTTTCAAGGATATGGGAAAATTTTCTTTGACGTATGAAGCGTCTATGACACGCTTGTTCCGAGAAGGCAGGACCGAGACGGTTCGTTCATGCACTGTTGAGTCCTCTCGTTTTGTTCAAGCCATGGAAGACCCAACTGAAAGTGTAAGTTCGTGGTGTTGGGAGAGTAGGTTTGGATTGGATATTAGGAATAAATTGTTTTCTGTGAGGGTGGTGAAGCACTGGAACACATTGCCCAGAGAACCTGTGCATGCCCCATCCCTGTCAGTGTTCAAGGCCAGGCTGGATGGGGCTCTGAGCAACCTGGTCTAGTGGAAGATGTCCCTGCCCGTGGCAAGGGGAGCTGCACCAAGATGATCTTTAAGGTCTCTTCCAACCCAGCCAACCTATGATTCTGTGATAATTCATAAGGCACATGAGTTACCACTACAAAACTGTGTAAGTCCCCAAATAGTTTTTAAGCACTTAGAATGATGCTTTTGTGTTTTTTAGGAAGGAAGAGCAGCATAACGTAATTGTCTACATTTTCTGTCATTACAGCAGAAATTCTAGGCCATACCAAAAGTTATTGGTAGAACTTAACCAAATGTACCATTGTTTACTGTTTCTGAACTCCAGGAAACTGTGATTACTTGTAAAATTTTTGTGACTTGTAAAATTCAAACACTGATTTGTAGAACAACTGATCTCATACCAGCTAAGCTTTCCTTTCTGACTGGGAAGCAAGAATCATTCACAGGAAGGAAGCAGTTGGTCTTATATGTTGATTTGGATGACCAGCATTTATGGATTTCTGTACCTTCAGTGTTGGCAGTTTGGCTTCTAAAATAGCCCTGGCAGTTTGAGCTTTTCTTAAATCACGTTGAGATTTGCTCTCTATAACTCTTTAAGACCACTGTCTTTAGAAAGCATAAATAATGTAGTAAACTTGAGTTGTAATCATGTTTGACTGTGGGGTTACATCACACTTAAATTACAAATTAGTTTTCATTATGCAGTTTGCAGCCGGTCATAGCTGACACTTGCTAATACCCGAAATTGAGTACATGAGGTTGAAAAGCCAGAGGATACTGCTCGGGGTCAGTTGCCTTGTACTTGACCTTTAAGTGCTCAAGGCTTGAGAGTCATTGCCGTAACTTAGTTTCTGCACCTCCATCCTTAATGCAGTTCACTTAACTGAGTTTTCTTAATCTGTTTTTTATTTGTTAGAGTGAAAATAAGCTGAAGCTGTTTCGGCTGGCAGCTGCCAAACATCAGCACTTGTATCGCCTTGCCATGACTGGGGCTGGCATCGACCGCCACCTCTTCTGCCTTTATGTCGTGTCCAAGTACCTCGCTGTAGATTCTCCTTTCCTCAAGGAAGTAGGTGACTTTTATTGGTAACTCTTCATTACAGTAAATAGTCCTTTGGTTAGTTAGAGTTCTGTGGTATCTGTGCTCAACATACTTTTACAATTCTGGTTTTCCTAAGAAAAAAGGTAAAATTTCAGCTAGTGTTTAATATCTGCTGATAAACTGTTAGTTTCATTTTGCTTTATGTATGCATTCATTGATAGACCTAGAAGAATGCTTTCAGTGAGGTTTTTAGCATAATACATGTTACTTAGAATTGCAAGAAAGATATAGTCAGTATTAAAAAAAATTTGTTTTGCTTGTGGGTTTTGCGTGTTTTCAAGGGAGTGCAACAGAGGCTGTGTGTTTTCGCTGAGAATTTTCTTGTGAAACTGTGACAAATTCAGTCTAAGTTACTATGAGCTGTATATGGCATTAATGTCACTGTTTATTACTGTGACAAATTCTTTATTACTTAAGCTAGATTTTAAGGTTGGATTTTATAAAAATAATTACACTGCACTTGTTCATTTTTTCTGATTAATAAAAAATGTGTTCCACCTTGCCTCAAAATTAAGCTACTCATATTTGTCTGCTTACTCTCCTAAATGTGGCTAAGTCAAGAATAAAAGGACTTTCTACAGTTTTCACAAACTTTCAGGATGTATTTTTAGAGATTTTACAAGCTTCTAACTTGATGTGGGATCTTCCTGGGATTTGAATATGACTAATAATGATCTCGTTAAAACAAGACCTGTTGTGTGTAAGTTACAGGGCTGTAGACCACATAATCTTGTTTGAAGTAGCATTTCTACTGAAATTCTATTTTATTCTCTTTGAGGCGTTGACATCACTTCCTCATATGCTAATGGTTTCCATATCAGGACAAGTTTAACTGTTTCATTTAAGCTTCTTAATTGTTCATTCCATTGAAATGGGAGTTGTCCTTAATATTGCTTTATAAAGTGTTTTCTGACACTTCATAAAGCAATATTACACTTGTCATTGTAACACTTGTTATCTTGACTAGTTTTGGAGAAAGATGCATGTTCTTAAACAGTGTTTTATATTTGTTTGCATCTCTTTCATATCTCATAAAGGTTTTGTCAGAACCTTGGAGGCTGTCAACGAGTCAGACACCACAGCAATGCATTGACCTGAAGAAGAACCCGGAGATGTTATCCTCTGGTGGAGGGTTTGGACCGGTATGTTTCCTAAATACGAGTACCCACTGAAAAAGAGTTTTATTTTCAAGATGCCAGTCTAAAAATTTCAGATCTGTAATACCTCATAGTTGCATATCAAAGGTGCAGCTCATGCTTTTAAATGCATGTATTTAATGCTTTCCCGTGATGTGGCTGTGCTCAGAAAAATCTGCATCGCCTTTTTCTGTTATCCCACTACAAGAATGGATTATTCTTAAGGAAATACAGTTATGAAATGTGGTACAGGGATCCATGGCAGAGAGATCTGATGAAGTTGGAGCTTTTATCACACTGCCTGTGCCCAGGTCTTCTGTATATCAGGTTGTTATTACAGTGACAAATGCCTTATTACTTTAACTAGATTTTAAGGTTAGGATTTGTAGAAGTACTTATACTTGACTTGTTCTTTATATTTCCTGCTTGATTAATAGATGTGTTCATACATTCCTCCATATTAAGCTGCTCACATTGTTCTGCTTGCCCTTCTAAGTGGCCAAGAATAGTGGCCAAGTCAAGAATACAAGTGCGTTCTATGGCTTCTATAGACTTTCAAGAAACCAGTGTATTGTTAGAGATTTGACAAGCTGCTTACTTGCTGTAATATTTTACTGGCATTTGAACTTGGTCATTGATGAGAATACTGGTGTCAACAAGACCTCTTAAGCAGCCTTTATGGGGCTATTATACTAGATTAATCTGTTTTCAACAAGAATTTCTATTGAAAGAACAATGAGAGGTGTCACAGGACTGCTTTTTGCCACACAAAAATTAGGGTGAAGAGTCCAGTGTATTTTGGCTGGTTTGGCAAGCTGGAAGATGAGGGGGGAAAGGGTGGTGGGGTGTGTTGTTATTATTTATTTATTCATGTTTCTGGTACAGCTTTCAGTGATTTTTGAAGTTGGAATGAATTTGACTTGCAGTATCAAGGAAGCCTAGCTACGACCATACTGCTCATTCTTGAGAAACTGGCTTCCTCTAGCAGATTATGAAGTCAGTATTCTGAATGCCCAAAAGGCAGTAGAATAGAGTTTTGGCTGCAGGAATTTCTAACATTGTTTGCCTTTTGTTTCTGTTTACAAAAACTGTGCTTTGGTTTGCAGAAGTAGCCCAGAGATTCAGTACATCAGCTTTCCCTGCATGTGTTTTTCATTGGTTTTGAAGGGTTTTTGTAAGCATTCTGTAGAATTTACCTCTGTAGCACTAACAGTGAGAATACTGTCGGGCTGCTTAGCAGCAGTGGCAGCAAAGAGATGGAAGGCTGTGATCCTTTGAGTTAGGAGAGACATGAAGAGGGGTGACATCAGGATAATCTGTGTTTACCAGGCATAGTTTGAATATGACATCAGACTGAAACTTGGGACAGTTAATGCTACTAATGTTGAAATTGGACCAGACCTCTGCTCATGGTACAGGTGTTCAGAATCACATGTTTGTGGTAGAGGCTTTTACATTGTGTTTGTTTACATCTGCAGAATGATCCCAGGGAAATGATTGTTTAGGTATACAACTGAACTATTGTATTCCTTGCTGCTTAAGCACTGAAGCTGTATAGCTGCTTAGGACCAGGCCTTGATAAGAGAAGCTCTTTGAATAAGTATTTTATTCCAAAATATTAAAGCTGGGAAATACTGCAGACAAATATTCAGAAAATGGTAATTCCATGCACTTCAGATGAGACTAGAACTATTCCTTAAGTGGAGCCAATCTTCAGAAATTTTGCATTAAATGTAGAAGTGGAAGTTTGACTTGAGGATATTGCAACTGATTTTAAAAACTGTAACAACTTCTTAATTATGCATAATTTGATTGAGAATGAAGGAAAAAGAAAAAATTTAAAATGTGTTTTTCTCTTCTTCCTTCCCCTAGGTGGCTGATGATGGGTATGGTGTTTCTTACATTATCTTGGGTGAAAATGCCATTCATTTCCACGTCTCCAGCAAAGTATCTTGTTCTGAAACGGTAAGAGTCAGTCCATTCCTGTGGTTTAATAAATCTGTTCTGATGTGTGCTTATAGAACTGTTCTACTCATTGTGTAAAAAAATACAGTAGAACTTGCAATATACTGTTATAATGCATTTTTTCTTTCTTGATATATCCTGCTTTGCTGGAGTTTTTTGTCTCCACTTATATGAATTTAATAGTTTCATGAACCAAGGATACCATATTCTATTTCACTTATGTTTTCAAGCATAAAGAAAACATGTGGCCCAGGATTATCTTCACACGTGTAGTTCCCTGCAACTCATGTGAAATGATCATGTGTGTCCCCTAAACAGAAAGATCTCTTGGTTTTTCTCATTACAATTTTGATTGGTTTGTCTCAGACTGCAGCTGTAAAGACAGAGTAAGATGTATGCTCTCTATTTAGGCCTTCCTGGTTTAAGTAATGCTGAAAGAAGCTGACCCATAAGTTACAATCTGTGCTCAAGAAAAATAACTAATCAAAAATTGTTTAAAATAACACCCATTATTAGAGTATAGTACATGTCATATGTTGAATATCCTGCTGTTGTGGAGGCCTGCTTTTAGTTCAATTCATCCTTTATATTTTTGTACTTTAAAACATGTACTTTACTAAACATACTGAGTTTGTTCAGGGTTGCACAGCTGACCTAGTTTTCCTCTTTTGACCTTAACTTGTCCAGGAGATCATGGTGCCTCTGGTTACTCATTAAAGATTAGGAAATACAAGTTTGGTTTTTTCATAGTTGAAATTGTTCTTCAGATGCCTGTTAGCTTGTACGTTAAATTTCTCTCTGTTCTTCTTAATTATTACTGAAGTCAAAGGTCTATACAGGAAAGGCAGCATTTCATGAGTGAGCCCTTGATATTAGTAGGGTCATTGTAGTAGATCATGTAATGTAGCTAATAATTTAGATCTGTAATCTTAATTTCTTTTTTGTTGCATTCATCTAGCACTTGGAATAAACAGAACAAGTACCTGTTTTGTTTACACTTAGGAAACTGTTATTTTCGTTTTCAATACTTTTTTCAATGGCAAATGATTCAGCATTTCTGATAGGAACTCAAATAAAAAACATTTTTCTGCTCTTTCAGTACTTCTTGGTCATTAGTCATACACTCACTGAACTTGGTTGTTAGTCATACACTCACTTTGTTTTCCTCAGATGAGCTCTTGCAAAATCTTGTAGGAAAAACAGTATCGAACCCCAGTGATTTTAGAGTAGCAGAAAGCTATTCATCCGTCTGATTTCAAAAGGATACGATCTCATTTCTGGCTGTAGGAAAGTAAATGCATAATGAAGAACTCATTGGTCAGTAATAGCATAAACCTGGATTAATCTGTATAGTGTTAAAATATCTGTTACTCTAATTTCCCATCATATGGTAAAATACATGCCTGAATTCCATAAGCTCCAAAAATACAAAATATTAGAAAGTTTTTTCTTTTGCCTGAAAAATAACTATTGATAGACAGTACAAGTATTTGGTTTTGGTTTCTGTTTGTTTGTTTTTAAAGGATTCTCATCGCTTTGGAAAGAACATCCAGAAAGCAATGGTTGACATCATGAATTTATTTAACCTTAGTAAAAACTGTACAAAGTGATCTGCTTTCTTGGTGCCGAGCAACCTCCTGTTGGTGGGATGAGAACTCCTCTGCACAGTGAACAAGAGCAAGGTTTGTCAAAGAGTAGCTGGAGAAGAAACTGAGTCAACACCTTCTTGATCACCTATTAAAACCTTAGCAGTATATTAAATGTGTCTTTTTCGTTGTGGTTTGTTGGGGGGTTTTTTTGTCAGTAGTATGGAAGAGGTTATTTCCACAAAGGATGACTTTTAAAATCTTCTGTGTTTCTAGGGATGAAGCATGAAGTCATGTATATTCTAATTTCTGCAGTTTTCTCTTAATTTGTATACACTTTCTCTTTTTTTTTAACTTTAAATTAGTTTACTTGTTTCCAGAATCAAAGGGATAAAACACACCAACTTAAATACTAGAAAAAGTTATATTTGCTATGTATTAATAGCAGAATGTTCTTCAATGCATCTGCTGCTTTATGTAAATGAGTGACAAAACTTGTGGCCGTTTGCCTTGTTTGGTTTCTTTTTAGAGGTAAATTCTGTAAAACATACCAAAAAATCCCTGCTGTAACCCACCTTAACACACTTAGTTGTAGAAATATTATGGTTTTTGAAAAGAAAAAAAAAAATAAGAAACCAAACCATTGGATAGTAAAATGTGTCCTCTCATTAGCAGCTATCAGTTTTCTTACTGCTTACAAGCGTGTTTGTGACGTTGATTTTATTTCTGTAGAAATAAATGGACCTATGTGCTTGTTCATGCAAGTGCCTTAGAAAAATGAAGATCCTTAACCCAGGAAAAGGCATATGCTGGGAGTTGTTTCAGTGGTGAAGGAGGTGAAGTTGTAGTAATGCAGATCTGGTTTTCCAATTACAAATTAGAATGAAGTGGCATAAGCAGACGTGAATATGTTGCCAAATGGTGCAGTCAAGTTTAAAGCTCTAATGAAATGCTCCTGTCTTAAATAGCAAAGGTCAGTCCTTAGGAAGTGCAGGACTAACTTTGTTTTGGATTAACGGATATTCACGTGTTTGCTTTGGTGAAGGGAATTGGTGGTCACTCGAGTTTCTGGGTCCTGGGAAATGTTAATTGAGTTGAATGCAATGTGTTGGAAAGTCTACAAAGCGAGGTTGCCTGCGTAGGCTGCTCAACTGCAGTTTGCCTGCTTTCAGCCTGGAAGGACCACTACTGCATTGCCAGCCATCTGCATGAGAAGGGCAAACTGCTAAAGCCGTGGGAAATAGCTCTAGAGTGGGAAAATCATGGCCTTCTCAACCCCCTCGTGGGAGATGCTCTTGGTCGAGCAGTTTCTAAAGGATACCGGGAGGGAGGGGAAAGCTGTGTCCCTGAGAAAGGAGCGCGATCTTTCCAAGTGCAGAAATAAAATGGCTGCTACCAAATGGAGTAACTTTTGCATGATGCTTCTCTTCCCCAGGCTTTATAGGTGTGGTAACTTTTTTTTACGTCCTGCAGTGCAGTAAAGTGTACTTGTTAGCCCAACCATCTTTTATTTTTTACTATTTTATATAAGGTCCAGGATGGTTACTAATACAGTGGATGATGCTCCTGAGCTATGCTGAGTTTAAAAGACCCTTGGGGTGGATATAAAACTTCTCATTAGACTTTGAATGTTTTCTGGCCAGTATTTCTAACTTTCTATGCCTCTTCATGCTTATCTTTACTCTCATCTAGCTATTAAAATGCCTGGGTATGTATGCTTGAGGTAGGAACCCTCAGAAATCCAAGATGCATACTTAAGCGACTGCATGCTTACTTAAATGTAGGAATCCTCACAGGAATTGATCAAAGACAGTCATTATTTGATTAGGGTACAGTATGTGGGAAAGGACACTTTGAAATAAGCCTTTTTGCATCTGGCAGGCCTGGCACTTATCAAGCTACTGCAACAATTTTATAGTGATCTATTTTTGGAGCTGCAGAAATAATGCACTGGGGGTTTTTAGGGGTTGTTTTTGGTGTTGGTGTTTTTTTTTAATTGACCACTGACCAGTCTGTGTTTAAATTAACATAAGGGCATATTAGGTTGTAGGATTTTCTTTAAAAAAAAAGGTTTAGATTTGACTCTCAGGTCTTAAGTGTTTCTAGTCTAATTGTAGTTAGTGCAGTTATCAATGCAATTTTACATTCTTGGAGAGTAAGTATAATTGGCACAGAAAGCTGGTTTTTATTGTAAATGTTTAAAATGTTTTGTGGTGTTAAATGTATCTTTTTAAATTTTGGAATAGATGTAATTCCTAAACAGATAATATTTTGTTTCGTTTTCTTTAAAATGTCAGCAGCATGTAAATAAAATATGCTTTTTGGATGTAAATCTTAGAAATCCACAGTGAATGTAGGTTATTAATAAATAATTTAAATCGTGATGTTCAATATTGTGTACATACAGTAAAACTGCTTGGGGTTTTTTTTTTTTTGCTCAAAGCCATAGGAATGTAACTGAAATTACCTAGATTTGAATGAACCTTCTAGTACAGTGTATTTTATTGTAAAGTAAAATGTTCATATTCCAGTAAAACTACTAATTTGATACTAAAACCTTGAAGCATTAATTCTCAATTAGTGATTTAGGAGATTGAACTTAGGGTTGAGGAGGTGGTTAAAAGTCAGGTTGGATGATAATAAATTTTTCTGTTTATTAAATAGCAGTGTGGAATTGGTGGAATATACCTCGAATGAGCATTTTTCGAATTTATTATTTCAGCTATTTCATGGCAGAAGTTAGGAAAGCATTAAGTCCATTTACAGGGTGCCATTGTTCAGGATTAATCCTGTTCCCAGCTGAATATTCTTGTAAGACTTGAGTCTTTTGAGGGACTAGGAAAGTGTGTGCCTGACCTTGAAAATCATGGTTCTAATTCAGCCTTTGTACCAATTGTTTTCTCATGTAAAATATATTAATTTAAGCTAGCGGATTTTTTTTATCTTGTTTAGTTACTTGACATCTGTTGTTGGTTATTTACATCCAACAGTTTGTCTCTATTTTCTGCTTTCTTTTGTGACTTCAAAAAATGAAATAAAATTTCACAATTACCACTACTTAGTACAATGTTTAATATCTTTTGTATCTTCTTCCCAGCTCCCTGTAGTTTCTTGAAATTAAGGACTTGTGAAACCATTGCTGTTAAATCCAGTTAGGAACAGTGGCAGGGAACTATTCCGTTTGTTTTAGCAGTGATTGAAACCTCTCTTTTAGTTAATAGGGTATGTGTTAATAAACAATTACAACTAATAGGAATTAAATCTCCCAAAAGAAGCTGAACATATGGATTCACCTTTGTCTGCCATCAAATTGTGTCCACTTTCTTTTTTCTGTAGTGATGCCACATAAAAATTTCAGTGTTCCAGCTTCAGACATTTTCTCTCCAGAAGGAACAGTCATACAGATAATAAAGATGTGATCAGGTGGAACAGTTGCTTTCTTCAAAGTTGAAGATAATGAAAATTAGTTAGTCTCTGTACCAGGAGCTAAAAATGAGATTTAGAAAAAACTTTCTGACCAGCTCGCTTCCTCATATCCTTAGAGTTTATGACACTAAATATGAATGTTTCCTTCATTTGCCCTTTTTCTTGAAAGTATTAGAATGAAATTCTGATTAGGTTAAAAATACTTTTATTGAAATAAAATAAAAAATATTGTTTGCTTGTTTCTACATTGCTTGCTTACCTTCCTAAACTGCTGTCTATATAAAATAGAGGAAGCACAGCACACACAGGTGGAAAGCAAATTGTCAAGTTCAAAAAATTCAAATTCTGATTTGAAACTAGAAAAGCAAGCTATAGTTGGTTTCTGTCTTTGTTCCACTTTCTGGTTGGTTGGTTTATTTTTGAAAACACAAATGTAAGTATTAAGTGTGATGCTGTTATAGTTGTAAATACATATGAACCAGAACTGCACACTGAACAAAAAAAAACCAGAAATAATATTCCAAGTATGTAACAGTAGTTGGTAATGCTGAACGGGCCACAGCATTTATATGCCTTATTATGTCATGAAAATGTATATAGCTTCCCATTTTCCAAGTCACTAAGTCATGTTTTTTGTTTATTCAATTGGCTTTTTGAAAATGAATCATTTAATACATAAAATAAGTTAAAATTTCTTTTCTTCAGATGTTCATATCATTCGTATCTCCAGTTGCAGGTAAGAATAAATGTTTTTGTTTTGAAGACATCAAACACCCAAACTGGAATCTGTTTCTCCCATCAAGTCCGTTACAAAATGTAGTATTTCTTTCATGAGAATGTAATGCTGTGGTGACATCAAAACTTTTTATAGATGCTGCAAGAGAATTCTTGGTTAAAACACTGATCTCTTTGTAAACAAGATATGCTTTATTTTAAGTACTAGAATCTTTTCAGTGATGTCTGTGGTTTACCTCAGACTAGTGCTTCTGTGTATGATTAGATAGTAAGTATGCAGGTAAGGTTTTATGATAATTGGAAGAATCTGTCCAACCACTGCATGTCTAAAATGGGCTTTATTCTAAGTGCCAGAGGGTAAAAAGGTGTATTCAAACACTGTCCTATCTGATCTGTTCACAAAAGAGAGGCAAAGAAAAATGTTGCTCCATAGATTTCCTACGTTGTGGAGCAAGGCAGAATAGCATCTGGAATTTTTGCCTGTTTCTGGTCCTCAAGGCTCATCTCTAGTTGGCTCCTGTCTTTCATCTGCACATTCTGATTCCAGTTCAGGACAGTTAGGAAGAGGTCTTCTCCTAAGGCCACCTGAACCTGAACTACCAAGTGAGACTGTACCAAATAATCCCTGGGAAGCTGATTAATTGGTATTTGAGCCTTTTTCCCATGTGCAGTGTACATAAAGGAACAGGGCTGAGGATTCAAATCTGCCTCTTAACATCAGCATTCCATACCTAAGCAGAGATGTTCTTTGCAACTTAATTATTCTCTTAAGATTCCTGAATTTTTCAAATATGAATTCCTTAGGTATGTGCAAGATGAGTTATAGAAATTTAGGTTTTTAATTAAAGACATTTCTGAAAGGCACTGGAATTTTGTAAACAGGATTTGTAAGGTTATCTGTTCAGTGGTCAAAGTGTGTACTGAGAGCAGCAAGGCTTAGTCTGGAAGCATGACTTGGGAAGATGACACTGTAATCATGGAATCATAGAACATGCTGAGTTAGAAGGGACCCACAAGGATCATCAAGTTCAACTCCAGGCCCTGCACAGGACACCCCAAGAGTCACACCATGTGTCTGAGAGCATTGTTCAAACCCTTCTTGAACTCTGTCAGGCTTGGTGCTGTGACCACTTCCCTGGGGGGTCTATTCCAGTGCCCAAACACCCTCTGGGTGAAGAACCTTTCTTTAATATCCAACCTAAACCTCCCCCGACAGAGTTTCCTGGTGTTCCTTCAAGTTCTATCACTGGTCACCAGAGAGAAGAGGTCAGTGCCTGCCCCTCCTCTTCCCCTCATGGGGAAGTTGTAACTGCAATGACGTCTCCCCTCAGTCTCCTCTTCTCCAGGCTGAGCAGGTGAAGTCACCTCAGCCACTCCTCATGTGGCTTCCCCTCAAGGCCCTTCACCATCTTTATGGCCTTCCTTTGGACTCTCTCTAATAGCTTTATGTCATTTTTATATTGTGGCACCCAAAACTGCCCCAGCACTGGAGGTGAGGCTGCCCCATTGCAGAGCAGAGCGGGACAATCCCCTCCCTTGCCCGGCTGGTGATGCTGTGCCTGATGCCCCCCAGGACAGGGTTGGCCCCCCTGGCTGCCAGGGCCCTGCTGACTCAGATTTAATTTCCATTAATGAGTTGATGCGTTGGCAAGGTGGGTGAAAGGTTGGTTTTAAGTAAGCGCAAGTGGCACCACGTCTATGATGGAATGCCACAGCACGCAGTTGTTCATTTTGGAACAATCTGATTTATGGTACAGCTGAATTTGCAGTCCAGTTTCAGATGACTACTTCTTATTTAGACTAATCCCAATTATCCTCTGTCAATTTGTATAATTCAAGATTAATCCTTTTTTTACGTACTTTGTTGTGACTATTGCCTAACTTCTTGGGGGTCATTTAGAAATAAGAGGATGCCTCCTGGTGTTGAAAACACTGAATGCCATTGTTGCTGTGAAGTATGTTACTGTTTATTGTCATTCTTTAGGAATAGTTTTACTTGAAATACAAGCAAAAGTCATTCCACCATTGACAATTAAATTAACTTCACAGTGTTACATTTAAATACAATCCTTGCTTTAAAAAACACGATTTATGCAGAAAACATAAAAAATTTATTGTGTTGGCTTGGGATTTAAAGTAGATTTTAAAGCATGCCTGTTAAGATTTAGAACTTATATTCCAGGCTGAGGTAAGAGAGGCAGTTAATATTGTTACTGAGAATCACCAAGACACAGCAATTCTTCAGAGTACGAATGTTTATGTGTCTGACTGCAAGTTATTAGCATTGCACAGTGTAGCAGGGGAATCCAGGCATTCACACAGAAATTGTTCCAACCCTGTGGTAATTATATGCTGTAACTGATAGCAAAATTATATGCTAGAGAAAATGAACTAATTTGTAGCATGGAAAGTCACGCTTAGTAAGTGCCATATCAAGAATAATAAGGTAGTTCCTTGAACTCACAATCTAAATTTTATCTAGCTATACTGCAACATAGAGAGAGAGAGAGAGAGAGAGACAGTGTGCTATTTTATATATATAAAACCTGTTACTTTCTATTTAACAGCTGGAAACAAGAAAACCTGTGTGAAGATTGCTTTATCCAAAGGAAACTCTAGATTTATCAATCACAACTAAATAAATGAAATGAACAGTTACAATGGCATGTTAAGGAGCTACAGTTTTAGATCTCAATAGGTGCTCCCAAAAATTAAGGGTGAAAAAGCAAACATCTTAATGCACAATGATCAATTTGTTTGAGAGATTCCAGTCTGTGATTATGAAGCTTTATAGGATAGGTGGTGCTCTTATGAAAATCTTTATACACTTAGAATTACAGCTTACTAGATTAAAACTAGTCGTTAGTTATTCATTTCAGGTTATCTGCCAGCTGGAAGTAGGTACTCAAATACTGTGTATAAACAGCTGTGGCACACAAGAAGTTAAAATTAGTTCATCTAATTCCTGAGTATCGCGACCAAAATAATTATCTTCAATCGGGTACAAGAAAAACGAAAAGTGTCTCTAGATAATTTGAAATGGTATAGATACAGATTTATATATATTTGTCTAGATAATATAGTGTCAGCATATCATAGGTTGTTAATTTGCAACTGCATGTGTTTGTGTTCTTAAGCAACGACGGGGCAGATGAGCCAAAGGTAATGGAGACACCACCACTGATTCTTTAAATTTATTTTTTTATTGAAAAATTGCTAGGCACTCCAGGGACTTAAGAGAGATGGGTATGTTAAAATCATTGGAAATTTTAATATAGATTACTTTCCATATAAAGCACATTTAGCACAAGCCACTGAATACTTTTGCATTTATCCTTGTTTGCCACCAAGGGACACTGTTTCTCTATGAATGAAGAGCAGTCTTGAGGGCTATGGGATTTTCTTTACTCCTGGGATTTGGAATGTCACAGTAATATTTAGATAATTATGTGAACTTGAAATGCCATCAAGCTGTTATAAAAACCCTGATTTTTAAGGTCCTAAAGTTAGTGCTGTTTAGATGGAGTAGCATGTTTTCATTTAAGCAGCAACACAATGCTTGAGATTTAGTTTTAATGTACATAAGTGTTTCTTTATCTAAATATAGCTTCCTCAAAATATCTTTTTACATGCTTTATTTCATTATTTATTGTTATAATTTTATATGGTCTTTTATTTTGATGGAAGTTGAAACATAAAGTCTTTTCATATTAAGCACCATACAAGCACAGATATTGTTCTCAACAGCAACAGGTGCTGAGTGTGGACATCTCTCAGCAAATGCTCCAGGTGTGGAGCCTGTTTGCTTTTCTTTGTCAGAAGCCGTCAGAAGGATAAAACAGATACATGCAAGTTAAAGGTCCTGTTCGTCCTTAAAATTCAAATTGTCATTTATTTGCTGTAATGGTAGGGAAGAAAAACCTGAGGAGGAGCGTGCTGAAATATATTATTTAGTTTTTATTTGCTTGAACTTTTTTCTGTTCTACTCATCTTCACAGCAAGTACAAGAATTAAGACAAGAAATTAAAAGTTTCTAGGGACTATTCTCTTCAGCTTTTGAGTTGTCCTTTGGTTTCCTTTTTTTCTCTTCTTTCCTTAGATGGGATGGAATTAAATACAAATTCAAGATTCATCTTGTAGTCTTAAAATGTTAAGTACAACATACCTTCCTTTTCCTCTTTTTAAAATGGGTTTTTAAGGCTGTGTTACTGGAAAGTAACAATTGTATGTATTTTCTAAGTAGTTTAGCTAGCACTCAGTATACTTTCTGCATACAAAGGTTTCTGGTTTCAACGTTTGCTAGAAGTAACACCAGAATGAAAAATACAGTTTTCCATAAGAAAAATACATTTATTTCACTTGTGAACCTTTAAATTTGGTATTATGTAGATTATGCTGTTTCTGAGAACTCTTTTAAGACTCTTCTGGAGTGAATAAAAGCACATTGACTTTTACCAAAAAAAAGGAAGCTATTTTCTTCCATTAGGATTTTTTACACATTTTTCTTTTAATTCAGGTTTCTTAGTATCAATGCAATTGTGCAGTTCATTTGCCTCAAAAACATTCATTATCTTACTTAATTGATGTGTTTCTAAATCTAATTAGCATGTGTTTAGCCTGTATTTTTAACACTAATGATTTCCTTTAATAATATTTAATTGCAGATCATCTTTAAATAAGAGGCAGACTTGTTAGGTAGCAGCAATTAAAAAAAAAAAAGATAAAAACAGTATTTATCGTTTCAAAACTATAAAATAATTTCCTTGTAAGTGTTTTTTCTCTTTTTTTTCAACCTGTGTGGCTTACCTTTTGTTTTAGGGGCTACAAATTCCAAGAAACCACGTAACTGCACGAAATCTCAGTGCCTTAAATGGTAAGAATTTATCAACATTTAATGGGTACTAACAGCAGTGTGTAGATGAAAGGACAAACGTACAGGACGTGCTTTAAGAAAAACCTTATGTTCATGTTAAAAATTAATCATCTGATGTTGAGTTAGAAAGATCCACAGCTGATGTAGATTTGTGCCACAGAAGCTCAGAATTTGGTGCAGGGGTGTAGATGACTGCATATAATCCATAGCATGAAAAATAAGAAGTGAATCTGGAAGTGTGTCTGGAAGATCCTATGTAAAATGCAAATGCTGTATACTGAAATAAAATTTCACAGTCTTGCTGCTGCTTTTGTACATGAATAATATGCACAGAGATGTATACAAAATAATTAAATTTGATTCTTTAATGGACTAGGTATGTTTTACAGAATGTAAAATTGATAGAGAGAAGCTCTGTGTCTAGATTTGGATGTGATTAAATTACACAGTAACGAACGTTTTTTCTTCAGTAGAAACTGAGCATTCTGCCTAAAAGTAGAACTTAAATTTCAAAACTTACACTTAAACCAGTTAAATTTTTTTTAATGTTGTTTTAAATGGTTAATTGTATATACTGTGGTTGCTTTCCCAATGGTGATTTTTGCAACAACTGCAACTGCAGTAACTTTTACAGCAATAGAGTTCATGACTTTGAGTGATTAAGAGCCAGTAAGGTAAAAAAAAAGAAAAATGTACAGTACACACTCATATCAGCTTCATGTATAAAAAATACAGTATTTTTTTTCCATTAGTTACATTATTTGAAATAGGTTATTTTTAGCCTAAGCAAAGCTGAGTGTTGCTTCTGTATTATTCTTACATAAAGAAATTTAAGGATGTCATTGATTCCCTTTATAGAACTTTGGATTAAAACTAGTGATGTGTTAACCGAAGGATAATTTTTATTCTTTGAAGAAAGTATTCTACCCCAAATTTAATTTCAGAATGTTTTTTACTTGAATGAAAAGATATAGTATCCCAAAGTCAGACAATAATTAAAGGACCTGAGGCAGGATCTGGCTGTTGCATGCAGGTGGAGTAGGAGCCTTGTTGTTTACCCTTTCCCTGTCTGCACACATTGAGCAGAACTGATGTAGTTTAGTTATGTAGTGAGATCACAGTCTTCCATGAGATAAATTAGGAAAAACTCAGAAGCAATCTGTTAGAAGCAGAAGCTACCTGGTGTAGAACAGAAATCCACTCCCTGAAATTCCCAATACGAGTGAGTTTCAGTAGGATTATTACCAGTAAACAAGAAATTAGGGTTAAGACTAGTGACATAAATATGGATTAAATGTAGAAATTAGGAATATAAATTAAAAATAAAATTTAAAATTACTGGGAAGAGTAGAAAAAGATAAATACATTGTGAGATGAACTTAGAATTCTTGAAAAACTGAATTTCATATAATAAGCTCTCAACATCAGATGCATCTTAATTTGAGAACACAGCAGGGGACAATGACATAATGTAAAGTGTCGAGTTATTAAGTTCAAAAGAGAGATGAGCTCAAATGATGATGGGAAAAAAATTAGGAATTTTGACTAGTCAAGAGGTAGGAAAATAATAAATAGGAAATAATGAATAATGAGTAATAAATAATGAAGAGGAAAAAATGAATAAAGAGGAAACAATAATAAAGAGGATAAATAATAATAAAGAGAAACAAAGTCACGGAAAATTTAAAAGAAATAATACAGAGAATTAAAATGCAATCCACTCCATGAGATATTTAGACAAAAATTGAAAGCTGCTATTAGCTGCCCTCCCTATTAGTTAAGTTTGAAGTTAATCCCTGCTTGGTTAGACCAGGTGTCATCAAATTTAGTCAACTATGCTTACGGTTCTTAGGGATTAAATATTTCCCTTTCAATGTAGAGATTGTAAAAAATTGTAGCACGTTCTGACAGGAAACCCCTTCTTTTTTTACACTACATGGTCCATTTGAAAAGCTGACATATATGGACAGAAAAAGAAAAGGGTAAATGTCAAAAGGGCCCACGTTTTAATAGAAAGCAGAATGCAGAGAAGCTTGAAAGGAAATGGAAATATGAGAGACACCCCTCAGGAAGAGTGTAATAGAGTAGCAAAATGTAAGAAACAACTTCTAATTCTGGATTAGTTTTGCACTGGTTTGAGGCAAGGGGAGGCAAAAAGAAAGGTGTGAAATATATGGTGAATCAAAAGGTCACCACCAGCTATCACTATTTGTTCATATCACACAGCTGTGAAAAAGCTTTATACTGTCCTTGGGAATATTGGAAAGTATATTTTTAGTAGAGAAAGGAAGGTGTTTGTAGTATTTTATAAAATGCTGGTAAATCTCCATTTCGCGTACTGTGTACAGTTCTCATCATCAGTGCTCACGAAAAAGAAACTTGATTTGGAACAGATGCAGTTCTCAAAGTCTCCTGGGACGAATGAGAGAATGGAATATGTGTCTTTAATGGAGAGAACGGAGGAGTTTGATTTAGTCTAGGCAAATTAAGTCTGAGAAGATATATGCTTCCTCTTCATAACTAAATTCAGGAGATTGATACTGAAGAGGACTAGAAGCTGTTATAAGGTTACATATCACTTAAATTTAGAATGGAAAGTAAGTTTTCTTAGCTGTTCAAAGAGTAAGGTTCTTCCAGAGAGGATAGTGTGAGCCAGGAACCTAAACTATTTAAAAATGGAGCTTCAAAAATTGTGTAATTAAAACAGATTTCCTGGAGACAATAAATCTCTGGTACGAAGTTTGGGTGTTTATACATACTGGCATATTCAGGGGATTCTGGAAGCACAGACAGTAGATTATGCCATTTTTCCTTGCGTGAATCTTATCCTTCAGGACTTTTACTAGTCACCCGTGGCACCTAAAAAAATACTTCTCCTCATTGATATGCCATTCTTAGAACCACTAAGTACTGAACACTAACAGATGCTGAGGCAAAATGCAGGCAGTTTTTGTTCACCTTCCTGGAGATACTGAATAGTCCTGTTTAAATGCTTAAGCTTGAATTGATCAAACACTTTTTGTTTGTTTGTTTGCTTTTGTTTTGTTTTCTTTTATGATTCTCTGTGAGGATCATCTTTTTTTAATGTTCTGCCGATTTAAAGTCTTATTTGATGCTGATGCTCTCACTTTCTGATTCTTTCTGTGGCACAGTACTGGTTTTAATCTCTTAATTCATGTGTGAATTAGACAAAAAAGTGCTGGCAAGTGTTTGAGGAATGTGGAGCCAGTGTTCTGTGGTTTGTTTCAAACTGGACACAGATGTTCCTTATTGCCAGTAAGGGACTGGGTTTGAAGATGCAACCCTGCGTGCCTGAATTCCACACCAGTGAACTGCAGGGTACCTGAGCAAGCAGAGCAGAGGAGCTCTGGGTATTGTAATAGGATAAATCTACACTCTGCTTGCTGCCAGATGAGTCCATAGCGATGAGGGAAATGTGATGCCAAAGCCGGAATTCCAATCAGTGAGCGAGGATCAGCTGGGGATGTAACCAGGCACAGATCTTTCTGAAGGATGGGAAGGAGCAAGGTCTGAGCCTAATGCAGCTCTGGAGTGAAGAGAGGAGGCCACCTCAGCAAGGCTTCCTCAGGCTCTTTCTCACACAAGTCTGACCCAAGGCTGCAGGGATGCCCTATCAGAGCAGACTTCTGGCACAGGCAGCCAGGCCCCAGATGGAGGGAAGGAGGTTTCAGGGTCTGTTGGAGCCTTGGAGTCCTGAGAGTGTGGTCAGAATCACAAGTTTGTTGTGCTGCTCCAGCTTCTGCTGATGAGGCAAAAGCATGTAAAGCAGTTGCACTTTTTTCTCCCTCTCTAATGAACAGCTCATCCCTATTTTACACTTCAACACTCCCTGTTTTATTAGGCTTTGTATTTAGTTTGGGGTTTGTTTTCTTTTTTGTTGTTGTTTGAAGGGTTGGGGGGCAGGGGGTTGCATCCTGCCTTGGTAGTTTTCGCCTTTTGTCAGTGACCCCAGTAAATCTTTTCATTCTTCACTCAAAGGGAATTCAGGATACTCCCTTTCAGTATTTTTAATCTAGAAATTTTCTCCCTTTACTGCTATTTTAATATACCCCCAAACTGGCGAGCTTCTGCTAACCTGCAGTATCTGACTCTTTCTCACAACCTGTTGTGTTAACCCTGGCCAGCTCTGGCCTTCTGTATACATACCTTCGTAATTAATATTGCCGAAAGTGATGAATTTTGTACTGATATAAAATTATTATATTCATCTCATTCTATTATACTGCACTATTAGGGGGAACAGTCGTTTCTTATTGAATGACAAAACACTACTCTCATTTAATCCTTATGTTTAGGTGATTTTGGTTTATGTTTTTCAGTTGCAGGAATAACAAAAAGGAAAGGACAAAAAGGATTACCATACCTGTTGCAGTGACAGTTCTATGTGTGTTTGGTACTTTGGGTGTCTCTGTGTTTCTGTTTCTGCAGAAAAGCCATGGTGAGTCAGCTCATTCTGTAGAGCTCCTTGTGATCGATTGATCTTTACCCAAATGCTCTTCATTCCAGCTGTTGCAGTGTGGCAACCTGCTGTGGCATATTTTATGCTGTTTATTCACTGTGGCGGGTTTTTGCAATCATAGTCAATAACTAATTAAGTGATGTCAGGCCTTTTGAGAGGTGCTAGTAAGTTTAAAAATTTACTAGTTATTTGCACACTACAGACAGAAATTATGTGGTTTGTGGCTAAGGAGCTCAAGAGGGACTTTAAAGAACTGAGTTCACTTTTGCACTGTGTCACATGCTTCTGGGCTGGTCTTGAGATACTGAATTTCCATGGCTTTGACTCAGGAAAATATTTGAGTGGATGCTGAATAATAAAGTCAGTCATGTTGTCAAGAGCCTTCTTGAGTTAGGACTCTTGGAAGTAGGAAAACAGGCCCCTGCCTCCACCTTGTTTTCCATTTATGACTTTGTAACTCACCCAAAGTCTCTCCATTTACTTCAGCAAGCTCAGAGTCAGACTTTTAAAAGAATAAGGAATACCAAGTCCTGACCAGGTACCTTGCAGAAAGGCACCCTGAGCCCAGCTGGGGTCTCAACTAGAATATAAATTATATGTTTGGAAAAAGGTACATAGTTAATTTGCAAAACCCAGTAACTATCCTGTAACTACATGCCAAAATAATGCTTTCATAAATCTTCATTACAGAGTGGATATTTGCCATTCAGTATTACCCACTTCAGAGACCAAATGTGACTCATTATTAAATTACTTCAATCTGTGCTGATGTAGAAGCACCCCTGACACATCTCTTTGTGAGCCATTTCTTCAGAGTAATTGCATTAGTAATAGCCGATTACACAGCAATCTTATGTTCCTACAAAATTAAGGTAATTACTGTAGCTAAAAACACATCCCTCTGTATTCTATCCTAGCAAGGAAGCTGGTAAAAGGCAGTATAATGCTTCAATTCTTTGTAACAAGAGAAACATTAAGGTAAAATTACATTATTGATGCGACGTAGGAGAAGTTTTCATATTTGAAAGGAGCATGAAAAAAAAAAAGAGTTTGAAGCTATAAAATCTTAGTCTATAAAGGGGGGGAAAAAAGATCTTTTGCATTTAGATGCCTTAACAAGTATGGAGGAAATGTATTTGAGATACATGAATGAGTTTGTGTGCTGTGCTTTGAAAGTATTACATGTCTGTCTTTGAAGTAGATTTTATTATGCAAAAGTTCATTTTTCTTTGAATCAGGTTCCAGAGAAACTGATATGGTTATATTTTTATACAAAGTAAATAGATATTAATTTTTTAATTTAGGGGCAAACCTCCTGAATGCTAGGGTCAGATTCTAATTAGACTGTGTGCTATAGAATTTGATTTGTATTTTAATTTCCACCTTTCTTTATGTCTTTGAGGGAGACTCAACATTTCACATTTTCTTTAATACAACATTAGAAGTTTAATATAACAGCTGAGGGAGAACAGACAGGCCATTCCCCACAAATGCAGCTAAGTAATTAGAACTTAAAATTCTAGACAAGATATTGAAAAATTAATCTCTTCAGAGACATTGTGCAGTGTCAAAATTCATAGACAGAGGGTACCACTAGGTCATGATAGTGGCAGTTTGTGTTTGGGTGGGGGCTGATGAGAGACTGTTGCATGATGTAAGTACTCCCTGCAGATTTTGCTTTCTGTTGGATCGAAGTGCTGTGGTTGAATTGCTGATGGCCCTCGAGTAGAGAAGAAATGTTCAATTTTCACTGTATGATATGCAAAACTCGTAAGATTAACATGGTGCTCAAAATTGTTTTGATTACGAAGATAAATCCTAGCAACTAAATATGGATTGTTCAATTGACACAGCAGAATATGAGGGTGTGTCAGGTTGAGCTAAATTCCTTTTACGTAAGTATCTTAGCAGACCTTGTATATATTTTACATTTATTAGGAATATTCATGGTGAATGAAGGGGCTCTTTTAAAATGTTTACAAATTAGAAATCTTACAGGATAGGAGTAACAACTTGAAAAACATTTTTTGCAGGAAGAGAAATTATGGAAGATAATACTGTGTTTTTCTGTTACATACCAACAGTGCTGGGGACAATGGACAGCATCAACAGCAGGAAGCTATCCAAAGCTACAGTTTTAAAGATAATGTGATCACTCGCACAGTGAAAAAGGTATTTGTCATCTACTGTGTTGTGGGATGCAGTGTTTACATGGAGACACCTCACTCACTTCAGCAGCCAAGCACGTGAGAGTGATAGGCCCAGGAACAGAGAGAAGCTGAATATAATCATGGTGTTGAATGAATATTGTTGCATCATATGACAGGTTTTGGAAGGAAGCTCTCTGAGGACAGCAAAAACGTGTTTATCTGATATTTTGAATACTGGTGCTTCCCACAGACAATTTTGGAAATCAGAAGGGGAACTGTAAGCTTTTCATTTACTTACACTGTCTCATGCATAGTGTAAGGAGAAGAAAAGATGAGTCATACTAGTAAGCCTTTAGCTTTCATAACTCTCAGATGTAACTTTGACGAGATAAAATGGAGTTTCATCCTGGAACAAATTGATTTAACACTTTCTGATCTTTAAAGAAACTTACACTGTGATTTCACAGTAGTTATGTTCAGTTGACTTTTTTAATTATTAATTTTCAGCATTAGGAGAGGTTTGCAGCAAACAGCAGGAAAGCTTTGTTTTACTAAAAGCAGCTTATGTATGTATATTGTACTGTAAATCTTTTGATGTTCAGAACGTTCATTGGTGTTGAACTCAGGTTTTTTTAGTCTAAAGCCTAAATAAAAAAAAACAACCAAACAAACAAAAACTAACAAAAAACAAACAAAAAAAGTAAATGCGGCATTTCCTGGGCATTCTGCAGAGAGCAGTGCTAGGTATCTATGATTAATTTTCCTAACTTATTGTACTTGCACTGAGAACACGAACTTTCCTCTGACATAGGCAGGTGTTGGGTTTGGGTTCTTCATCTGTACAGCAGCTGCTGCAGATGTACAGCTGTTTATCTTACAAACCTGGAGTATTGTTCTTGCTAAGCCTTGAAAGCATCTACTTACCTATTCCCATAGCAGGAGATGAAACCCCAAATATTCTACGGTTCTATGATACTCCACAGCATCCTTATCTTGTCAGGGTTGTTTCTGTTCTCTGCTGTCACCCCGTTGCAGTTCTTTTGGATGTGGGAAATGTATTAAACTGTTGTCATCCTTTTCTCTACTTCAGATATACAGAAAAATCACAAAACTTTTAACTTGGTGGGAGTTTTTTCCCAACAAATAATTGAATTCTTAGAATACCACTGGTTTTGGAGAGAGAGGAGCACAGTGTTCTTAGTGAATTATGCTCTTAGAGAATTCAGATTGGCACTGGCAGCAGAGACAGAATAATTCTGACCACTTTGAAAAAAGTCCTGACCTCCCTCTGTTATCCTGTAGATTTAAGTTAGTATACCAAACCAAGGAATGGATTCTCTTTGGTGTGAAAAATCCCATGTAGTTAGAATAACTTACACCATCAGAAAAGTATTTTACTTTTAATGTGATAAAAAGCAATGGATCTGCAGCTAGCATACTGGTAAGTCATGTAGAGTTGTTTTTTTTTATATTGCTTTTGAAAAGCAAAAATCCTCCAGAATAAGCTCGTAATATTGTCCATCATTATCAGAGGCATATCTTCTGCCATCTAGTGTAATGAGAGCAAGAAACAAACAATTCAGGAAAACTATTCCATCCACACAGCACCCAGTTCAAGGCAACAGATATTAGTCTACCTGCTGTTGGCCTGCACTAGTTTTCTGCCAGCACAGATGATTCAAAAGTGTGGAGAAGATATAACTTGCTGCAATTCCATAAAGTTTTTCTGACACCTGGGGGACAACTGTGGAAGAATCATTTACTCCTTATCCTGGCGTTCACTGTTCCAGTGAGAAAGAAGCAGCTGGAATATGGCATTATTAACATCTCAATTCTAGCCAAAGATTATCCTCCTTTGATGAATAATCTGATGGATGGTTAAATTCACCTCAGGTTTAATGTATATCCATCTTCAAAGTATTTCGATCTCAAGTTGAACTGCTCCAAGATCACTCTAGTAATGTCTCAGTCTAGAATAAAACTTCTAAGGCAAGACTGACTTTTGAAAAACCAGAGGATATCTAGCATTAGAGGGATGACTCCTGGATCATCACTCACTCCTTTAAATTGTTCCTGTGATATTGTACATAAATCTTAAAAGTCAACAGTAGGTCAGATATAATCCACGGTCTCTAGAGCAAATGCCACCTGAATAATATCTGAAGTAGGTGTAGCGTTCTCTGTTCTTTAAGTGACTTATTAATTCAAATGTCTTGGTTTCAAAGATGTTTGTAGAGGGGCTGCCTACTCAGTGACATTCTGTTGTCAAGCAGCAGCAAACTTCACATTCCACTCAATCATTACTCACAAGTACTTGTCTTTTTTCAGTTAATATAACAATATAAGAATCTTCTTAATATAAGAAGATTGCATACCATGTAGATTCCTCTAAGTATCAGTGAAAAATAAGCTACCCATTTACTAAGTAGCCTTAAAAATCCTCCGAACTGGTGTTTAAAACCCTGCAATAAGGTGCATAGCTCTGTTTTCTGGTAAAAGAACAGGTAATTATGTTTGTCTGTTTTTGAAAGCTTGACTGCAAGCAGAAACATAAGATAAAAGGTAGGGTTTAGCTGTGTGCTGATGGTAATCTTACCACTCTATCACATCTGCTGTCACTCCCTTCTGTCTTTCAAATACTGCCCAAGTGTTTAAGCCGTAAAATAGCCGAAGATCATAAAATATATAAATCTCAGTTCAGCTGGTCATGGTGCTTTCCAGCCCTCTGTCTCACAGTGTTTGTGTGCAGATTAGTTTGTAAAAATTAGGTATAAAATACTAACCTACTTCTTTGTTTAAAGCTAGAAAATTATGTGCCAGGCTCCATTATATCAGGGTAAATAATGATAGTTGCCCCCAGGAGATCTGGAAATAATCTGTACCTGAAAGAAAAAGAATCACAACACAGAAGTTGACTAAATGTCAAGCATCCTCAGAAGGTGGTGCAAACCTGTGATCTTCTTCTTTGGCCCTTTCTTCCACTACAGCAAAGCATGGGCTACAGGAACGTTTGTTTTTTTTTAAAAGGTCTCCCTTCTTAACTGGCTCCATTTACTGCCTGCACAGGTTTCTGTCACATTATTATTTTCAGTTTTTATAAGTTAAAGTTCTATCTGCATTCTTTGCAGCCATAATTTATGCTTATATTATTCCCTAGCTTGTTATATAATAATACATTCTTCCAATTTTTTAATTTATATTCCTGTTTCAGGACTTTGATAATTTGATTGCAAAAACAATGCCTGTATGCACTTCAGAGACTACTAGAATGGCAGAATTCATTTGGAAAGTAGATTGTTCCTGTTAAAAGCCACCCCATTGTTCACATAGGACCAATAAAGGTAATTCTGCTATTATTGTTATGATTTCTAGATTTAATAATGATGAGATGGAAAAAAAAAATCAAGAAGCTATTTAACATCTTACTCTTATATAACTCTTTAAAGTGTGTTTGAGCCACAAAAGAATAATGGCTCTTTGTATAACTATATATGCAAATGAAGCTAAGAGGTACATCAAAGTATTTTTTGTTCAGTGTTTCCCAGGGGATCTCATCCACTAATTCTTTGAACAGCTGGAATTTCGCTTTTAAGTTCAGGATCCTGACTTTACTGTTTGCCAGGCCTGTGTTCTTCAAGATCACAAACTCAACCAGAGCTTGCTCACTGCAGCCCAAGCTGCCTCCAGTGAGCTCATCTGCATTTGTGAGCACCAGGCCCACTTCTTTGGTTCGTTCGTCCAGTACCTGGAGCAGGAAGTTGTCCTTGACACACTCAGGAGGCTGCTGGATTGCTTACAGGCAGCTGTGCAGCAGAAATGCATCAGTTAAATTAGCAATGAACAGGCATTGCACAACTCCTTTTTTGTTGCAGATTGTAGCAAAGCCTGCAAACCCTCCAAAGAGGAGTGTGGGCTATCACCTGGCATTCCTTCCTGCCCAGAGTGGGATTAAATTTAGCAGGTGGATCTCATCTCTCTGTGCTTACTGGGACCTGCACTCTGGACAAGAACCTGAACTCTGTTTGAGGTAGAACACATTCACTCTTTGCACAAGTTTCTGTTGTTTATTTGAGGATCAGATCATGTACATTATGTTTAATATTTTGATCAAATGTTTACTTTTTGTTTGAGGGGATAAGTTAAAAGTTCTGGTTTAGGACATAGCTGACATAACTGCCACAGAGGGGTACCTCAGGTAAGCACAGACTACAAAATATTGCACTTGTTATGGAGAGTCAAGGGTTATTGTTGCCCTAAACCAGGTTCTTCCACCCAGCAAGAAACCGATCCACACCTGGAGCCAAAGTGTGCATTTACAGTTCTGCACAGAAAGAGGAGTTAGGTGGCAAATCCACAAAGCTACACACGAGGCACACGGAAGCAGGCACGCTTAGGGGTTACAATCTTTTAAGGTACTAGTGTATCTCACTTGAGTCACTGTTTGGCTACGTTCCTGTTGGCTCATCCTTTCCCTACGTCAATTTCAAAGCATCACATCCCAAGAAGTCATGGCATATGTTCAGTCAGTAATGGACTTTTTGTGGTCAGGGGGTGCCTGAGCAAGGAGTGTGGTTTTGACTATTATAATGAGCAAAAGTTCATTGCTAGGGCAAGTTCTCACCACAGAACCAGTCAAAACTGGGGAGCTGTAACTCATTGTTAAGCATCCTGGATAAGAAAGGTATTACCTATTTTTGGTTTTCCCCTTCAAGGATCTAGGCCATCAATTTTATCTTCTACATTCCTGTGGTTTTTGTTTCCATAATTTAATTGCTTTGTTCTTTATCTTGCTTTTGGAGCTTCGCTCCTGTTATTCACCAGTACCCCTCCCTAAAGTGGTTAGTTTAAGGTATCCCTTTGCTTTATTTACAGAATCCTGTGCTGCAGCAATGTGGATCACATTGACAATGGAGGGGAATTGCCTATTTTCCCGTGTGTTTCAAGGATGATGTGTGCTGATGTATGAGGTGACACTGCGCAGTGATAGAACATTTGCAAATAGTGAAAATGGGATCACTTTCTATGTCTTAACTGAAGCGAGTGAAACTCATCACAGCTTACATTTTTGTTTCTCTGTTAGCAGGCCTGGCAACAGAGAAAATGCCAAAGGTAAGATGAGGGAAAAACAGGAATATCTTCCTCCCAAATTTTTCACAAAATTTTTGTCTAGTTGAAGTTCTGAAAATGAAGAAAAGATTTTTTTCTTACCTGTCTTTTCTTAAACTGTAGTGGTCTGTAACAACTTGTCCAAACAAGCTCCCATAGGTCATTTCAGTCACAGCTTTGATAATTTATTAAAATTTAATCTCATTTAAATCCATCCCACACACTAATGGATAACAATTATTGCATGGAATTGGCAGGACTTTCCTCAGTACCCACTCATAAATTCTTCTTTAGGTTAGTCCTCTTTTGATACTCTTAATGCTGGATTGAAAGGGGGTTGATTATGTTACTACAATGAATGCAGAGGGAACATCAGATGAGTTATGACAAAGGAAGACACAACTTTTTAAATTGCTTTCTGTGAACTAGCTATTTCACAGCATCTCTATTGGGATGAGCATTTCAGGACAATAAGAACTCTAATAACATAATGTAGCACAATACCAATGTATTCACTGCACAGGAGAAAGATGTGGCATTTACCTATACAGAATATGCTTTTATAAGGAAAGAGCCGAGGGCACCCACATCCCCTTTAATCTCTGTCAGAAATGTTGCATCTTAAATGAACTCCACAGAGCTGTTGTTTGATTTAACCTTTTCCAGGTAGCCTAATTTGAGTATGTATAGACACAGTGAGGAATAAATTTTATGTTAAAGGAGAGGCTGCTACCTGAGCAGTTGCACACAGACCACCACAGACTTCACCTGCTGTGACCTGAGTCCCTTTGCAGTGCAGATCTCCATGGGTGTCCCTTTGGACTCCTTGATCACAGACACATTCACTCTCAGGTGTGCTTCCTCCTTCTACAGACTCGACCCCGGGTCCCCAGTAGCAGAATCTCAGGCACTGGATTTGTAAAACTAAGTAATTTAATAGTGTAGTACAGCAGCAGGTCAGCTCCAGTTGGGTGCCTCTGTAGAGGGACCCAGAACAGAGAAGCTTTAAAGGCAATTATACCTTTATTACTCATGTATCCACCCCTCATCTGCTCTTCAAGCACTTTGTACGTACATCTTGGTCGAATGGTAATTTTTGGTCTGGGGTCTTTTAGTACCTTATTGGATTTTTTTTCTCTATGTTCACATGGGCAGGTCATGCCCTGTTCTTCTCTTGTCAAGTTGCAGCTTCTGCTGATGGTCATAGCCTCCTTATCTTCTTGTTTGTGCTTCTGGTGCACCTACTTAGTGGCAGAGCATGGGAAACTGAAAAAACCCTGGACTCAAGATAAACATTACTTAGCAACCATCAAAACGTAAGTGTGTTGCCAATTTCCATCTCACACTAAAGACAAAACACAGCACTGTACCAGATAGTGGGAAAATTAGTAAGAAAATCAACTCTATTCCAGCTGAAAGCATATCTAGGTGTGAGCTCACAGTTTGCAATCTAAGGTGTCAGCAAATCCAGCTACTCCTGGTGAGCAAGTAAAGTTAAGCAAAGAACATACTAAATCACACAGTGTTATAAATCTATGTAACTCACTCTGCTTAAAACTTACTTATGCTAAACATTTTTTTATTTCTCAACATGTGGCCAGCTCTGTCTTATTAACAAGCAAAGGGATCATATAAGCTCACTGGTAATAAGAGCAAGGGACTGAACTTGGTGGGCTAAGAAGTTTTTGATTTGTCCCATCCCGGAAAGTAAATCCATGCTGTGCAATTCTGCATGCCCATTGCCCAGTACTAATGCCTGACTCTGCCTTGGCCTATCTAAAAGTCGTTTATTCTTACTGCAACTGACAGTCCTGAGGACTAGAGGTCTGAGAACCAGTCATGGAGTTTAAATTCAAGTGCTGGACTACCCCACAAATAGTCTAGTTTTTCCATGTTTACAGGTTTGAAGGTCACTGTGTTGTTACCTCTTTTACAGGAAGAGGTATTGTAAACCTTAGAGTGTTTGGTTAAACCCAAGATCTTCAAATGGGTCGATGAAGTCACAAGAGAAAAAAAGTTATGAAGTTATAATTGAAACTTAAAAAAAAATATGATTGAAGAGAAACAGCATATGTGAGATCTTTTTAAGGAGATGAGGAGAAAAAAGAAAGCCTTGTGACAAAGTAGACTAAATGCTGTCCTGTTATATGCTTAAGTGAGAATCTCTTTTTACCAAGACAAAAGAAAATTGCTGTGGGTCAAAGTAGTGTGATTTACTGTTTTTTCCACTCACTTGCTACCTTCTGCAGAGATGACAAGCATAGAAGTCATATCATTACAAAGTCAGTTTCTTCAGACTAAATGAACTCCTTCACAAATGGACAGTGATTTATGAGTTGAGTCCTTTTGGTGAAGGGTGCGTGAAGAGCATTAACTAACCATGGATTAGACAGCCAGAAGATGAGTGAACTATTACTCACATGATTCAATGATCTAAATATCACAGGCAATTGATGCAATCATTCTTCTTTATTTGGTCAAGGATAAAAGGCCTGATTCTAATACTTTTAGTGGAAGTAATATCTAGTTGTGGAAATAGTGCCTTGGCTTTACATGGGATGATTTAAAGGTCTGGACTCAGAAGTGAAATTTAAATTCGTAATTTTCCTTTTGTTCCACACAGAAAAACCCGTGTAGAACACTGTGCTGTAATGTCGGCCATGGCTAGCAGGGTTTAAGTGGAACACAAGAAGAATTACAGATCCATTGTGAAAAATGTGACAGAAATTTTAAATTACATTGCAATAAAGTTCTTCAAGTATCATCTTAGAGTAAGTAAAACCTTGTGATGAAATTGCTTGCCCACGTAATAATTGCTGAGCTGTATGAATAGAAATTGAAGTGTCACTTTACATATGCCACAGCCTTTATTCTGCATGAATATAACACACATTCATCGTCTGGAATGTTTTTTCATGCAACTTTAACACCAGTATGTTCCCTGGAGTCCACAGACAACTGTTCTAAATCAGCAATGTTTCTGTTGGTTTATGTGAATGATCAGACAATTGATTTATGCCCAGGACTGATACACTCCAAGCCCAAGTATCCAAACTTATTACACTCTGAACCAATAGATTTGCCTTACATAAAATAAATATATATAAATAAATACATATTATATCTATAGATAGGACTTTTTCTTGTGCTTTTAAGCACTGAAATGTGTAAGCCCTGCTCAGCAATAACAAAAACAGCTCTACATTACCAACCCTGTGTTCAGCAGAAATCCAAAACACAGCCCCATCTTAGCCACTGGGAAGAAAACTAACTCAGCTCAAATCAGAACAGCTATAATCTTACTTATTTCTAATGCAAAACTTATGAGTGGTTTTTTACCCATTATTTCTCACTAAAACCTTGGCAATTTACCCAGACAGCCACTGCATCCCTCTTGTGGATTTTATTACCTGACTTTACTCCAATGATGTTCCTAATGTTTGTCATGCTACTACAAGAACATTTTTTAAATCACGGTTTACAGTCAGTGTCTATCACTGAGCCAGGGCATTTCTCTCTTAGCCAGCACACGGTGTTCTGCTAGAAGTTTTCACTTCCTCATTTCCAAAGGCACTACTGTTCTTTGTAATTATCATTCTTAGCAAATCAGACATCTCTATAGAGTTAAACCGGCTCTGTTACACTCGCCTGAGCTTTTCCATGAAGAGCACTATTACCACCTTGTGGCTATTTAGGCCATCTATTACGCTCAGAAGAATAGTGCTTGAGTTTGTTGCAGCTTTCTAAATTATCAGCCTTCTCTTCTTTATCTTTGCTTTCACCTGCATGCACAAAAGCTAGAGAACTAAAGCGTTAAGAACAAACAGCCCTAACATGTTTTACATAATATTTTAAAATCAAGGAAAAAAAAAAAAAAACAAAGCAAGCTGTAAACCTTGATCCTCCAACTATCTGAAGCTTTTCTTCTGGAAACTCTTGCCATGTTTTCTCTGAAGTTCAGCAAGTTGTGGTTGTTTATCTTTAGGAAAAAAAGTCCAAAAGGATAGGGCATAGCAACTCTCCTGAAACATACTGGTTTAGTAACAGCAAAGGGAAAAGCTATTCCCATGTTCATTGTCAATAAAATTAGTGCTTGGTAGAAAAGGCACAACTGAACAGAAAATGAGCCCAGGAATATATTGTGCCTGTCCCCTCCGGTTGTGATTCTGCTGGGAAATGGCACCAGGGAGCTCAGAAGGGAAGTGCCATAATACCAGGTAATGAAGAAAAATAGTGCATAGAGGGCTTTCTGGCTCTTGTCAGAACATACATGTGTATTCAGTGTTCATCTTTTTATTTATACTTTTCTTCTTCTAAAGGAAGGTCCTTCCTGCTGCAAGCCATGGTTTCAGCTTTTTATGTGATTCTAGGATTATTGATCCTAACACAAACTGAAAGTTCTGCAAAAACTTTTCTGAGGGTGGATAGCATAAAGATAAGGTTTTCAGAAGGCGATGCAAGCCCCCAGCATCATTTTCTAGCACAATTTTAAGCATTATGATGCCAAAGTCTCATAATAATTCGGAGGAAATGTAGGTGATGCCCACGATTGTCCTGGCTTCTGTCAGGTGTCGGGGCCCCAGGCATGGCCACAGCACATCCACACCTGACTGGCTGTATTGGCCAGTTGTGTTGTACGGCCCAGAACCTGCAATTATGTTGCTATGGACTTGCCTTGACACTCTCCTGGCACAGTTTTGGCCTTGAGATGCTGGTGAGTTCATCTTATTTGCTGGATAGCATCACATTTATGCTGAGAAATGGGTAAACCAGTATTAACAAAGACAAAACTTTGATAGCATATGTTAATAGTGTTCTCCATGCTTCCACCTATAGAGGGAATTTGTTTTGGCATCCTAAGACTGAGATTTGTATAAAGTTGGATTTATAAGAGCACGTAAGTTTTTCCTTTAATAATGTTTCACATTGTATATAAATAATTAAAATTCCAAATCTTGTTCATAATTCAATACTTGACTTCCTTGCATGGTCCTATAAATCCAATCAAGTGTGTTTCTGCTTCTCAAAATAGCTTAACACCTTCAAAAAAATAAAAAGTCCTCAAATGACTCTCAAAAATAAAGGATTAAAATCCTTTATTGCTTTAGTTCTTCTGAGGAATATATCTCAAGTCTGTCTACAGATGTGATTCCACTATCAGTTCACAAAAGGTAGTGTGGTAAAAAATATTAGGGTTTTTTCCCCACAAAGGAAAGCATCCTTTCTGTCTGTCTGAGGTGAAGAATAATGCTTATGTTTAATTACTACTACTCATGATAGAAGGAAAAAACAAGTTACATCTTCTTCCCTTTATCCAGTCAACAATATCTGGCTTATCAACACTGTCATCAATATTAATTATTGGTAATTACTATGTTTTATGCTAATATATAGCTAGAATGGGAAGAAGAATATCAAAACAATCATTAACATTACAAAATTATGTCTAATTAAGCAGATGTTTGAGGGCTCTGGTGAACGAAAAAATACCACCTATAATGTGCACTGCAAAAGGAATTCAGACAAAAAATGGACTAGAAGACAAAGAAAAATGTAAATATTTTGGAAAGAAAAGTGTTATGTAGTTTGAACTACATACAATTAATTAAAATTTCACAGATGTGGGGATCCTTCTAAATACACAGACAGAGTGTACTTTCTTTGATGGCTAGAATCAGGAGATGGTTCTGATGGCACAAAGTGACAGAAGGAATTCATCAACAACATGCTTTGCACCAGGTGGGAAGGAGGAGTATTGCTGATGGAATAAGGGTGACTATAGTTTTATTTCTGAAATTACTTTTTACATAAGATCTGAGATTTGTTAAAATTAATTTCTTTTAATAATGGTTCTCCACTGGACAAAGTCAAACCTTAGTTGATATAAATAAATGTACTTTCAAGGTCAACAATACCACTCCACTTAGTTTCATAGGTCAGAATTTAGCCATTACATGCTGTATTTGATGAGCTGTGTTTTTAAACAGTGACTAAGTGGGTAATTAGCAGGAAAGCCAAGCAGGCACAATTTGCAAAACCATGTTTTGCAAAGTGGTACAAAAATGTAACATTTAGCTGTAAAAGCACAGCTATTTTTCCTGTCTGCTTCCACTGGTTCTCTAAGCCCTGGGGCCTGGGTTCATTCTGCGTGATTTGAAGGAGGAAATCCAAATGCCTGATTTAAAAGGTCGCTCTGCATTCAGAGGCAGCACCCACGCTCTGCTGGCAAGGGAGCAGATTCAAATCTTCACTTTGCAGAACTGCCCTCTTCAGTTCCAGTGCCCAGAGTGTCCCTGGAGAGCCCTAGAAGCAGTTATTCAATATAAGTGTTCTCAAACACTGATTGGCAGGAAAGATGCATAAAATTCTCACAGAAATATTTGGAGAATACTTTTATAGGTTTTTAATTGCTGCAGAGAACAGTAGATATGAAAACCATCAGAAAGCTAATGATTCCTTAATCTACTATCTTTTAGATTAGAAGTTGAAGAAGAATCAGATAACCTTATCAAATTGCAGAAAGATCTCAGGGAAGCAGTGTCATTCTACTACACTGTTATCTGAATACATAGTAAGCAAAGAATATTCCTTCTAAAGACATGACATAGGAATTTATAGTGATGGAAATAGTTGAAGCAACAGTTTTAAATTTGGTCAAGAAATGCTCCCTTTAATATTGATACATGTAAATTATAGCCATAACATTCATAAATCTGATCAATTATTTTCCAATAGAATGATTTTTAATGGAATAGAATAATTTCAAGGAAATGCATTATCTCATGAACATTTTGAAGGGGAAATTACAGAAGCATTGGGTTCTGAATTAATTATATATGTGTTGGTAAGTGATAAATAGTCAACATTTGTTTGGGAAACTGTAAAAAAAATCCAATCTGAATGGTAACAGGTATTTTAAAATTTCTCCTCAGGTAGACATTCTGTATGAGACTCATGTCTCTCAGCACTCAGGCTGTGTGATTTATATATACTTAATTAGTAGAAAATCTGTGGAGATCAATTATATTAGAAATACATAAGTGGGATCTCAAGGGAATTTGATAAAGTTTTTAGGAATAAGTTTTTTGCTAAAGTTTTTGCTCCTTTACAAGCAAGGAGATAAAATAATTCTCATCTTCAATTCAGCTCTGGCTTTTTACAGCTCATTTCTAGGCTGTCCTGAGCTTGGCATATGCATTGACAGATGTCCAGTGCTTTGAGGTATTAAAAATCTTAACAATTTGATATTTGTATAACCAGCTACTGAATCTGAGCAGTAAAGGGATCAATGAGGTGCAGTTTTCTATGGCTGGGTCACGCTCAATCCTCATAAAATTAAGTATGAGAATTATTATTTGTATTTATTTAAAAATAAGCGATAGAACACAGAATAGTGGCAGAAGTACTGCACCGTTAACGTACTCTGTGAATTTGGCGAAAAATTGTTCTGCTAAAAACACTTGGGTCTAAACTTTCTTTTACCCCTTTTAACCTTAGAAAACTCCCAAGGTAATCTTGCATTCTGAACAAACTGCAAAATAGTTCTTTAACTTGCTTCCATTTTGTGTCACATATCCTGAAATAATCTAAAAATACTTTTGTCACTTTTTTGGGGGAGTTATTAATGTCAATATCGAGCCCCCTGAAACATCCTCAGTACTCTGAGTCCTATCTAATTTTTCTATGCTAATGTTACTGTCTGACCTTTACATGAGTAGACAGGTGGGAAAATACATGTATCCTGTCAGCTCCCTAATGACTTCCTAATCTGAATAGACTCTTCTGTGCCAGCTGTGCCACCAGAAGTTCCCCCTTTTATGCTGAACTGATTTGCATTTTTAAAAATTTTAATGAGACTACCTGACAGGTAAGTGAAACACTGTCTAAAATTAGAGGGGTTTTTTGTTACAGGTAGTGTTCAGAATTCAGTATTTCTCCAGAATTTTTGGCCAAATATGTGTGATTTCTGAGTTTCTTTCGTAAACTGGCATCAAATGCTGTGCGGCTGAAGGAGTCCTGTTTAATTAATTCCTGGATCAGGTTCTAAGGGTTGTTTCATAGCTCTGTGCTCCCGTGTCCCTAATTCGGTCTAAAAAAAATTTAATTAAACATTTGGACCTTGAAGGACTTTTCTTCCATGAATAAAACTCTTTCAGAACCTATGGACTCCACAAAGTCCTGTGCCACAATTTCATCAGGAGATGTATGGAAAAGGCCTTCTGGTTTTTTCTGAGTGTGGAGTTTAAAAGTGTTACTTGATAATTTTACCATCATTTAGCATTTAATCATTAAATCTTGGGTTACAAGAAAAAGTGAATTCACTAAGCACTTTTAGCACAACATTTAAGATTCTCATCTCCCACTTATTTAGTTTCTCTGTGTATAAAAATAATTGTAAAAATATTTATCACCTTCTCCTATGGCTTTTCTGGCCTGACAGTGCTTTCTTCCTTGCAGTGAACTGCCCAGAACTGCTGTGGGTATCAAAATTGGGAATGGTGTATTTTCATTGTAATTCTTAATATTCCCTTTGGCTTTCTATCCACTGTTGAAGTTTAAAAAAGCATTTTTAGAGGACTGTGTACAATGAGTCCGAGTTATATTTCCAGACATAGTTTGGAGCACCAGTATGCGTGTGTAAAATTAGAGTTGTTTTTCTCTGCGTACATAATTTTCTTGCATCAGCATTTAATCTCATCTTCCATTTTATTGTCCCGTCATTCAGCATCATGCAAGCCTTCTGTTCATTGTCAGAGTTAAATTTGCATGAAGGGTAATTTCATATCACTGGCAAACATTAAGAAAAACTTTCACTCTTTTTTTTTTCTTTTATAATTTGGCTTTTGTCTGTAGTGTAAATATAGGTTTGAGCTAGTCCTACGCAGCAGTGGAATATAATGTGTGCAAATAAGCAATAAATGATACAATGAGATAGAAAAGGAGATTTTTTAAACTATTATTTTCTACTGAAACTAGACACATCCTTTTATTGTCCATTTGCCCTGTTGAAACTTACTGTTTTCAAATTGTGGTTTAAAGGATGCTTTTATCAGGTGTTTATCCAAGAGGTTGATTATGGAGACATTATTGCAAATATTTGCAGAACTTATGTCTGAGATGAAGTGATTTAAGACATAGTTTAAATAAAATGAATGTTAATAAAATAATAGCTTTACTGAAAATGTGAAATTGATCCAGAAGAATGGCCCTTTACTGATTTTTTCCCCTTCATATTTGCAAAGGTAAGAGGTGTTACAGGGTGAAGAAACAAGCTGAAAATTTACCCATCTCTATTTCAGAATATTATCAATATGTGTTTGAATGCAGAAATTAAGTGAAAGTATGTGGGCTGCTCTTGGTAATTAGTTTATAATAATCTGGTTTCTATAATATATACATATAACAGTGCAGCACAGTGTAAAACCCTGGGAGCCTCCCTGCTTAGACCGTGATGTAAATCTTCCTGATCCTGTGAGTTTTCCATTATTTCAAAAAATCTCAAATTTCAGAATTTCAGATAAATGTTCTAACAGGACAACTCCAACTCTAAGGAGCTCAGGGTATGCTAATTTGATGAAAGTAATAACTGTTTTCTAATTCTATCCCATTATTTCTAATTTCTTATCCTATTTCAAAAGGAAAGAAATTCAATACTAAGATGAAGTTCCTTTTATTCTATCACAGATTCAGCTGCTTTGCCAGAGATTGTTTGCTACTGAGTTCTTCAAATGGATCCTGGGTTTTAGCAGTCCCTGAACCAAAGCCCATGACAGTCAATGAAAAGAAAACCTCTTGATTTCAGTGAGCTCCATTTCAAGGTTATGGGAGAAGTGTGGACATTACTAGTGGGAATGAGAGTTTGGACTTACTGAACTACATTAATGTACAGAGGTTAAATTTCACTCTATACTTTTTTCACATTTTGGGAAGCCCATAAATTTACCAAAAAACGTTGAACTAGCAGCATGTATATTAGCAGTGCATCCTGTTTTCATTACTCTTGAAATAAGAAATCCAGTAAAACATAGTGTGAAGGGCTTGCTCAGAAGCTCAGAGGATCTGATGAAAAGTGAAAACACCAGACATGAGATCAGAGGCTTAGTGATTATCAGAGGAAGAGCACAGCCTGAATGACAAGGTGGGAGAGCTGTGTGGGTACAAAGTAGACACTAGTGGCTTGGCTTTTAGAGTTCTGATAGGCTAAAAGTGAAAAATAGATTAGATAATAAAGGTCTGCAAAATTTCTGTCAGTCTGTGCACTCCAGTGCACATCAGCATTTTGAAAGGATGATATTTCATTGCACTGTGCAGAGGCTGAAAGTCATCTGAATATGAAAAACCTCTAAGGTTCTGTATCCTCTCAAACCTTTCCTTAGTCTTGATATGACATTTATTGAGTGCAGGCCTAGCATTCTGGTCCAGTACATCAAAGCTATTTTGCATGGATTAAACATGGATCCAAGTGCTTTGCTAGACCCGGAATAAAGCATCTCATAAAGTATATCTTTAACCTTGGAGTAGCCAGGAGCTTTTCTTCATTAAGGAGCACAGCCCCAGTGTTCTCACTGACATGGGAATCCTACGTGTAAGATCCGTGTAAACCTGCACAGAACAGTTAAATTTGCATTGCATCGAGGTATGCTCTGGCCAATGGGCTGCTGTAGTACAGGTGAATAATATGACATTTGTTATGAACATGAGTTTATTTCATGTCTATGAAAATATGAACAGGAAGTAATGCTTTCTTGAAGCACAGAAGTGTAGACAGATCTGTGACCTAAAATAGTTCTGCATGGCAGCGCTTTGAAGTCACTGCTCTTTTTCTGTTACCTAAAGTAGAAGATATATAGTATTTATGTTTTATTTTGCTCTAATATTGCAGAGTACAGACACAGTGTAATCTTCCAGTTAACCCTGGGCTTTGTATATGGTGCATTGTGTGCTGGTATGTATATAATTTCAAAATGACACTATTTAGTTGCTCTTTCTTTTTATTTTATCATTTACCTACAGAAAAATTTTACCAAAGCAAAATTATACACTATAACATTGCAGGAGAGGGAGGGAAGGGGAAAAAAGCAAAAATAATCCAACAAACCAACCAAAGGGCAGAATGCTGTTTACCATTTATCAGATAAATGCAAACAATTCTTCTTAACTTCAGGTCATTTGGGTCTTTTGTTTAGAATTCAGTCTAAATCTACACTGCCACAAAATAAAAATGCATTCTTCAAGACTGGTTAATTTCCTCTGGTGCAGGCAGCTTGTCAAGTGCTCCCACCTCTGCAAAACAGGAAAAAAAAAAGATAATCAACACATATGTAAGTATGCATATTTATCTTAGCAATTGAGTCATGAAATCCAGTTTCAGTAATATATATTTTTTAATACTTTTCTCAACTATAAGAGGCAAATCTTTGAACTTTTTGTATTTTAATTTATAAAATATTGGAGTTCTTTCTTTTGAATGTCAGTAATATCTTCCTGATATAATTTCAAGATTTTAGAAACAGCAGTGACAGAACAACAATTAAATTATATTAATTTTATTATGTCAATTGGTATCGCTGGATCCCAGCATCTCAAAAGACTTAATATTATCTAATTACAGCTGCCATCCTACATGTTGCTCTTTATGAGAAGCACTTAAAGCTGGAGGGAATAATTTCCAAGAGAAGGAGCTGAAGGCCACTTTTAGTTATCACCAAGGTACTTTTTAGCAGTAAAAATACTGCCCTTTTCTTGCAGATTAAAATGTGTGTCTAATCTGAATAACTATTCCCTGAATCTGAACCCCATGAGTGGGAATTTTCCCCCTCCTCCCACCAAGGAACATATCTAAACCAGTGTATTTAATGTAGTAAGGTTTCATTTAAGCAAAAGTGTTAAAGGATTTCGATCATGAAAAAAAATATGGTTTTCACCTGCTAAATCTACAATTCTGCTTCTGTGTAAGAGTTTGTCCTAAGCCTTTCTCATAACTATTGTTAAGAGATAATATGTGATAACACTCTGTGTCTGTTGCAACGTGAGAATACAAGAACTATGTCTGTGAAAAGCCAGATCTGGAGATTCATTTTTTGTTTTTCACTGGGACATGGTAATACCACCACCTTTTCTGAACAAAAACAACTGTTTGTCATCACAGTCCTAAGAAGGGAGCCTTTTTTGCTCATTTGTTCCAGGGAAGAAGTAATCTGTAGTTCTGTGAGATGCTTTTTATTTTCTTGTCTAATTTAGCAGCTTTTAGTCTACTCAGAGAATGTGTGCTTGTTTCACACTCTTTTTGTTGTTCCCAAATATTGGTTTTGCTTCCTAGCCTCACACAGCAGAGTAAAGGAGTGTTTGGGGCTCTTTCTTCACAGTGGCACAACAAACAAACTACTACTTAATCCACAGTAAATATACATGCTAATAATCTACTTTAAATATATCTTTGAATTATTTCAGGCCCTTAGGACTAGCTATAAGGAGGTTTTGTTTTCAAATGCAGATTCAATTCAATAAACACTGAATAAATTTCATTGGGTGAATACAAATAATTCAGAAAACAATGAGTAAAAAGCACCACAGGTATGCAGAAAATGAACAGATCTGTTGAAAGACTCTTTTAATAATGACATTAAAACACAAATGAACACACAGTTCCACAGCATACACTTACCACAAAATTGCTTACAATTTGTTGTATACAAAGGCAAGAATATAGAAGTTACTGATTTATTGAATTGTCTACTTTCTGAGACAGAAAAATCCTCAAAGGTTTGCAATAGAATAACTTTTTCCTACCTGTTGCTTTCTTTGCAGCTATCTATTATGGTTTTATACATTTTGTAGACAGTTTTAGAAGCGCTAAAGAGGATTTTAAAAGCTAAAAATCATGTTTGTTTGGGTTTTTTTGAAGGAAAACCAAAGAAAACTCAGAAGCAGACAAATTTCTTCTTCACTGAATTCTATAGTAAAGTTACCATTCTTACAGAATCAGCTGTAAGCTCAGTATTACAACTCTCTGTCACAACTGTGAGGCTGTACAGAGTTTTTACTTAAGAGAATTCTGAGCTGTTTGCCAATATTCAGCTTAGTGTTGTTGCAATTTTATCATGCAACTTTGTTGTAGAACACGTGCAAAAAGGGAGATGTATTTCTTTTGTCACTAACAAGTGATGGAATGGTATCAGAACTCTGCTACATCAGATCTCCACCGAGCTGCAATTTTGCAGGATCACCTGTGCGTGCGACCCCAAAGGTGCTGTTCAAAGCCTTGCACACTCAATTCTGCAGCAGATGTGTACATTAAGGGATAGTCTTGTCTCCTCAGTAAATTTCATTCCAGAAACTGTGAAAGATTAAAAGGTATTCACTAACCTTTAAGATGCAAGTAAGTCAAAAATTCGATTACTGTGCGCACAATATTTTCATCAGCCACTGGTCTTCCAAGATTCCCTGTAAAACAAGCTAGTGGTTACTTAGAGATAGCATGGTTCAAAGATACATTGTGTGAGATACTGTGGCTAAGTTTATGAGTACTTTGGGGAGGGGAAAAACCCCAAAACTATCTGAAATTCCATTTTCCTTAAAATCCTTGATGGAAAACCTCATTTCATGGAAGAATGAAGCCTCTGTAAGGTAGGTAACTGCAATTCTCAGAATCAACATCACCCAGCTTTATATGCCATTGCTGCATACCAGCTGCTTTGACACCTTAATGGTTGTGGTCTTTAGGCCTTATGAGATCTGTTGCAGAAGAGAGTTGTCCTCTGTCCCCAACTCTCTCCCTTGTGTCCCCCTGAGCCTGCAGGGATTGGTTAAATGTTAAATTTAGCCAACGAATTCGTCAGCTTTACAGAACAGTTAGAAGTTCTTCATGTAGCCTGACTTTGTTCCAAATAACCCTTTCAAATGATATAGAAGTGATTTGTAGCCCAAAAGCTAGGCCCGCGTGTTTTTCTAAAAGTCCAGAAACATAAGTTTTTACAGAGGAATCTAATCCAATATACTTGTCTTTGATCTTGTGAAAATACCTTTTTGATGCTATTTTAATGGCCTAATAGGTGCTTGTTATTGGACTTTTGAGAAGGATACTTTCTGCATCTGTTAATGGGAGGAAAAAAAAATTAGCAGGGGGTAGGAGGAAGACACCTTGTTATTTTTAGGAGGATGGAGAACTGCTCTCTATTAGTAACAAATGGTAAGTAATTTCCCCAAGATTTTTAGTTCTCTGCACACAGACGTGGGTACCAGAACAAACAGTCCATTATTACATCACTGAAAACATTATCAGATGGCTCAGAAGGCAGACTGAGCTCTGTAGCAGAAATTGAAAACATTAATAAGGGTTGTAAGGGACACAAAGGTTTCTGGTACATGGAGAATACGCATTTAAGAATGCATTTAATATACCTGCACCTAAAACTCGTGTCTTCCAGTCTTTGACACAAAGATGTTACTATTATTTGCATTAATAATACTCTTTAATTTGAATATTTCCTTAACTTTTATTCCCACCTAACATGGTATGGATTTTTGTTATTATTATATTAGTCACTTCTCTACCCAGATTTTATTATCCATGTGATATTTATTGGATAAATATTTTTCCTCAGTGACTTGGGAATATTGTACTCTGCTATTGACCTTAATTCTGCATAGTCGATAACTTGCAGATTGCAGTAAAGAAATCATTATGATCTTGTGATTTGAAGATTTGACTATTTATGCTCATAGATGGTTGTAGTTTTGTTGAAGCTTTTTTTTTCCCCTGGCCCTAGTGTTCAGTCCCTAATACAGCTGACAAATTTTTCTAGGTTATCTGGAGAACTTATGAATTTTGCAGCATTCCTTCAAGGAGAGCAGAGTCCTTTGCATGAACTCTTACATCAATAAAATAATATGTGCATATATTGCCATTTTAAGGTGCTTTTGTGAATAATCAGGAGAAATCATTAATTTTCAATTAAAATAAGATTCTGATTACCTTGTGCATTTATATATCTATATATATGTATAAATATTTAAATCTCCTTTGGGTAGGAACTCTGTAATAAACTTGAGCTTCAAAGAAACTTTTGGTAGGGGAAGAGAATGAAGTTCATAGCAGAGGCAGCTGTATAATTTTGAAGTCTCACCCTGACAAGTTTGGTTGGGTTTACTTGCAATTGTGGAGGCACAATAGTACCCAGCAAGAGAGTTCCATAAATCTGTAAGTTCATATTCCTGTAAGGGACCTGGTATATGCACAAATGGCAACATGTTGCAATGTGATCTCTGCTGCTGGGTTACAAATCCCTTACTTTCACATTGTTTCTGACTGGCCAAATATTGTTTTTACACCGGTATTTGAGAAACAGGGTTGGGTTTTTTCCCTTAAAAACCAACAAACAAAACCAAAGCACAGCACCAAAAAAAATACCACACACAAAACCCCTCTGTGTAACTGTGTACCAGACCTGAACTGGCAGTCCTTCAGAGAGCATCAACAACTAAGAAAGTTATTAATGTTTCTTTTCTCTTTGGAAAGTATGTATGTATGAGATTGTAATTTATTTATGAACTTACTTAGCATTAACCACATTTGTGCTGTTCTGGGTGTATTTAAAGTAGGCTGCAAAACCTTTGTTTTGCCCCATTAGTGCAGTGATAAATGTACTCAGTAAGTACTGTGGTCACTTTCATTAGCCTAAGGATGAGATTTGTCCCAGCTCATTTTAGATGTCTGCAGCAGGTTTAGTTTATCCTCAGGAGATAAAGAGGGTTTTTCTAGAAGTTTCTGCATCTTATCCTGAAATATGTGTTCAAAATAAAGCCTAAAAATTGTCAGCTTCTTTTCATAAAGGGAGTCTAGACATATATTTTAGACGCCCAGCTTTGGATGACAAATCCAGAACAAGGCTGCTCCCTTTTCATTGCCATTTACTAAGTTCTGACACATGCAACATCAAAACATGTTGACTTAAGTTGTGACCAGGTTCGCAATCTTTTAATGAAGACAATTCACCTTGCTTAATCACAGGAAATATTGAAACTTTATATTTTCTATAGCCTTCATTACTGAAAGACGCCTTTATGGACTCTCTTTGCCAAAAAACAATTAACTCTGGAGTGGCTAGAGTGACATTTGAAATACTTATTTGAACATATGAAAAGAGAAAAAAAATCAAAGTTTTTTCAAAGCAATATGATCTGTTATACATTTAAAGCAACAAAATTATGATACATTTTCCCAAGCACTTAGATGTTGTAATCTATGACCATACAAAGATCACACCGAATGGCCCAGTGTCATTTTTCTTCCTTTCATGTTTGTTAGGATTTCTGTTGAAATGCAGAAGTAGTTTTGTATCCAGGTAGTCGGTTAATTCAATACTAAATAAATTACTAAACATATAAAACAAATCTAAAATTCTGTTTTTCAGATTTTCATTACCTGCTTTAATATCCTCATCAGGCGGTATTTCACGTTTACCAGTGAAGCCATGCTTGTCATTAAAAGATCTGTGGTTATCTACTGCATCTGATAAATAAAATAAAAATCAGAGGAGTTAGCTGACTTTGCAACAACCTTTCCTATATTGCTTGCTTTTCAGGGATTTCAATGAAAATATCATGATGGGCAGTTTTGATGTACAAAATTACAAGGGAGAATTTAATGTGTCATTAAATACAATAACCTTTCTTCTAAATTTGTGCTTATGATTTGTCTCAATTACAGACCCAGTCCTGTGCTACATACTTGCTGAAGCTTTTACTGGATTTAGAAGTTGTAAAGAAAAACTCTAAGTGTATATCTGCTGGGAAGCTGTTCGTGCTACTCTTTCCTCTGTCTTTAAGAGGGTGTTGCTGGTGAGTTTGCTTAAAAGAAAACTGCAGATCGTTTACATGAATAACCTTCAGAAACTATCTTACGTGCCCCTGGTGCCTCTTCTCTCCCCCTTGCAATGGGCATTCCCTTTATTAGTAAAAGCTGATCAATACAACCTGCAACAAAGGATGATTCCTATTATCCAGTCTTAGATATAAGTCTTTGACAAGCACATTTCCCCACAATATTTTTTTCCAATTTGCTTAGATCTGCTTTGGGCAAATATACTTTCAGACATTTAGAGAACCAGCTAATACGTTTAAGATGCATTAAACTTCTTTTCTTTTTTTAGAGTATCTTTATTGTTAGCCAAAAAGAATGAAGATTGTCAGAGTAAGTATCTGTAGTATTTGTCTATGTGTTACTGAGACTGAAAATATAGAAGCTTTGGTAATGAATGTTACTACATTCACAAGAATTAATGGTAAAAGGACAAATATTTGAGACAGCTTAGTACTGCATTACTTTTCTTACAACTTGCATTTGTTTTCTCCACTGTAAACCAGTGCTCCTGTATTTTGAACGCCTTATATATTGATTTTTCACATAGTGAACTGTCAACAGTCTTGAGTTTGCAAGTTACCGTTTTAATTTATTTTGCTTTAATTTTAAAAAAAGGTAGTATAATAAAGTCAAGCAGTGAAACCGTTTGTAAAAAAATTTAAAGGTGAAATCTGAAATACATGGAGAAGTGCCAAATGCCACATTTTGTCATCCTGCCCTTGACATCGAAGATGCTATAAGATTTTTTTAATGCTTCTGGTGGTGACATATTTGTCATATGAAAATTACAGTTCAGAAGCACGTCATGTGAGCAGATGTGTTTCTGGACATAAGGCCTCCCATCACACTTCTTTAGAAAGGAACAGCTGTTGTCTAAGACAACTCAGTTCTATGATAGGCATGTAAAGAATATCTAAATGAGTGCTTTCCCAAATGAGTTTCTTTAGTCTTGCAGGTTTAGACAAAATTGCTGTACTCAGAGAAGTGAATATCACAATTTCTGCATTTTGAAGTAATAAAAAAAAACCACCAAAGTGCCTCACTTACGTGGTCCAAGTAGGTAACCAGCGCTATTCAAAGTCCAACCCCTTTTGTCTTTTGCCTTAAAGAAAAAAAATGCAAGTGTGTTATTGCACAACCTACACTCAAAAGGTCATTCTCTTAGCAGAAAGAGTCTTCTGAAGGCTCAAAATCAAGAAAAAAAATATTTTAAAAATAAAGCAAATCATACTGAAGCAAATATTCATGGTGAGCTCTCACCCTCTCCCTAAGTCTATAGTGCTGCTATTGACATCCATGTGGTTTGAAGGTTTCACACCATGTAAGTGATGACTGCAAATCACACTTCGGAAGCAGAAATTTCGACTTTATACTTGGAGTTTTTTATTACCACCTAATAGCCACCTTAGCAAACAGCAATGATTCTTTTTATACCTTGGATTTACATGACAGCCTCTTCATAAAAGAAGTCCATATGCACATCATCTTTTCTGAGGCAGGTGGGACACCCATTCAATTTTGGTCTATCAACTAGACATTCTTAGTCACAGTATTTGCTACAAGGGAGCTAGTATTTAAAATCTCCAAATTCTTAGCTGGAAAAATAAAAAGCAAACTGTTTATAGCCCGAAATGGTTTTGAGTGCTGCATCTTTTGCAATCCCTACATCTAGGAACAGTGTGTATCCCCGGGAGGTTCACGGTTCCTTGCCAGCTGAGACACGGATACTTACTGAGAAAACCAGCCCGAGTGTTTCCGAGAGGGTGGCACAAAGGATTAGAGACAGAAACAGGAAACTGGTGCACCTCTGCATCTGGAAAGAAACCGCACCGGGGTAAATGCTTTGCCTGCCCCGGGGCACGGGCGGCTGGGTGGGAAGTGGGGGCGAACCTACTCCCCAGTGCGGCTGCCAGGGCTCGGCAGCCCAGTTCCCGCTGGGAGCAGGGCCGGGAGGGGGTACCTTGAGCTGGGGGGGTCTGTCCCTCGCAGCGCTCCCGTGGCGTGGCGGCGGGGCCGGTGCGGGCTGGTCCCAGGGCGAGCTCTCACTGCATGGCCGCGGCCGCGCCGCGCTCCCGCCGCGCTTTATGGGCTGCGGGGCGGCCGTGCCGGCGGAGCCGAGAGCCGCCCACCGCCTCCCCCCGCCTCCCCCGGGCCATTTTCCCTCGCCACCCGCCGCTTTAGGAAGGGCAGAAATTACGGCAATCCAATTAGAGGTACTTGGAAGCACGACGCAGGGAGCCGGGAGCTGCAGCGCGGGCGATTACTCCTGCCCTGTGCCTGCGCCTCCGCCCGCCCGCCCGCGGGATCGGGGGACAAGCGGGCGGAAAGGGAATACACGCACTTTTCAGAGACTCAGGTACGGGAGCAGCGCTAAACACACGGCTCTGCGTGTGCTGCTGGAGGACAAGAGGCGCGGCCTTGGGGGACAGTGAGGACTTCACACAGCTCTGCTCTGCTTGCGAGCCCTGCAGCTCCCCGTGGTTCACTCGCGGCCCCTTGAAATCCCTTTGGCTCGTGCCCGGTGCTCCAGCATCAGTGAGAGGAGCTGCTAAAACTCTGTACTTCTTGCCGCTCTGTATCTGAGATAGCACTTGTTTTAGGGCTGTATATAAAAGCCAGGGATTTAGCTCTCTCAAGTGACTAGACTAGCCCTGGCCTGTGCGTTTACAGCCAGTAGAGTTTCACCGGTTTGCTGATCTTAGTTGTGGTTACAGTTGGCATCGGGGTGTGCAAAACTGAATTACAAAGCAGAGATTCCAGTGTTAGTTCCCTTTTTCTCCCCGAAAAATTGTATTTTCTCTCCGAAAGATTAGTTTATTCACTGCAAGTCCCTCAAATTAATTTCTCTTTCAATAAGAAAACATCACAGATATTGCACAGAGTAAGTTATATGTACAGGTCCTTTTTCAGAAACTGCTAAAGAATCTCTGCAAACTTTTGAACAATACACTCATCATTCACTTGTTTAAAAGCGAACTTTTTTTACTTCAATGTAGTATAATGTTCATAATCCAAGCTAGAAGCAGAAGCTGTGTCCTGTGTCTCTATTTCCTACCCTTTTTTGTCAGATGCAGTAAGGTTATAATAGTCTAGCCTTGTCTTTGGGTGTCTGAGCAAAAACTGCTGGGATGAAGTTTATTTTATGCAATTCTTAAATGCTGATGTACATACATGGGAAGCTCAGCTTTGCGGATTTTATTTGATACTTTTTATCATTTGCTGAAGGCGTTCTCTCAGCCATTGCATGACCCTCACAATTCAGATTAGATAGATCTGGAAAATAGCAACATAATTTTTGCAAAGTGATGTTTTCCTTTACCTTGTCAAAAGTGCACTTTCGACTGAAATTCCCTAGCTTTCAGCTGTTAATTGCCACTAAGTAATTTTTGAAACTTGAAGCTTCTTTGTACCACAAAATGTTTTCTTTATGTTATTTGAATAAAACCACACAAGTTACATCAAGAGATGTCCAACTTTGCATTCAAGAAATGTTACAAAAATTTGTTAATTCTGTGAGCTTTGACTACAGTTTTACTCTTGCTGTTCCTGTAAAACATACTTGAAACAATGTTTTTGAACCTGCAGTTTTTATTCTGATTTTTCACCCACAGTACTTGCACCTTCCTGTCAAATTAGAGTGAAACAATCTCTTCATCTCCACTAGAGTCAGATGCAAAAGAAAGCCTTCTTGTATACTGAAAAGCTTAATCCATCACTTGCCCATCATACTTTTTGTCTAAATCTATCTTTGTGTTAGCGTCAATTAAATAGTTTTATCAGTCATGCCTAAAATTGATGTTCTCATTACCTCTATTTTCTTTGTCAAGAATGCTATTAGTCTTTTTTTTTTTATTCCACAGAAATTTTAAATCTCACTGCACAGACAAAAAAAATGAGCATTGGTCTGAAGCCTGGCTTTCCTAGCTTAGCTTGACTAATGGCCATCTCTGTGACTGCACAGCTTGTTTTCATTGAGGAGATCCTTCAGTGTACTAATTCCTCTATTGATTTATTTGTTGTCTGGTTAATTGTAAAGGCTAAATGCAATTTGCAGTAGCTGTTAGGTTATGCCTAATCCTCACCAGAGGTCCGTCATCAGATGATAACTCACAATGAAGCTCATCTAAAATTCACTCAAGTCAATGGAACAATAAGCACTGAAAACAAAACTGCCTCTGATGTCTCTAAACTGATACATGAGAGACAGGATTGGCTGTCTCACACAGAAACATGTATAAGTAATTTTATAGATGTGATTGTAACTGCACTTCAAAAATAATTAAAAGAAAAACAGGGAAGAATACTGTTTGCAGCCAGAGAAAAAGCTTTGATTTTTTAAGGAAATTATAATATGGGTTAAATAAATGACAGTATTGAAACATTGGACTTGGGAAACAAAATTATTGCATTTTTGTCACTGGAGATTTCATTTTGAGAATAAAGAGTAAACCCTAAGGATTCTACCATGTCTTTAATGGTAAAAATGTCTTTTTTATACAGTTGATGAGGTAGGATGGACTCATTTAACTTTTAGTTAGCAAAAAACATAAACCATACAGAATGGCTATCTTGCATAGTAGGGAAAACACTGAATAAAAGTGGATTTTGCATTATATTTTCAGAGGGTCTGGAGACTGCAGTTGACTCCCTTCACTGTTGAGTTTACTGAGAGATAATGAATGAAGCAGGAAAAAGTGTCTGCTATTTCTGTGTTGAAGTTGTATAGCAGGGTTGTTTTCAGCAACTCACCAATGGATATTAAAATCAAATAGTAGAAACCACTTCAGTCACAGTGATGTCCATCTGCACGAAAAATGAGTGAGGTTTTTTCCTATTTCCCAGGCAACATCAAGTATGAACATACTGTTTAAGACCTTTCTCAGGTATGTACACAAAATCTCTAATATTATATGAGGAATTGTAACGAATTCTAGGCTTGGGAGATAAATTACCAGAAAAAAAATGTCTCCCATATATGAGTAATTCCAGTGAACTAATGACACTACAGAAAGTAAATGCTTTATTGGAGGAGTGTCATCATCCAGCTAAATAGAAATGATTGGTTGCAGAAGTTTCAAGATGTCTATTTTGAATCCTTTTCAATATTTACCAGGGGATCACTAAAATGCAGCGACACCAGTAACTTACGTTGCTGTCTTTTCTGAAATTGGAAACAATTTTAGATTTTTGAGATCAGTGTTTCCACCCTGAACAGAGCGATTTATCATAACTGAGCATGGAGAACACAAATGCAAGACTTTCTGTGGCTAAATCTGAGTGGGAAAGGCACAAATCTCGTTCTAACAGAGTATGGACACTGAGAGATCTGAGTATCCAGAAGCAGAGGCATTCCAGTTGCCATCAAGGCTGTGAATTGCTTCACTGATCTAAAGATTTATTGCTAGTCTTGTGCTAAATGAGGCTGATGGTACTGCTACAGAGTTGAAAAGTTATTTGGAGCTTTTCTTTCAGCTCAACACCATTACCCCAGCCCTCAACATGTGCATCTCAGCTGCTCATTGTTAACCTAAGCAGAGACAAGTTGAAGATGATGCTGTCTGCATTTATCTGAAAATGACAGAACTTCAATATGCAACTATCATTTTGTAAGTAGTTTGCTCTTAAGTCTCAAAGAAACCTTCTGATTATTCTTTCCCTTACATGTATAGAATTCCTTCTTTATTGGAGACAGAACAGAGAACAGGTTGTTGTGGTTTGTTTTTTTAAAAAAAAAAAAGCAATAAGAGAAGGGTCATTTCCTTCATCCTTCCAAACACTTTGCCATTGCTTTCTTCCCATTTTGTAATTTCTTTGAAAGGTAGGCAATTTTCCCTGGGTGAACCTGTTGCAAATTTTACCACCTCAGCATCAAATAAAACTGTTATAGGTATCTCCTGAATGAAAGGCTATTTTCTGTTTTGAATTACACTGATATCAGCCAATAATTTCCTCTTATTACATCATTCAGTGTGCTACCAGAGCTATTATTCACAAACATATCTCATTGCATCAAAACTATGACTACTACTATAATGTTAGATCATCTCATGTATTTTTAAAATCATTTTTGGTTCAAGAAGCACGGTGATTTTTAGACTAATTGTGTATATATAAAAAAGAAACCACAGAATAAACACTTCAGAGAAAAATTCTGAAAGTTAATTACTATACACATCGATAATATTGTGAGAAATTATAAAAAAACACTTAGTCTTGATTCCTGCTTCCTTACAGGAGAATAAGTTATCCATTTGGTTAAGATTAGCCAGTAGGTTCAAACCTATCAAGGACAGATTGTTTGCCAGCACAAAGACACAAGTTTCATTTCCTAAAGAACTCAGACAGAACCAGAGGCTCTCCTGATGACAGTTTATCTAAGAAAAGCACTGAGAATTTGAAATATTCCATGAAATACCATTTTCAAGTGTTTCTGGTATTAATAGAGTAGATCAATATGGATTGCACACCCTATTGCCATTCTAGAACACTTCTATATATAAGAGGATATATGCAGAAGGCTCCCTGAAATTGCAGAAGGCTCCCTGAAATTCCAGGGGACCCACTGCTTTAGCTATTTCCTTTGTAGGCCATGGAGAAGGATGGGTCAGAGGCACTGCCTCTCTCAGAAGCAAACCACAGTATCTCAGCTCTGCAAGGGGCTGAGTTTGGCACTCAACTCCTGCTAATATTAGATAGAGCTCGCTTCTCTGACTGTGAATCCAGCTGGGAACAGCTGGGAACCTCTCACTCAGGGGGCTGATTCAGGATTTACAGTTGCAGAGGCTCCTTTACCAAACTCTGAATTTTGCTTACCTGAATGAGGCTGGTTTTTGGCTTAGTTTTCCATTTAATTCCTTGCTCACCAATGTCTTCCTTCTCCTTTGATCAGCTTCAGGGGAAGCTCACAGCTACCAAACACAACAGAGTTTCTGGTCCTGCAAGATCTCAGGAAGAATTCCTGCCTACTCAATCACTATAGGGCCCCATGCTGTTTCACATCCTCCTCAATGGTCTGGATGATGGAGCTGAAAGCATCTTCAGCAAATCTGGTGGTGGCACCAGACGGGGTGGTACATTGAACATGTCAGAAGGGACATCTTCCGGGGAGATCTGGACAGGCTGGAAGAGCGGGATAGAAAGAACCGGACGAAGTTTAACAAAGACAAGTGCAAGGTTGTGCCCCTGAGTTGGCATAACCGAAGTTCCCACTACAGGCTGGAATCCACCTGTCTGAGGAGGAGCCTTGGTGAAAGGGACCCGGAAATCCTGGTGGACAAGATAACATGAGCCCACAGTGTGCTGCTGCAGCAAGGAAAACAAATTGGATCCTAGGCTGCACCCACGGAGCATAACTAGCAGAGACAGAGTTGTTATCATCCCAGTCTAGACAGCACTTGTCAGGCTACACCTGCAGTACTGTGCCCAGTCCTGGTATGCACAGTTCAAAAAAGACATAGGCACACTGGAGAGGGTTCAAAGGAGGGCTACAAAGGTGATCAAAGAGCTGGAGAACCCACTCTGTGGGGAAAGACTTAAGGAGTTAGGTCTTTTCACTCTGGAGAAGAGGAGGCTCAGGGGAATCTCATCACAGTTTTCCAGTTCCCAAAAGGCAGCCACAAAAAGCTTGGATACTCTCTCTTCACAAGGACACACATGGAGAGGGCAACGAGCAAAGGGCACAAGCTGTACTCAGAGAGGTTTCATTTTGATGTAAGAGAGGAATTTTTCATAGTGAAAACAATCAATGTCCCAGGGACTTAGTGGTGTATGGAGGTTTTAAAGTCAAGTGGTCAGGGTGCCGAACAAGAGATGTTTTTTCGAGGTCCATTCCAACCTGGGCTGAATTATAATTAGTGCTTTACCAAATTATCTGTACTATAATGAGAAGCCACAGGAAAGCAGGTCAGGACTTTCATGGCTCTTATTTTTTAACAGGACACAGTGCCAGCTGCTTCATTAGCAAGTATGTTGCAAAATTATAATACAAAAAGCCTCACAAGTAGGCATTTCAGACATGAAATGCATTCACAGTAATTCAAAAAGGAGCTACAGAATAATACTTACATCAAATATTTTCCAAAAGTATTTTTATATTAAGTAAATTTAATTGTAAAAAAAAATAGGCAGAATGTTAAAAGATTCAGCTACAAAATTCACTTTTGTATCTTGTTTGTTACTGGGTTTTATTTTGTTAAAGCACAAAGTAAAGTTAGCAGGATGATATTACACAGCCTTCATTATCATGCTATAAACGCACTCAATTAGTCCTTTTCTGCTATGATAAGGAATAACCTATTCCATCTTACAGGCTCACTGTATAATTTGAAAACAGGTTTGAGGAAATTCTTTCTTGTTGTCCTTGACATCCCTTACCATGTTTAATTCCAAGCGGATTTGAGCATTGCTCATCACATCTGTGCATTCTCTGACAATGTTCCTACATTCCTCCCAAACAGCCTGTCCCTTTTTCCACATTTTGTAAACTTTCTTCTTCCTTTTGGGTTTTGCCAGAAGCTCCTTGCTCATCCATGCAGGTCTTCTGCCCTGCTTTGTGTGATTTCTTATTCATAGGGAGGCACCAGTCTTGAGGCTGGAGGAAGTGATGCTTGAGTATTAACCAGCTCTCTTGGACACCCCTAGCTTCTAGATCCCTAACCCATGGGATTCCTCCAGGTAGACAGTTGAGGAGGCCAAAGGTATCTCTCCTGAAATCAAGGGTTGTGATCCTATTCATTGTCCGGCTTCTTCCATGTAGGATCCTGCACTCCATGGTCACTGTGGCCAAGGCTGACCCCAACCTTCACACGGTTAACTATGGTTGGACTTGATTTTATGATTCTATAATTTCCCAGCCAGTCCTTCCATGTTTGTCAGTACAAGGTCCAGCAGCACACCTCTCCTCGATGGATCCTCCATCACCTGTGTCAAAACGTTACCATCAGTGCTCTGCAGGAACCTCCTGGGCTCCTGTGTGCCCACGAGTTGTTTTTCCAGCAGAGATCAGGGTGGCAGAAGTTCCCCATGAGCACCAGAGCCTGTGACTGTGAGGCTCCTTCCAGCTGATGGGAGAATTCCTCATTGACTTCTCTTCCTGACGGGGTGGCCTGTAGCAAACACCCACAGCAGTGTCACCCACGTTGTCCCTGAATGACCCACAAGCTCTTGTCTTGTTCATCCAGCCCGAGGCAGAGCTTGATACAGCCCAGTTGCTCTCTCACATAAAGAGCAGTTCCACCACCTCCCCTTGCTGGCCTGTCTTTCCTAGAAAGGATGTAGCCGTCCATGACAGCACTCCAGTCGTGAGCTATCCCACCATGTCTCTGTAACTGCAGTGAGATCGTGCACACAGATCTCTAATTCTGCCTGGATTTTCCCCGTGCTGTGTGTGTTGGTGTACAGGCATTTCAGAGAGGTAATTGATACTGCTGCCGAAACACTCCCATAAAAACCACTTTGGAGTCTCCTCAGCACACACAAAAAAAGAAAATAAGTTAACAAAAAAAATGTAGCAAGCCCCCACTCAAAGGCCTGGTTTGCAAAACAATTGCAGGAATTGATTTTGTTCTGCCTATCCTCTCAAAATACAAAGCACAGGATATCCTACATGTGGATGGACCTGACACAATATTTGATCAAGAAGAGGCTTAATCTGGCTGCTTGCAGAGCTACCTGGCCATTTGTGCAAAGGAACTGTATGCTCTGTGTTTTTGCAGTATTTGTAAAGGGGAGAATTTCTCGGGTATTGGAGAAATGTTAGAGCTTTATCCCAGTGAATCAGCACTGTTACCTTACACGAACATCTTGATTCCCTGCCATTTTCAAAACTATCTGTTATTGCTGGCAGCCAAACACGAATTAGCAGGCTTCAAATCAAGTGTTTCCTCCCACTTCTTTTCAAGGAAAATACATGTTTAGTATATACAATTTTATCAGATAATACTTCAAAGGACTTGACCTTCCAGAAGAAGATGACTCATTTGTTTCCAATGCAAGTAAGAGATTTCTATTAACTACTAGAAAATAGGTGCAGACTCTTCAAGAAAAAAAAAAAAAAGCTATATCTCATTGAGTCAGTTGAATTGCCATTTTTTGAATTCCCACACACATTCATTATGTAGCACCAAGTAAATCCAGATAAAGCCTGCATTTTATTCTTTCTATTTTCCCCATCTATACCCATTTAATTCTTTAATGTCTTTTTTAATGGGTAAAAAGGAATAAATGTGCAACACTTAGCAGAGGAACATGTCACCTTATTTCTGGTTGCTGTCTTCATTCTGTGCTTCCTAGGAGTTACTTGGGGATTTTTTGTTTCTACATGACGGAAAGAAATATTTATTTTATTTTTCAAGTACAAAAAATCATTACTTGCTTGAACACTTCAGCAGGATTGTAAAGTTTAGAAGTACTGTTCTATGGGTGTATTTTAACCAACTTTCACTTCTTTATTATCAGTGTAAGAAGGCCATCAGAAGGTTTTGGGATTCATGTTTTTACAGAGTTTGAACCAGTAGGTAATTTTTAATGTATTTTGCTTATGCATGTAAACATGTATAATGAAAAAATACTGAATTTATTATTTACCAAGTCACCCCCACTGGATCACTTTTTTATGTTGTAACTCAGAGTAAAATTATTACCATCTAGTCAATGATATTATATTAATTTGCAAAAAAACTAAAATAAGAATGCTTCATACCTCTTTCGGGACTATTATTTCAAATCATTTATAGGTTCAAGAAGACATTGCAATTGTCCTGTATTCAGAACATAACATTGTATTTTTCAGGAAACAAGTTTCACACCATCCAAGTTCAGGTGTGTAACTACCTAAATTAGGGATCAGTGAGGTCTCGAGAAAGGGATTCTGAGTATTTGTTTGCAATTTCTCTTTCTGCTGAAAACACAAGCAGCTAAGAACTTGTATTGAGAGTCTTGGTCAGATTCTAAAGATTGATGGTGTAAATACCTCTTCATTTAAAAAAAAAAATACACTTGCCCATATTACCTAGAAGCCTTTAAGAACAGATTTAATTTTTTTACTAAAGTAAAGGTTTGTTCTTCAGAACTTCAGCCACAAATGCCTGGGGTTATAAGCCAATCTTCACTGAAAGATTGTACTTCTTCCACTTTTACAAATAGTAGAAGAAGTCCATTATTCACCTGAAAATGTAATTCTCTAAATGTACAAATTCTGAGGTAAAACCAATGGGTAGTTTTTTTTCCCATTAGTTCAAACTTCTCTGTGTATTCATTCTTTCTTTATTTCTTTCCTTCTTTCAGCACAGCAGTTCAATTATCATTGAAAATTTACAGGCTCCATTTTCCCTAAATAACTGAATAAAGAAAATTAAATAAACCAGAAAAAAAATCAGAAATATGCCTGTCAGGCAGGTAGCTTACTAGTTTTCTTGAATAATTTAATAATATTTATCAAATAAGCTTTGTAGACACTGAAAAAAACCAAGTATTATGAACTGTGAAAATACTTTTGCCTGTTCTTCATTAGAAAACTACAGAAATTTCATAAAGGTTTCTGTAATGACCACTTGTATCAATGTAGACTTTCCTAGCATGATAAAAACAGGAATAACTATGCTTATTCTTTTTCCAGACAGTTTTTCTCTGTATGTCCTGAGTATCATTAATATATCGTTGCAAAAAGAATTAATAACTGTAGCTGCAGAGTCTGGTGTGACCCACAAGTTAACAAATAAATGAAGTAATATGGGTGGTCTAAAGCTTTGCCTCCACTGTTGGGTAAAGGTATGCACACATGCATAAAACAGACCTTTGCTTTTCCATCTGTTATTGGCTAACCAAAATGGCTTTTTCTGGTCTTTGAAAGTTGGTAAATACAGACTCTGGTGAGGGTTATAAGGAAATGTTTCATAATCAAAGCCCTAATATTGAAAAACTACACATTTTGACAGACAACTCAGCTGCAGGATGATATTCTGTGGCAAGAAGACTATTTTCCCAATGGGAGGTTTTAAATTACTGAGGATTTAAAAAGTTGTATCTGGTATTTTGAATTAGGAATAACAGGTGGCTGAGGAAAGGTGGATTGGGGTAGGGTAAGAAGGGGTGAAGTTGTCTTTTTACTTGCAAATGTCTCTCTAGGATACAGAAAAAGATATTTAAACAGGAATAAGATTTATTTTGCCCACCTCCCTTTCGGCAGCTGTGCTGAACTGGTCAGTTATCGTAGCTCCATTAAAGAGACTGCTTCAACACAGCCATTGGAACTTAGAGCATAGACCCATCTATCTGTAGATAACTGTGTACTTCAGGATGAGATGTATCGTTTTCTCCTGCGGCTCATTGTCTTTCAAATATAATGACACCTTGAACAACAAGTTCTTATGTAAATACCTACAGGGTGGGCATGGAAAGTTATTTACTTACCCAGTGGTGAAAACAACATGCCAAATCTAGTTACTTTATGGAAAATGAGAATACCATGCTTGTTTATAAGGGGAGGGCTTTTGTGCTCCACCACCTTTAGGTTGTCTGCTCTGATGTGTCACCTTTGTAGGTGTACTGGTTTGGGCTGGGATAGATTTAATTTCTTTCGTAGCAGCTCATATGTTTGAAAGCACACCAGTGTTTCAGCTATGGCTGAACGGTGTCTGCACAGCATCCAGGCTTTCTCTGTTTCCCATGGGAGCGTACAAGAAGCCAGGAGAGGACCCACCTGGGATAGCAGTCCCTAACTTCAATGTATGTTCAATGTGTATCAATATTCTCAATATCTGATTGGTGTGGCAGACTGTCTGCTCTGGCTTCCTCATTGACTTTGTCAGAAAATTTGTTTATGTCCTGTAAACGTAGCCTCCTTTCAAACATTTATGCTAGTAACTGGTATTCTAGGCCCTTGTAAGTAGAATCAGTACAGCAGTCAACTGTGATAGGAAGTACACTCTGCATGTTTTGTTTGCAGGCATTTATCCTCACTGATGAATTCAAGACTGAGGTGAAATTGGACTTCAGCTGAAAGTGAAGAAATATGATGAAGTAACAAATTTGAAAAGAATGTTGTCACAATTTAGCTTACAATCTTCCAAGTTTTTTGAGTCCCGGTGGCAAACAGCTGGTAAGGGCTTGCTGTTGGTATTTTAAGAGCTAAACTTGAAGCATTAGTGGTTGGAAGATTTCACTGTGTGCTGTGGGGAAACAAAGCAAGTGCTTTCTCTGCCTTATTTAGCAGCAGACATCTTCTGAGTGATTGGAGAACTTCCCTTGACCTTCCTGCAAGGGAAAAATGAGACAGTCCCTTTTCCTTTTCTCCTCTCACATAAACCAAGATGCCTCCGTTTTGAATTAGGTCATTCCAGGTTTCCACTGGGAAAAATAAATGCTTCAAGAGGAGGAACAGAATGGAAGAAGGATCATTGTCCCATCTGTTAAATGGCACGATGTCTTTGATTAGACACTAATCAAAGTGATCGTGTTTTCCTTATTTTATTCCCTTACCAGGCAAGTGAACTGCAAATGCAACCATAAGTAACACCTTTGCCAAGTGATTCTGAAGAATATGACCTTTGATTAATCCGTTTTCTGTTACAGACTTCAACATGAAGAAAACTGGTTTGTTAATAAAATGAAGCCCTTAACCATTAAGTAGAAAAAATTCATTTTATTGTTTCCATTCATGGATGTGGTTCCAAATTTCAAACTGTGCTTGTTAAAATGTTGTTTTACTTTTTCACTTGTAACCCAGGTAAGAAAAAGTCAGATAACAAAAAAAATGCTGAAAGATTGTGCGTAAAATAGCATAACTTATCAGAGCTGGTTTCTTCTATTGCAAAGGTCCTATGGATACAGTGTGCATAACGTGTTTTCAATGTATTTACTGTCATTTTTGGAGGCTAAGAAAAAACTTACCCTTTGAAGTGGCAGTTCTGGTTTTTTCTCACATGAACCACAGATATTAGAAATAGCTAGATAATTTTCTATTCTATGATTTCTGTCACCACAGAGATCTTCCTCTTGGTTTCTTTAAAGAGCATCACATTTTTCTGTCAGTTTTCACTGTGTGGCCTACAGTTGGAAAATGACATTCATGGTTTATATAAATGAAATTTACTCATTTTGTGTATATTTATGGTTAGCTTGCTTATTTTATTAGCATTTTATTCCTGCATTAACTCCTATTTGAAAAATGTATGTGATATTTAGGGAAATTTTAATGCTTTGAAAGACATTTCAATATTTAGAGTTGTCTAGAATATTTTTTATTAGACTTCTGTAAACTAAGACCTTTAAAATGCAATTAGTGTCAACCATGAAGCTTTGTGAGTCATTCTGGGCTATTAAGAAGCAGATTCATCTTTTCTCAATACAGAATTTTTAAAACAAAGTACTAATTCATAGAATATTCAGAAAATACTAAATAGCAAAATAGTCCACTCATCTGCAAAATAATCCCACTGTCAGCAATGTGAATTACATTTGGTTTTGTGCATTTCCATGTATCCTGATCACTCTGTTTTCTAGATACTGCTTTATTGCTCAGTCTGATTCATTCGATATTCTCCATATTGAGTTTTGCTGAAATAGTTCTCACCCCTTGCCTTTTTGTTTCCCTTTTGTTTGTTCTGAACTTCTCCCTCCTCATTCCGCAACCCCACCCTGGCAATGAAACTGCTCATAAAGCTTCAGGACTTGGCCGAAGCCTGTATTAACACTCCTTGGGGTGTGGAACTCTTGTCCCAGTCATACATCAATCAGTTCTTTTTAAATAAGCCTTACCTTTACAGCAAATGTAGTATGGGGAGGTGTTAACCTCCAACCTTTTTTATTAAGCCAGGTTTAAATAGACTTTTTACAAATAGATCCCTAAATTTAGGGTTCTAATTCTGAATTAGGATACCTTAATATATTATTTGATTACCTGTGAATTCTAATTAGCCTCTTCTCATCCACTTGCATGAAATATTATATTTTTGTAAATTTGTGATGCTTATTCTTTGCAGTTCCACGTTTAGTTGAGATGGGACTAAAAATGTCCAAACTGTCAGCCTATATCCACACTTATTTAGGAAACATCTCCAAGCAGCTTTACTTCATAACACTCATCAAGCACTTATAATTTATGCAATTTAAAACTGCTACAGTCAGATTTAAGGAAAAAGTAAGATTACTGTTCCTCCCTTAAATATTACTTTGGAATGACTTCCATCATAACAATCTCCCATTCATCCTCACTTTCCCTTCCTCAGGAGATCTTTAAGACAAATAAGGAAGAGTGTCTTTAGTTATTAGCATATGTAGAGTAATGAAAATTAGTATGTATTTTCCAGTTTCAGTTACCATTGGGATCATTCCTTTGGCTTAGTTCCCATCTGCTGCATTGTTTTCAACAGAGCATGAACACAGCACCTCGGTGCCGCTCCATCTCTTGTTCCACATCTCCCTTGTCATTGTACACAAAGCTCCCTCTGTGTTTCTGCTCCTAAGGTGTGCAGACAGTTTGTCCCTGGTGAGCTACAGCCAACACAAGCACGCCCTCTTACTGAACTTTGTTTTTCAGTATTTTACCCACAGTTGCCCAGGGAAGTAGTAGGAACACCAGTCTGGGAAACATTCAAAAAATGTGTGAAGGTGGCACCTGGGGACATGGTTTAGTGGTGCTGGGTGAACAGTTGGACCTGAACATCTTAGGGGTCTTTTCCAACCTTAACAATACTGTTGATAAATTGCATTCACTGGTATTGCTTTTTCAACCATGACATTCACTGTGATGCAGCACATGAATAAAAGCACATCATTTCACTTATATCTTTGTTAGGCTACCGACAACCATATTTGAGTAAAAGCAGGAACATTGGGATAAACTCTAATTACCCAGACTGGCCTTTGAATACAACACAGAAATCTGTGGTGCATTCATGCGATGAGTATTATGAGATGTTGATGAGTGCAGGCACACAGAACAGCTCGTTTGGGAACACAGCCACAGGAGCTACTCCTCTTTCAGTGTCTGCTCAGTGCTTAACACAGCCCTAGCAGGCAGTCAAGCTGTAGCTTTTTGCCTTGCAGTGGGTGTCAGGTACAAAGCTCTCCATGTACCTTGACACCTTGTGCAGGTTATATGGTCCTGACTTCCCTCCAAGCCATTCAGCTGTATGGCAGCCTTTCCCTTAAAACTGCCCTTAGCCTACACCTTTCATTTTCTGCTGGATATATTTCCCTTGCTGTAATTTTTCATTTATTCTTTCACTTGGTGGTTTATCCATTGCCTATGTATGTTTTCAGACTTTGCCTGTTCTGTCACAGGCATATTCCTGTCACAGAGGTTCATCTTTATTGAATAAGTAAGGACTTCAATTCAGATCCCCTTCGGGCGCTTTGAATCTTAGGAAATTAAAATGTTGTTGGTACACATTGAGAAATACCTGTTTAAACACTATCTTGGGATGTAAAAGTCTACAATTCTTAGCACCAGTACTGAACCCTCTTTCATTTTTACCTGATTTCCTGCAACTTGTAACCCAAAATGGGCTGACATTCCTCATGGCTACAACTTGAGATGGGCAGCATTGTCCATCCACATGAGCCTGTAACAGATGCTACTGACCAAGGTGGTGGCTTATGGCAAGATCCATATCTCCATTTTCCATGAGTAAGCCTCATCACAAAATAAAATCTACAATTTTGGTGCTGTTCCATGATGAATGTCTGCCATTCGGGTACATAAAACATAGCAGATGACAGCTTTAAGGATTAGCTTTGTTATCTCCAGTTCCCACCACTGTTGTACCTCTTCCCAGATCTGAACACACAGAAATCTGGAAATGCAATTATTCCATCTTCATTGTCATCCATTTCATGGCATGCCTGTTGGACAGCTTATACAATTAGGGAAAACGTTTGTGGCTCTGACCCTCATTTATTCTTTGTATCTCATAATGAAGTTGCCCAGTGAAGGAACAGCCATGATCATTTCCTTTCTATTGACGGCTTGAAGGCTACATCTTTTAGGCTGAGAATCTATCAGCCTGATTAATGCAATGGTTTATAACCAAGTGTAGCAGTATGCACTATCTTAGTGCTCTGCCAGCAAAAATCTTCTTCTGTGGACATGGGTGTATCATCAGAGTTAAACCTTCACCTAAGTGTGATAAAATCATTGACATTACTGAAAAGAAACTTGGGCGGGCAAATTTAGTTTTGTTAAAAGGCAGGGGAAAATCTGAGATGCCCTGGGACTGAAAGGCAGACGTGGGACACTATGCACAGCCGATGCAGTGAAAAACAGTGGCATAATCTGAGTTTGTGCTCTCAATTTAAGGACAGTTCACAGGAGGCAATTTGTGGACACAGACAACAGGAAAACCAAAGTGTAACTCACCCAACCTTTGTTTATGTAACATTGTGCTTATAATCATAGAATCACTTAAGTTGGAAAAAATCTCCAAGATCATCAGGTCCAGCCATTAAACCAGCACTTGTGTGTCCTCTGCTAAATCACATCAAGTGCTTCACACCTTTTTTGAACACTTCCAGGGATAGTGATTCTACTACTTCCCCAGGCAGCCTGTTAGAGCAAAGAAATTTTTCCTAATATCCAATTTAAACCTCCCCTGGCGCAATTTGAGGCCATTTCCTCTTGTTCTATCACTTGTTACCTGGGAGAAGAGGCCAACCAACCCCCACCTGTCTGCAACCTCCTTTCAGGCACTTGTAGAGAACAGTAAGGTCTCCCCTGAACCTCCTTTTCTCCAGGCTAAACACCCCCTGCTCCTTCAGCTGCTCCTCACAAGACTTGTGCTCCAGACCCTTCTCCAGCTCCACTGCCCTCCTCTGGACACGCTCCAGCCCCTCAGTGTTCTTCCTGCAGTGAGAGGCCTGAAACTGGACACAGAATTCGAGGTGTGGCCTCACCAGTGCTGAGTACATGGGGACAATCACTGCACTGGTCCTGCAGGCCACACTATTCCTGATACAGGCCAGGATGCCCTTGGCTTTCTCGGCCACCTGGGCACTGCTGGCTCATGTTCAGCAGCTGTCGACCACCCAGCTCCATCCAGCCAGACACTTCCACATCTCAGTGCAACCTCTTCCAGGTCTCACTAGCCTTACCTGGTTACACCACCATGGGCAAGCCAGCTTGTCAGCCTTGCTGGCCTTTACTAACCCGCTCCTTTTTCATCCCACAGCAGAAATTCACTGCACATGGCAGAGTCCATGGCTGGTCATGTGGTGTGGCCATGTCACAGAAGCCCACACAGCACAAGCCACCGACTTGTTACTTCCTCTAGCAGTACTGCTTCTGCAAGAACTGTGGATGAATAGAAGAATAACAGCAGCACCGAAGCCAACAACTGCTAAGGACTCTCTTTAAGACCTCTCTAAGTTCATTTTTGAACAGTGACTATCTTGTCCAAAAGAAGATTTGCAACAGGAGAATTAAAAGAAAGATTGCAAATAGTTATTGTAAAACATGGGGAATATGATTCCTGATCCAAGCTCAAAATATCTACAGATGTAAAACACAGGAGAGATATGTTCTCTTTCTTGAATCTACTATCTTTTGAATTAAGAAATATAAATTTCTGAGATATTATAAAGTCTTAAGAGAAACTACGAAAAAAAAAAATATTATTTTGAATTCTTGCTTCCACAATACCATGATTTTCATTCCTGCAATAGTTTTGTGAGCCAGTGGGCTGGTACAAATGCAATCAGCTCATAATGCAGCTCTATTTCATTTGCAATAACAATTTTGAGTAACATAATTGCACGATGACTTTTTGCATTTTGCTAATGAAATGATGCATCCTCCACCCTTTGAAGACTGTATTCCGATATGCAAATTTTTACCTATGTCACAGATAACAAATGTATCTTCAAATGATATAAAAATGAGAAAATAAATTTCTTGTGCAGCTTGGGGTCTGAATTGGGGTTTTTCTGTCCTATACACCTTTAGCCTTATTTTTGCTGTACACTTTAGCAAGATTTTTTTTTGCATTGCTACCACCTAATGGTCATAATGTCTTGTCTTAACTCTAATGGTAGTAATTTTGTCTCACTCATGTCCAGCTTTCAGACAGAAATCATACAATAGCTTTTGTCTTTTTATAAAAAAGTAGAATAGTAGTAAAATACTAAAATTACTGCCAGACTTTCATCACCTTTTTTTTCTATTTTCATGTTAAAGTCTTTTTTCCTCAGTGTTCCTGAAATTCTAATGATAAAGAGGGTTATGATTAATTTGCAGATAGAATAACCCTTTTCTAAATGCATACTGCTCAATAAATGAACAAGCTGCTTACAGTAATTAATGTCATGCTGTGCTCAAATTGCTTGTGCTAATAAAGCTAATTGGCAACAGCAAGCATTAACTGTGATTAGTCATATGCATCTAATGTCATCACCACTGCCTATAATTTTCTACACAGAGGGAATTTCACATCTGTTTTAAATCACTTGTCTGTTGCCTGCATTGGTGTTCTTTCCAATATTATTGAATCAGAGATTCTTTTACTACAATAGATGATAAAAAAGTTGATTTTCTTTTTTCAAAGAAAGAACCACATAGTAGAGAATAAGATATGAAGCCTTTCCAAGTCATTTATTCTGAAATAATTGTTTGACTTGAGTTAAATTAGCAAATCTGCATTTTCCTTCTTTAGCACATAGTCTGATATTCCCTTCAACAGAACCTAGATTATTTGCAACAGAACATTCATTTTCTCAATTTAGACTGCACATTGTATCTCCCTATAAAATGGATGATCCATTTTGTATTTGTTTTGGAAATCTGCAAGAAATCATTATCAAGAAGACAAGCTTTTGCACCATATACTAACTCTCAGCTGTAAATAGAACAATAATTATTTGCTGTGTCAATCCAAAAAGGTAAATGTTAAAGTATCAAGAATAAGGGGGCTGAAAATGGAGTTTTAGAGACCAAAATCATCCAATAATTCATACACGTCTTTTTCATGAGTTACATTTACTAGACCTCTCCAATTTGCATGGCTTTCTAAGTTCTCTGTCCAAATGGGTACATTCTTCTAGAAACACAAAAGTGTTCTCCAGTTCTCCAGCTGAGGTTTTTTCCTGTGATGAATGGGGTAAATATTTCTTGTCTTAATCTGTTTGCTACAGTCCTTAGTTTGCTTTTGTCCAGCTGCTTGGATTTATTGATTTATGTTTAGTTGATGTTCGGCCTTTTGGCTCACAGTTTCATGGACTATGTAAAAATGTGGAGCTATCCTGTCACCTCAGGATCAGCAAAGGCAAACCAACCCAGCCCAACTTACACAGAGAGATATCTCAATAAAAGTAAAGGGAACATGTGCTCTATGAACAGCTCTAGTGATCCCTCTTTTTTTTTACAGCAATTTACCTGACTTTTTCCACTTCAGATTTCAGTTCTATGTCCATTATTCAAACATTACCTAGCTGATTGCAATTTCTTTTTTTTATTCCATTTCAGAGTATGACCAGGTCATGACTTTTTTTTCATCGTTTTTCGTTTTCTAAGACTAAATTTCAGATGTACACATAAAAATCCTCAGAAATTTGGAATTTGACATGATTTTACTCATACATAACATATGCATCACTATGACCCAACTCTGTGCTTAATGTGATGATAGTATCAGCACTCTTTCATAGAAGAATCTTACTTGATTCAACAACAAAACTTAATTGTAAAGAGGTGAAGAGCCTGATCTTTACCCATAACACAACATCCAATTCTGAATCAGCTTCAATTTCTTGGATAGTTTTTGCTTATGTAGACCACAAAAGGTTTCATTTTATTGGGGTTTTTGAGAGATCCAGTAAAAATCAAGGACACACATTTGAAATCACATCTAGAACTGCAGGTATTAACTTCCATTTTATCAGATGACAAAATTAACTTTATGATATTTTTAAATTATCTAAGCAACTTGTTTGTGAGCTCAGAGGGCAGTTTTCATATGGCTCACTTTTACCTATGTGAGTGAGCAGCTGCATGGTATTTAGTTGCTGGCTGGAGTTAAGCCATGCCAAATCCAAAGACTCCTGAGTTGTATTTTTGACAGCTTGGATAACTTTGCAAGTTCCCAGAGCCTTTGTAACTACAGCAATACTTGTATTTTAGGAAATAGTAATCCTGTTTGCTTGGGCACACAAAATCAGTAATCTACCTCTGTGAAATCTCTGAAAAAAAACCACCAAGCTTTTACCCATGTGTACCCAAGAGTACTCCGCACTAGTTTTTCGAGCTCGTCAGCACCACTAAAAACCAGTTCACTCTTTCTATCCAATTTGGTGAACTCAGATACTTACAAACACTGTCCAGGGAGCACAGTTAGGACTCCTGGTCTTGTGCGTGACTGGGCATAGGCGGTTAGTGAGAATGGGATATAACTGAAGACTTCAGGACCCAAGTTCAGATACTCTCTGCTACAGAAGTTTACTGTGATCAAAAAGACAAAGAGAGTGCACATGATCATATACAATGCAACCACAGAAATAACTGATGTTGAGATTGATTATAGAGAGAAACCACTTAGTTTGTAACCAAAGGAGACACTGCAATGACAAGAAAAAGTTTAAAAGTTTCTCATGTTTGCTTTCAAGGGGTTTGGGTGGATACTCCGCATTGGTTTAACACGGTGATGTATTTGTTGTAATCTGCCTTCAAGAGGGTCAAAAGTCCTCTGACATCAGTGCTGCCTGTCAAGGGTAGAATAAAGAGTAACTGGTTTTGGATGATAAATGCTACTTTGTACTAGAGGAGTGGAAAATCACAAAAATAGGGCCTATTTTTATGGGGTTCTAAGGATACTAAGCTAATAACAAGTAAGCATAGGTTGTAATAAGGAAAAAAATTAGAAAATGAGTAGATAAATGCGATCTTTTTGCATCTTTGGCAAACATGTTGAAAGTTAAAGGGAAGTTGTGGCTCACAAATCTGTGAGATTCCATATTACAAATGGAGTTGTGACCTGTAAAGCTAATCCTAACAACAGAAACAGAACATACATTTAAATTAATTTTTTAAATTATTGATCAGAATTCATCTGCATCTGAGGCACTTGATTTGTATGGTACTACTTTAAGATGTCATAGGATAGCTACTTAATTCCTTTTAACTTTTCTAATCACTGATTCATCTTGTTATCCTTCTCAGTTTGAAAGCTTTATGGTTCTTGCCCTCACTTTGGATTTTACATTCTACAAAGTTACTTACCAGCCTAACAGGTAAGTAGAGCAGTAAGGGGCAAGCTGACCTACCTGAGAAGGAAATGCAGCACACTCCTTCTTATATAAGTGCTGTTCAGTGTTAAAGAATATCACTTACATTTTATTCGTACTTAATGTTCTGCTGACAAGGAAGCAGGGAATTTGAAAGTATAATCATGAAGCAGGTCTTTCTCTCGCCTTCCCCAACACAAAGTCAATCTACTGTCACAAGGATGGAGGAACGGGAGTAAAGAGTATTCTAGGGAGAGAAAACTCAAAGTGTTTTTGTGAAAGGACTGTCTGTATCTTTCAGTTTTAGTTGACATAATTACATCGTTACACATGCCAGCTATCTCCCTAGGCTTTCCTGATAACCATTGGAGAGACAGGTTCCTCTAGAGGATTACTGTGTTAGTTTAACACAGCTTGGTTTTTTGGTGGGGGTGGGGAAGCAGAGGTGGCTTTGTGAGAAGCTCCTGGAAGTTTCTACTATGTGCAGGCAAGCCAATCCCTGAAGGCTCTGACGATGGACATATTGCTGGCCCAATTAGAGAAGTTGGTAGCGCCTCCATGATGACATATTTAAGAAAGAAGAAACGTGCGCAGTTGTCTTCTTTTTCCGAGGGATGTGGAGGTGTCGCGGCTGGAGCCTTCCCGGCGCTGGGAGTAGCCATGCAGCCACGTGCCACCGCTGCTGCCAGGAACCATCTCGGTGCTGCAGCCACTGCCATGCCCGGCACGGCCCGCAGCAGATTGTGCCTGCCTAGCCACTCCTAGCCAGTCACACTGCGGGCAGAAAAAGCAGGAGCAGCGGCAAGGCCGGATGGCCGTGGCAGCCGGCACTGCTCATGCAGTGCCGGCGGGGCCCCGTGCCCAGTAGCGGAAACACAGCGAGCGACTCCTCGGCGCGGAGCACAGACAAGATCAACCTTTTCAGCGCTGCAAAACTCTGTAAGAACTTTTCCATTGATAGAACTTGAGAACAGTAATACCTATGGACAAGAATTTTCTTCCAAATCAGAGAAAAAGGAAAAGTGAGGACACGTGAGGGGAACCAACATGGCAGCACTGAGGTCAGTAAAGAAAGAGGGAGACGAGGTGCTCCAAGCATTGGAGTCGAGATCCCTCTGCAAGCCATGGTGAGGACTATAATACAACAAATTGCTTCCTTATCATCCATGAAGTGCATGATGGGATGCAGAGATCCACTCCCAGCCTGTGAGAAAAGATGCTCACGCCGGAGTGGGTGGATGCTGAAAAGCTGTAATCTAGTGAGGAACTCGAACAGAGAGAGAAGACCCTTGCTTCCAGAGGTAGAGAGCCCTTGCTTTCAAACTAGAGCAGCTTATCTTTAAAAGACTACACCTCATGAACTAAACGATCCACGATGTGCAGTTTTGGGAAGACTGCACCGCCCGTGGGAGGGACTCACGTTACAGCACGTCAGGTGGGACAGCTATTTGTAAAAATTAAAACCACGCTAGAAAAGTTCACAGAGAATATCTCCCGTGGGAAGGACCCTACGACACAACAGAAAAAGGAAACTCCTTTCCCTAAGCGAACCGAAGAAAGATTTTTCAAGTGAGAAACTGACTAAAAAACTCCATGTTTTGTCTCCCTGCACTGCCAGTGGGAAAGAGGGAGAGGCTAGGAAGAAGAAAGTGGTCTGAAGGTTTATTTTAGTTTTCATTGCCCTCTTTTAATTCTGTTAATAATAAATTTTCTTTATACTGTTTTAGTTTGAACCTGTTTTACCCTTTAGTGCTTTTTTCTCCTAATCCTTATCTCAACTCATGAACCCTTTGTTACGATTCTCATGGGTGCCTGGCTTTTAGTCAGTGTCAAACCACGACAGTCACTCAGGATCTACTTAGTGCAGCTCAGGAATACTGCCTTCTCAAACATAAAAACCAATGAAGTGACGTGTTTCAGACTTAATAAATATGACAAGGTACTAATAGATGTGTATAGGCAATCGAGGTGTTAGATGTTAAAAACACAAGTTAGCCTTACATCAACTAATAGTGTTTGCTGATGCCAACAACACACCAATCATTCACAAAAAGTGTTATCCTGGTCATTGTTCAAATGTGTTTTCTGCAGAAAATTTTTCACCAATAAAAAAGTGCCCAGTTCTGACTAAATCTCAGTTTAATGACTTGTCAGACCTTTTTAATGTTAACATTTGGGGAGCATTATAAATTCCCTGGCAGTACTTCAGTACTACAGACAAGACTGCTGAATTTTTTTTTTTTAAATTATGGAGTTAGTTCACAGTAGTAAGATTATTCTGGTGTACTTCATTAAGAATTTTAAAAAAAATTGTTGTAAGATAAAATTGTCCATCATTTTCTTCCTTATTCTTTCACAGCCACAACAGTCAGATTTATATTAGTGATTGCAGTGTGATTGACAATACGTGCAATTGAGGAGTTATACTATGCTGTTTACTGTGTGTGCTCAAATTGTGAAAAAGGGCCATTTTTTTCCCTTTCCTGGTTTTGGAAGGACAGCCGTGTCTTTTAATATCACATTAACAGCTGTTGGAGAACATGCCACTACTACTGATTATCTGAAGTTATAAATAGCTGTAAAACTTGATGAAAACAAAAGCTTTGATCTCAAACCCATTTAAGCATTCATATTTTTATTTAACAGCTCTAACCTATTACAAAAAAGTTTGGATCTTTTAACTAAACAAATGCATTCCTTTAAAGATACTGACAGTAGTAAAATATATTACAGGAACTGATTTAGAAACATTTAAATACTTACAAAGTGTGCAGAAATGCATAGTGGGGGGAAAAAAATGCCATGGGTGGGATGATTGGTCATGTTTTCCCTTCTCATTGTATTGCAACTTGGCTGTGCAGCTCAGAGGGTTTTGAAGTATTGGCTACTACTATCTAAGCCAATTGAACTGTACAAAGCCTCACTGAACTTCATGTCATCCCACTCTATTTTATTGATTTCAATTCGGTTCAGAATTTTTTCTTCTTTTTTTTTGTATTTAATTTCTTCAATTCCTTCTCCTGTCTCTTTGTTTACCATTCTTCCCTGATTTCAGGATTTCAATAAGTATAATTATGGAGAGTTTTGGTCCTTTTCACTGGCCCTTCCTTGGTATTTCATCCCAATCCAACCATTAGGTTGTAGTCACTCCATTTCCAAATTTTTGGGTTTTTTTACAATTGCTTTTGACCATAACTCCTTTCCAGACTGTTACCCTTTGTCTTCTGATTTCAAGATTTCAATGAGGATCCATTCGGCAAGCTTTGGCCCATTTGCCTGCACTTCATGTCATCCTAAAATGGCATCATTATGGGTGCTGCTGAGAGTGGTGTTAGGAGTAGCACTGGGGGCAGCATGAAAGGGGGTTCATGCCATGGGGCGTGGTGTGAGGGAATGGGGTGGTATGAGGAGGGGGGTGGTAATGGAGAGGGGAGGGGGGTGTGCTCTTGACGCTTGAGCATTGACATAGGACCTGTGACCCCGTGATCTGGGCTCTTTGACCCCCATGACCTACGAGCTTTGACCCCATGACTTTTGACCCTGACTCAAGACCTTTGACTCCCTGACCCTTTATCTGTGACCCCCTCTGACCTTTGACCCCACAACCTTTGAGTTTTGACCCTTGACCGCTTACCCTTGACCCCAGGCTCTGGAGCATGGCCCCTGCCCTTGCTCCTAATTCGGTCCCTAACTACTCTACCCTGTCTGTACCCATATCAACTACTGTGTCCTGCAACCCCTCACTCCTGCTGTGTCCTCCTCAGCCCCCAACCCCTCCCTGTCACTCTCCAGCCTGTCATTGCTATCCCTCCCTTTTTGGTGTGCTCTTGTGCTCCTGTAAGCGTTCCGGTGCTGTCCTGGTGTCAGGATTGCTGCTGCTGCAAGGGCTAAAAGAGCCTCCTTAGGGGCGGTGTGACTTCCTACTGCTGGTTTTATTTTAAGCTAGAGAGAAAAATAAACTTTATTTCTCACTTTCTCACTCTATTTAAAGTGAGAAATAAAGTGAGAAAGAAAGAGAGAAATAGAGAAATAGAGTGAGAAACAGAGAAATAGAGTGAAGAAACAGAGAGTGAAGAAACAGAGAAACAGAGTTAGAAACAGACTTAAGAGTCAGAAACAGAAACACAGTCAGAAATAAAGTTAGAAACTGAAAGTAAATGAAGACACAAGAGAGACAAAAAATTACTCAACCACACCAAAGAAAGACAGGAGACAAAAGGGGGGGGGGTGTTATCGTTATTCAAGGGATGGGTTATCTTTATTAGGGTTTATTCAACTTTATTGAATTACTTATTTACACTTTAGCAAAACACACGGAAACAACAGTGTATACAAACACAAGGCAGTAAGTACAATACAAAACGTTATCTGTGTATATTGAATTTGCTTTTGTTCTGTAAAGAAATCTATAAAATTCCTAACTGGAAGGCAATACAAGTACAAATACAATCCATACACACAGTGGTAAAAGTACAATTTACATACAGAGCGGTACATGGAAATGCAGCGGCAAACAAATACAGAACAATACAGAGCAATACAAGCCGAATACATATCAACACCATATAACCATTCTTCTATTCCTGGAAAATTTATTACATTTTTTTTTTTGTTACAGGAAACCCAAAACAAAAAAAAGCACACAGAGAACATAACACTCCTCCACCACACACACCTCCTTCAGCTTACACACCAACCCACCTTTGCTCTCATGTCAATCGCTCCGTTACTCCCCGGCCACCACGGGCTGTGAGCACACATTCACAGCACTCCACGGAGACGTAGCTCCCAGGAGCCCCCAAAAAAATCGGCCTGCCTGAAAAAACCCCAGCCTCAGCATGGTCTGCACTCAAACCTTGGCAGTGTACATCACCTGGCAGACCGGCTGGGAACAAGAGAAAAAAACCCAGCTGAGAGAAAAAAAAAAGCCCAAAACAAACCCAGCTAATGTTTTTTTATTCTAAATTTAAAAATTAGTTGAAAAAACTAACGGCAAAAAACAAACACACAAGGTTAGGACCACTCAACACAAACACTCTCACAGGCAGACAGAGACTGACCCAGTCAGACACAAGCAGTCAAATACACAAACAAGCCAAAAAAATTCTTCATTTCATGAAAGGAAATGAAATCTTGCGATTTCAGTGAGGATACATTCCGCAAGCTTCAGTCCATTTCCCTGCACTGCATGTCATCCCATTCGCTTCTGTTGTTTTCACTTTGGTCCAGAATATTTTCCTTTTTTTCTTCGAAATTAATTTCTTTAATTTCTTCTCCTCTCTTTGTTTCACTTTGTTCTGTGATTTCAGGATTTCAATGTGTATAATTTTGGCAAGTTTTGCTCCTTTTCACTGACACTCATTTCATCTCCGTACATTTGGTTGTAGTCGCTCCATTTCCAAATTTCCTTTTGTTTTTTTCAATTGCATTTCATTTGATCTTATCTCCTTTCCAGACCGTTTGTTACACTTTGTTCTCCAATTTCAGGATTTCATTTCCTTTTATGTAAGGAAATTCTTCATTTCATGACAGGAAATGAAATCCTGCGATTTCAATAGGGATCCATTCCGCGAGCTTTGGTCCGTTTCCCTGCACTTCATGCCATCCCATGAGCTTCTACTGTTTCCACTTCTGAATTTTTTCTTCTTTTTTTAGCATTTCATTTCTTCATTTTCTTCTCCTCTCTGTTTCACTTTGACATCTCATTTCAGGATTTCAATGTGTATAATTTTGGAGAGTTTACCTCCTTTTCACTGACCCTCATTTTATATCAGTGCATTTTGTTGTAGTCACTCCCTTTTCCTGATTTTCTTTTTTTTTCAGTTGAATTTTATTTGATCATACCTACTTTCCAGACTGCTTGCTACACTCTGTTCTCTCATTTCAAGATTAAGGCAATGAAATCTTGCAACTTCAGCAAGGATCCATTCTGCAAGCTTCCGCCCCTTTCCCTGCACTTCATGTCATCTCATTTGCTTCTATTGTTTTCACTTCGGTTCCGAATTTTTTCATTTTTAGCATTTCATTTCTTCAATTCCTTCTCCTGTCTCTTCATTTCATATTCTTCCCTGATTCCAGCATTTCAGTCAGTATAAGTTTGGTAAGTTTTAGTCTTTTTCAGTCTCTCATAGAGGAAAAATGCATCCTATTTGGATTTCTAACATTTTGTCATTTCTCAAGAAGTGAATTGAGGGCAGGGAGGAGAAATAGAGTAAGAATTTAGGCATCAATGATCTGTAATTATGCTGTATGAAGTAAAGTTAAATTGAGCTTTTCACAGTGCATGTAACAGACCCAGAGCTCAAGCTGATCTAAAATGAAGTGAAATTCTAGTTTTTGTTACAAAGATTTGTATAAGAGATATTTTTAATTACCTCTTTTACTTAGCAGCCATCACATCTATTTACTTGTAACATCTATGAAAAAGGAACTTTTACTTCATGAACACCTATGTCTTGAGTATGTGGTTTTTGCAATCCGGTAACAGTTCATTCTATCTTTCCACAATCTCAAATAGTTCTGTGAAATCTTCATGAGACATCAGGTAAAAGAGAATGACAAATGCAATACTGCCAGCATTCCTAAGGTAGAGTAAGGAAGAGCATCCTGTAAATAATTCAAAACCTACAAACATTTATCTGTCACCCTATTTGTTATTTTCATCCTTTGACTGTAGGAAAAAAACCCATCTCTAGCACTGGTTCCTTTTCCTTTATTTCTGCAAGAAATTATCCTGATAAAGCACTTGGAGAGAAAGGATACAAGCCTCTACTAATGAAAAGGATTGGGAAGTATTGACATGGGTTCTGCTCTCCCCTTTGCTTCTTGGACTAAGAGCAGTTTGTTTCAAAGTTCAAGTATCATTACTGCAGGATTTCATCAGTTCCATCCTCAGCCATCACAGCAGCTGCTATAGCAGCAGCAGAGAGTGATTCTTAGACACATTCAGTAAACTGAACACCTAATAAATGCCTGTCAGCTTAGCAGTAAGCCTTTATTTCTTTAAAGTATTAGTTACCTTTATTTCTCCTCAAAAGAAAAGCTGTAGCTAATAGAAAAGTTTAAGCTTATTTTTGAGTTTCTAAGACATTCTTAGAGTCTTGTAGCCACAAGTACACATAAAGGCCATACATTGTTTATAAATAAGTCATTCTTGCTCCATTACCCTTTCTGCTCTGAGGTCAAAGAAGCTTTTTTGTCATAAAAACATACAATGAAGATTGTCAAAGACAGCAGTATTCAAGCAGTGAAATACTGTTTTGTATCAAAGCTGAAGCAAATCAAAAGTCCAGAGGCCATACTAAGGCCTACAGTTGAGTAAGTGCCTGTGGACTACCTTGATGACACCCATGGCTGGACATTAAGATAGTTGCAGAAACAATCTTAAAAATTAACTAGTTACTCTTTCAAACATGCCATATTATCAGTCATATCTTTTATGAGTGAACGAAGACTAAATTCACAGTCCTCACACCAAGTTTAGACAGAGGAAGGTTTCATAAGACAATTGATGCTAACACAAAATCAATAACCTTCTAATTTCGTCTAGCAACAGCAATCATTCAAGTTTCTGAATCTTCACATTCCAGATGGCCAGATGTCACTACCTAACACACAGCCACACCATGAGTATAAATTCTGACTTCATATCAACAACTTATTCAGAGGATTTCATTAGTGTGTATTTTCTTCTCCTATTGCAACTCACAACTTAAATCTTTTCCCTTAATGAATAATGTGCCACAGGCATCACTGCCATGAACTATGAAAAAGAATTTTCCCAGGAGCCCAAGGCCATTTGAGGATTCTTGTTTAGAGCAATCCATTATTTCACAGGCAGATAGCCAGCCAGAAAGATCTCACCTTTTTCTAGCTCACTGAAGCACTGCAATGACCAAAACGTGAAACGAGACCTTGTCTCAGATTAAGAACTTCAAACTGTCTTCCGCTGCATTCAAGGCTTTGCCATTTCCCTGCTTCATTTCTTTTAAGCCAGTATCTTGATACTTGAAAGCAATCACCTTTCCATTTGAGTGTTGCCTACCTATAACTTTTGCACACTTGTGAACACGATGACTTCTTGTTCCCAATAAATGTTTTAGTGTGACTAGATGATCTAGTTTCTGTACAAGTGTCACACTATACCACCATCGCTTTTTTTCTTCTTTTCCAGACACTTGATACAAAACTGTACCCAGAAGTAGCATCTATTCCTCTCATTGAAGGAACTGGTTAGTCATTTTACACAGTCCACACCTTTTCATATGACAAAAAAGGACACTGGAGAACAGCTCAGACGGAAGAACACCAAGCATACACATGTACGAATTCATTCTTAACATAACACTTGCCCTGCACTTAGTTTTGCAATCCAAGTCCTTTCCTGAGTTACTCCATTCTAGATGGTAATTCAGGTCATAAAACAGACTCCCACTTGGATATGCCTTACCATAGGCTCAAATGTATCAAGCAGCTGGCCTAAAAGAGCATCAGAGAAATCTGACAAAAGCTGAAGTTTGCCTCAGACACCAGAAGCAACAGTACCTCCTTCCATCAAGATACCTTCAGGCTAGCCAGAGAGCACTGACAATGTCTGCACACACAGAGACACAGGCCTGAAACGCTTCAGAACAGGCTGTAACCTGTGCACAGGTTATCTTTGTTCTTCCTGGTATTCTACAGTTCAATGCACTTTGGAAATGCACCACGGGCACTGCTCCAGCCACGTTAAGAGAATATATCCCATACACTGATGTGCATGCACATAGGCACGAATCCCTATTTATTTAAAGAGTTTAGTTAAAAGTTGTCTTAAGTGCTTGTACATAGAAGTAAATATGAATTCCATATGAAGCGTGTAACTAAAGCATGAAACAATTTACTTACCAAGAAGTTACTCACCACTTCCTAAGTTCAGAGATTTGCCTTTGGAGTACTTCAAACTAGACAAGCAAAGTACCAGCATTAAAAAGAAAAGCAGCACATTTCATCAGCCCTTTTATCTTTTCAAGCTACTTTATTCTGAAGGGAGTAGAGAGAACCAGTAGGGCCCCACAGTCCGATGAATATCTCACAGTTCCTTGTTACTACCTTGTCTGTCAATATGCAGTCTACTATGGCTCACTCCAAAGCAGAGCCCTTCTCATCTGAAAGCACATCTCAGAATTTTAAGTCTAGCAGTGACTAAAGAAAAACAACCCTTTTTAACAAATATAGCATTAACAATTGTTTCTATAAAGATATAGGAGGAAAAGTGCTTTGGAGAACTCCCAACAACAGAAACAAGGTCACTTGAGTTTTAGCAGTCTTAGCTTATCTTAGCAACCTTATGCCTCTGTCTGATACTAGAGTCAGTAGAAGACAGTCACCATTTTTTATCTTTCATTTGAAAAAACAGCGGATTTCCCAGACACTTAATTCTGTTTGATGTAAGGAAAAGCAGGTTTTATTTGCAATGTCTGCAGTCAGGCTTCAGTGCCCTGGCAAAAGAGGCAGGTTAGTGTATTACCCAAGGTGAAATTGTGACAACCTTTGACAGATAATTGGTGTAGATAATGGGAATGGAACAAACCCTCCCAGGTAAGAAAGATGTAACTCTGGCACATGGTGGAGTTTAAAAGCAGACCTAACTGATCCGTAACAGGTCCAGGTTCCATCTGAAGAAATGATGTCTATTACACCCTTGAGAATCAAACACCCATCTACCTAAATACCATCCACAGATCAAAGTAGTGAAACAATCAGATAAACTTTTCCTGTGCAAATAGGCAAGCACTAAATCTCAGAAGACATGAGTTGCAAAATCTATACAACCACAGCTAGGCAAGGCGTAACTTTCTTCCTTTGGGTGGCTGTATGCCAACAATCATGATCTAAATTACAGTCTTCAGAATCATGATCTGAGACACAGAAAACACTGATCACAGGAAAGCACCCACACTGTACACAACTCAAATCCAGAATGAGGCCCTAGAACCAGAATTACAGTATTTAAGCTATGGGCAGAAAGATAAAGGGAATCTCACCTCACTTTGCAAGGTACTTAGTGACTTAGAGAAGACAGAAATACAGAAAAAGTTCCCCTCTCCAATAAAAAATATGCAAACACTAAGCCCAGACTCAACTAAAAGAGAATTCCGAAAGATGCCATCAGCAAAACACAATGTAAAGTCTGGGTCTCGCTGGTGCTTTAGCTTGTGGTAGCAGAGTAAGAAGCACAGCGATTTCCTTTGGATATCATTAGAAGTGTGATTACACACAAGTCATTAACCAAGACTGAATACAGAGCAAATCACAATTTGAAACAAATAGCAGAACCAGGTCTTAGTAAGCCCAAAAAATGTCGTGAACCGTTTCACTTAAAGGAGACAGAAAAATGCCTCTATCTTTACAATAAGAATATTTTTTAATTTTATTGCCTTCATCTCCTTCCATTCCCAAACAATAATGGAACATGAAGATGCCAAATCCTTACCTGCTAGAAAGTAAGATACAGCAACTAAAAGACAGACGTTAAAAACTTTACCAAAAATGGGCATTTTGGTGCCACAGTAACAGCCATTTTCCATCCTGGTTTGGAAAACAATACAGACACTTTCATAATGAAACTCAAAGCACTTATACTACACTGGAGAAAGCACTATTTATTCTGAGACAGTCAGAAGCGATTTAAGTCTATTAATAGAGCCAGTTATATACAGTAAGTACTTCCTGATATAACTGTATGAGACATGTGAGAAAACAAAATCTTCAAGGAAATTAACACTAATTTAAACAGAAAGGTAAGTTTATAATGAATGACAGTAAGAACCTGATTCATCTTCCTCACAAGGCTCCTCAATGGATTTCACACAAAGAACGAATGTCACAGTAAGTTTCCACAGAAGTATGCAGATGACAACACAGAACTCACTGTTTTCAAGAGGTAGATACAAGGTTTAATAGGTGCAAAAATGTAGACTTCACTCAAGAGCATGGTCACACGGGATTCCATGTACAGTGACATAATTAGATTGTTTCCACTATCCTGTTATCTTTTCAGCAAATTAATAGCAATGTTAGTCAAGACGACGACTTAGGCTTTTACTTAAATGGAATAATCTTGCTATAAAACTAATACAGGGCTTACACTTAAAAATAATGGTTTCACTGGTCAAGAAGGCATGATTCATCCACTCTGCCACATGGGAAGAGGCAATGAGCTACTGCAGATATTACTGGTCTAGCCACTTTTGAAACAGATTGTTGCTTGAGTAAAAATCCTTCAGCAGAAAAATCTTGAAGGTTAAATCCACTGCCCATTGACATCAACTGACATCATTATTCCTCAGTTTCAAGTGACTGAGCCTTTAGCCATTTTAAAGAGCACTGTGGAATGTGGCAGTGGACAAGCCTTTCAAGGCAAGCTCAATTTCAACCTTATTGCTGCTAAAAACAATGTAAGAACTCAAACCTGTACAAAAGTATTAGACTTCAGTCCATGCTGCAAATGCATTAAAATACCTTTTCATAAAGGAGACTGAAATTCCATTGCATGCAAGCCAAATCTGATTAAATAGGTTGGGTAACAGCCATTCAGGATTCTCCCAGTATGTTCAAACCTTCGTAAGGCTACATGAGCAGCGTATCAGCAGCAGTGTTGATAAAAGATGGCAAAAGAGGTGTGTTTACACACACCCATACACCCTCCCCCCCAAACACACCTCCAATGCTTTCAAGTTCAGGATTCCTTGTGCAAGTAATAGAGTGAGTGGGTAAAACACACCCTACACTTCCTCAAAACAGTGGACTGGTATGACAGTTCATGAACAGAAGGACAAGTACAAGACTTTGCTGAACTGAAAGCAACAGGGCCTAGATTCAATTTCATCTACTGTGTTCTCCAGTTTTCATGGCTACAGAGCTAAATAAATCAACTTTTTAGCAAGGGACAAATAGCTCCATTGGAAAGGACTCAAGTTTTTCTCCTTAGAAGCATCAAACTTAATGCAAATCAACTTGCTGCATGCCTGTATTTGGAATTTCTACTTGACCACAATTCACGTGTGGAAATGAGCAGTTTTGTTTCCGAAGCTGCTTGTTCAGTAACAGATCAGAAAGGGACAAGAAGACAGGTGCCAGTCTTAAAGCTAACATACAAAATGGTTTTGGTCAAGCTGATCTGAAAGTAATTCTGAACTGAAAACAAAAACTTAGAAACTGACTGAATTCCATCATTTATAAAGTACAATAAAAGGGCAACCATAGTTACCAATTCCTATGATATTGTGGTTTTACCCCTTCATTTTCACACAACTGATCCATTTGTAAAAATTTCCAAGGAGAAGTGCACTGAACGCTGCAGAAAATGCAAAAGAGAAAGCAATAAGGGCAGTGACATACACGTGGGTTTTTTATTTCTGTATGCAATGTAATGTTTAGGCACGTTGCTTGGGACGCCTTCTAAGATAAATCATTGGCCATTGTTTAGAATATCCTTTTGGCTTTAAATACTGGTCAGGAAAACAAATGATGTAAAAAATAAAGGAATATAACTATTACAGAAACAAAAATGGTTTTGTGTCTAAAAATGCAGGAGTATTTTAACCCTTTCACCGGACAATGTGGCAATATACAGTATATTGCTTCTGTTTGTTTGAGAAGGCTGTTGGAATTTTACACTGACATAGAAAATTATAAATTACACAGAATTAGTTTCCATAATCACTATATATATACACAAACCAGCTGTGAAAAAACTGGTTTAGAACATACAAATGAAAGCCTCACACAGATCAGTACAGTGAAATTAACAATTAACATGCTCTGCTGCCAAAATTTGTATTAAAAACACTATTTACTTTTAAAATGCATGTACTGTAATTACATTAGCAGCACGGGCATTTCTTTTACTTGACTTGTCTAAAAGGATTATAGCGTTTTAAATACGCAGATTGTTCTGAAATGTTCCATTGTATAATGCTTGGTATTAAACTAAATCTTGGTGAACTGTTTAAAAGGCAGGTGAACCACTTAAACACAACAAGCCATGTGCACTCCAAATATTCTAGTGTTTCACCTGGAAGGTATTGTTTCAAGCAAACTAGACTTAACATATGGCTTTACAGTAACATCAATTTGTCAACTAAGCTGTTGCAATAAATACTTAAAATCTCTACCAATAGACTTACATTTCTTGATCTGTTTTGAACAATACAGAAAACAATTACCAATTAAAAAACCTGTTGTAAAATGTTGAACACCAAAAAATTCTTATTTAAATCACTTTTGTAAGCTAAAACAACCAAAATAACATTTATAGGGCATTTCCGTTTCAGAAAAAACATGAATTTTCTTTTTCTTTTTTACAAGGTGAAAAATGTAAGAAAACTGCTAAATACTTTGGTCACACTAATCGTCAAATAGTTATGTCTCAAATACATTAGATTTTTGTATTCACTTTTTTATAAAACTATTCTTACAGCCATTTTAACTATAGTAACACTACTGTCATCATTACATGGGTAGCAGGATCTTATTTCACAGGCCCCCCATTATTTAGAACAATACAATATAAACATACGCAAAAATTATTGGTATTTCTCAATGTGCAATATTTTTACACTTATGAATTTCTGTACAACGTCTTAAAATCTAGAATATAAATGTTGCTGGTCCTGATTCCTTGCGAAATTAGTGCAGCAGTGACTGGCTTCAACAGGGTCTAGATGATATCCTCAAGAAACACTCAAACACCTGGACATCAGTTCTTTCTCTTCAGCCAAGGTAGCAGACATCACATATCATACAGGGCCATTGACAGATGCCTCTCCTAAATGGGTGTGTTGATCAGTCCTAAGAGGCCAAAAAAACCAGATGTAAATATACAAGAAAAATTCAAAGCAAATTCAGGTAGGTGCAATAAAAACCAAACCAAACAGCCCCAGATCCTGTGTAGCATTAACCTGTGAAATGAAGGAAGGAAACGTGCTAAGAACATGCTCATCCCAATTTTCTTCTACAGTTAAGCACTTCTGGAGTCCTTATTTCCTAATTAACATAACACTCAATTAACTGAGCACACCACTGAAGAAAGCATGATCTTCATTAACTGAGATACTAAGTGATCTCTAGAGACGTGGTATCTCAGAGAATTACTAATAAAGAGCACATTTCTGATACTTATCCAAATCTTAGTCTGCGAGGCAAAATGTGATACCAGGAGTATTTAAGGCTGCACTGGAAAGCCAGCAGCTAAGACACAACAGGAAAAGCAACAGTGTCATAAAAATTTGCTTTAGTTACTAATTTAATCTACAAACAGCCTTTCACAAATACTTCAAATGTCAGTCCATTAGGATGAAACGTTCATGAAGTATGGAGGAAAACAGAGAGCAAACCTACCAGAGTGGAAACAGTAACAGTATACACATTTCTAGATAAAGTTTAGTGTAAACATGGGCTCAACTGCTCTGGACTAGCACAAAGAGATGCATGAGGATATTAAAAATATGCAAGCAACAGAAACAAAAAAATCCCAACGTCCATTCAGTGCAAGTCTGTGGAATACATCTGAAGATTCTCTAAAAGAATGCAAATACTGCTTGAAACTACAGATGAGGAAAGTTACCTGTAACTCCTGTTCTCTGATGGTGGACATCACAGAGAAGCCACTCTGGGGTCCGTGCTCTACATGCACATGACCAGCAGGAGCCCCCTAGCTAAGTCTTTGGCTGCTAAGCTCTAAAAACACTTTTTAAAAAACATATGTAAACATTAGAGAAAAGACAAACAGCACTTGACAAAAGCAAACACTTTTTAGAGAAACCGGGAAGGAAAGAAACAAATGCTGCATGGACAGGAAGTGTGACAGTCTGCACAACCGTCACTCACTTATTAACTGGAGAAAAGTCCATGACAGAGAAGGGCTCCTTGCAGAGATTCCACCTGCTAGCCACCAGCCAGAGACCTACCTAGGGGAGTCCTTCCACTAGTCATACATACATGGAGCCCCAAAAGCACCATTATGTTTATCTTGGTATTTATCCTGTGCTTATGAGGATCTACTGCGACAGCCACCTTTAGAGAAAAGTCCTGAGCTTTGCTGAAGCCAGCAGGATTCAATGAAAGGAGTTCCTTGAGATTTCCTACAACCCAAAAGCAATCTAGCAAACTCCTAGCTCTGACAGCCCTCTATTGGTTCAGACAAGCATCTTTACTCAAGAGGTAATCACCTAGTACTTAAGGACTTCTTCCCTACAATTCAACGCTTATGAGCATTAAAAAAATATTGTCATCTTGATAAAGACAGTGTCTCTAGGAGAGGCTGTGAAAGAGTTTTTGGGCTTCCGACTTTTAAGTATACAGGGTTGTTTTTTCTGATTAGAACCCCCTTCTTGACTGAATTTGAGATTTATGCAGAGCAGAAAGTTAGAAGAAAGGACCTAATTAAATACTGGCTCATAAACAAGTCTTAAAAACCAGAATCTATATTTGTCAAACATGCTTGCATCTTTTTAGTCTACATACAGTATAATCGGAACATGCAGTAGAGTTCTGTGCATCAATTCACTATTCTAACTTGGTAACATTGTCACAAAACAGAATGGGGATATTTACAACTCCCCGCAAGAAAAATACATTTTTGATGACTCAAGAGTCTTAGAATCAACAGAAAATTCAACTTGTGAGAATTTACTAAAATAAACACAAGCACACTTTTAGATTGAGCTGAATTCAATCTCTTTAGAGCAATCCTATTAGAAAAGCACACCAACTGCTACTTAGAGAATTGAAAGCATCCTTGAATGCAGTTACCTCTGTTCTGGACTGCTGTTAGTACGCTGAGGACCTGAAGGGACCTCTTCTGCAACCTCTGTATTCTCTTCTACTACATATTTACAAGAAGGATCCTGCGAGGTAGTCAATTTTCCTTCCTCACTTAAAAAACAAAATAAAACAAAAGCAAGAAGTTATTTAATGTACTTAACTTTGAAGTTTATTTATAGGAAATTTCAGGCAACAGGAGAAAACTGAGACGGGTCCATATTTCACATGCAAATGGATTTTAAGTTATGATTGCAACATGAAGATCAAGCACATGGCTCTAGACTTTACAAACACCTAATGATGCACTGGTGTTTACATCCATTAAAACTTGACTGGATAAAAGGGCAGGAAACACAGTGATTGCAAATAAGATCAGAAAGGAAAAAAGGAATGTATGTGATGCCTGAAGTGGTAACAATCACAGTCACGATCCTTTACTATACATACCGATAGGATTTCAACACTCTGAAGCCAGAAGTATGCAAAAATGGAAGAAAGTATAAAAGAAATTCAAGATTCCCTCAGAAACTGGCATTAATAAAGTCTGTCCATGAAGCATATCAGCAAAATCATTAACTCATCACTATCTTACATACTAAACTCCCTAGTAACTCCACAGTGAATACTATGTATGGTTTATGGAGTACAAAGACTGCAGCCCAATCTACTTCCCAAACTTCCTCTTGTAGACAAAATCAAACAAAGTTCAGTGAAAAAGCTGTACACTCACACTATGCAAGACAGTACCATGTAACCAAGCAGCCTCAAAAGTCATTAGCGAACAAATCTTCTGGTTTGCCTCTAAACCCAAACTTTTCTGCCTCTCTATTCCACCCTCTTCCACCTCAGTCACACCATTATGACTGCACTAAAATACAAATTTGAGCATATATACCTGCAAGAGATAGTTATAAAGTAGCTCTGAAGTAGACAAACATCAATCTTATACCTCTGTGGTAACAAATCTATTTATTCAAGAAGTGCCAATCTCCTCTGCTGGTTTTCTTCCTATTCTCACAGTTCTCCTTTCCATGGATCCTTTAAATTTCAATGAATCCTTCTCTTTTCTCCTTCTATCCTGCAGAGCCTGCAAAAATACTGTCTTTTGCATTGCAATCTCTCATCAAGTTTTCCCCATCTAATCTCCCAATCTCATTTGCCTTGATTGTCTTTGCATTCCTTCCAAACAAAATACTTGTCACCATCACCATCAGAAGTGCTGTCCTTGGTTTTTTATTTTTTTAAAGAGGTGGTCTCTGCTAGCATTCTTCCTTTTTATTCTCCACTCTGAACTAAGTTCAGAAATAAGATTTTTGTCCTTTGCAGCTTTCCACAAATTAACTACTGTGCTTATAAATCTCCTCAATGTTGACTTCAACACCATCAATTTTCTATTGACAGAAGCTTAGACAAAGCTGAAGTCTGGAAGCATCCACTTTGAAAGGCAAACAGGCCAGAGTAGGACCTCCTCTCACTACTCTAACTGTCCCTTAATTTAGACCTTTTCCCAGCAAGTTGGTTTAAAAAATGCCACTTGAGCACTGAGCCACTATGAAGCTGCACATCTCTATCAGAGTAGAACAGTCTCTACATTTAAGACCTCATCTTTGAGCCCCCTTGTATGTTTCTTTAACATTTCCCTTCCAAATCAAGATCCCAGAGTCCGCATGACTAGAAGTTTTCAACATGCAACTGGACAGAGTGCCGGGTAATCTCATCTGGGCTCCAATTCCCATAAAAGACTGGACCAGATAAACTTTCAAGGTCCCTTCTGACTGGGGCAATTCTATGATATTGCCTCCCTTCGCACCTCTATGTCCTTTTAACTACAGTTCCAGCAGGCAATTCCATGAAGGTAGACAGGAACTGTCACCAGATGTCTCCTCCTCATGTTTTTGCACCAGTATCACAAGTCACACATGAAAGTGCATGTGAGCTAAACTAGTTTAAGGAGAAGTTTAAAGACACCATGGATAACTAAATCAAATTTGTGAACATCTAATATCTAAGAGTGAAGGCCATGTAAAAGCATTGTGCAAAAGACAGAACAAACTGTAGAGCAGACATATAATTTATTAAAACAGCAATGCACTATGGATGACTTCATGTCACATTGATCTGCACAGAGTCCCAACACTTCTCTGAAGTGCTTTGGTTCATTGCTCTATCAATGCCATTTGATTTAGAAGCACTGTGCAGTCACAAATTTTCCCTCCTCTGTGCTGAAAAACCATCAGAAGTTAAGTCACTCAGATAATCAAAAGGATGGAAGCAAGAGTGACAGAAAGCTGTTTGGTTTTCAAGGTCTATTCATTTTGGATGGTTCGGGAATTATCTCCTACCACTAACAGTATGAAGTAAAATTAATTTAAACAACAGGCAATTAGGTAAGGACTAACACTGTAAAAGTTTCTTATACTGAAATCAACTTGGAGTTGGTTTTTTAAAGCAACTTTCAAGACATATTGACAATTTATTCTCAATATTTAAAGCTAGAACAGGGACAGATACTAGGAAGTTACTCTAAAAGAATGAGAAGAGGGTTGCATGTCAAAATGCTCTAGCAGTGTGTTCCAATTTGTGAACATCAAGGTGGAGGCACAACACACCAGCTTCAATAAAGGCAAAATTTTTGCAGGTCTGACTGTTTGTAGCCTCTGTTTCCCTACATAAATACTTGATACTAAATAAACACTTGCTCATTAAATCTGAGATCACAATCTTAGTAGATGGGATGGAGTAGACAACACTGAAATGTGCTTTATTCTCGTAAAAGGATCACAATGTCGATATACACATAATATAGAATTTGACCGTATTGTATTCAGTTATTCCTGAATCTTTGTATCAGAAGATAGCAAAATTAAGAAGTTGTTCTTCCAGTTATTCTAGAATTCCATGAGCCACCTGTAGTCCACAATAGATTTAACACCATCATGCATACCACCAACAGTGATCACCCCAAGTGTCTGATGAGCTACACTCAAGAGCAGTGCCTGGCTGGCCTTCAGCTTCTGTCTTCCATCCTCCTGGATGAGAAGAACAAAATTCCAATCCAAATCTAAGAATTCTGTGCAAAATTTTAAAAGCTTAGTTTCGATGTGCAATGTTAAAAGAACTGTACATGAAAAAGGTACAATAATGTGCATCCAGGACAAAAGCTGAGTCAAGTCTTCCGCTAATAACCTTCCACTGAAACTAAGGCTTGATAAGTAAAGTCGCATGTTACAGTAACTAACTAGAAGAAAAATTTCAAAACAATTACTTTGAAAGGTCTCTAGTTAAAGCCTCAAGAATTATCACTTAAAAAGAACTCTCTTTGATGACACAGCATTCCATCAACAGTGTTTTATTTACAGGGTGGGAAGACAATAAATAGGCATTCTCACCTTTTGAAAACGGCGGTTTCAGTTTTAGCATCTACAGTTAGGCTCAGTGTCTCCTTCATGCTGCCATTCATGACTGTCTCAGTTACCTTGTCTGCATTTTCCACATCATCCTCTCCATCTGAGCTGGCCTCCATAGCAACACTTCCTGGGGCTACAAGTAGAAATAGAAGCAATTTAGTACATGGCTGGTTATGTCTCTATTTCACGTGCAAGCACATAAGCCAATATAATAAGAACAGTATTTCTGCAGTTTTGCATACTTCTTGCATTCTTCCTTACAGAGAATGTCACCTTTCTGCAAGTGCCACATATAAAGAGAGTATGAGCACTACTTATGGATGGCTTAAGAAAAAGCCACAGTCTGTAACTTTTTTCATTTTGACTGACAATGGTTACTGCAGCAGTTTTGCCTAAACAAGGCCTTAGTAGGATTACAGTGATGAATTATTTTTCTGTATAGTCAAATTCATGACAAGTCTACACAGTACAAATTTGACACTAAGTTTCCAAGTACTGACAAACCTCTGGGATGTCCAGTCTGTCTGGACTTCTCACCTGCACTTCTTGCTCTCTCTGGTAATAACAGACACAAAGAAAGCTCATTAAAATATTTTTGTCCTTTTAACCAGTCCATACATGTAGAACAAACAACTAGTGCATGCACAGTGAAGGTGGCTTAGAAAGGCATGAGCAGGAAGGAGAAATTTGAACACACTGAGGCTACTGGCCTATTGCCACACAGGACAAGACTGGAACCTACCATTATTTATGGGCATCAGCTCAGCTAAATGCTGACACAGGTGAGAGGATTCTCTTAACAGAACATACTTTGTTTCTTTGTAATGCTTTTCTGTTCACGATCTGCAGACTTTTTAGAGGTAACAGTAACACTGGCTCTTGTTTTAGACTGGGAACTATTTAAAACAGTTTAGAAATTCTTTCACAAGTCACTTTTATCACCCGGCAGAACAGCAGCACAGCCAGAGAAGAGTCTCTGGAAACCTAAAATTTTAAAGTTTAGGGAGATTTTTCTTATGCACAACTCCCACAATCAAGCCATTTGCATTTGTAAATGTGGTTTACTTACTCTCTAGCTGTGTTGCAAGAGTAGTTACATTTGCACTCAAGGGATCACCTGGATCTGTGTTTGTTTCCATTTCCACAGGAGAATTACTTCTTAAGGAATCTTTTGAGCTTCAAGTAGAGTAAAAAAACTTTAGAAACATTTCTGAATAGCAAAATGAAGTGTTCTTAAAACAGTATTAGTACTCTATGACAGCTGTAAGGCCTAGAACTATACCGAAACTGAATTACAGTAAGTTTGTTTCTGAGAGTCTTGGAAAGACACATTAAATAGAAATTTAGTAATGCAAAATGCACCGGAACTGAGCTGAGGATGTTTGATGGTCATTTTATTTTTACTTGTTTGATTTTGTTAGACTACAAGTAGTAGTGGACATGTCCCTGGTAAGTAAGGCATACAGGTATCCCCAGCTCCTTGCAGTGTTTCCAAGTATTTTTAACTGATTTTCTAAATGCATTTTTCCAACTTGATAGCTCTCTGTTGAGACTGCCAATGCAGTCATCAACCACTACAAAAGTGACTTCACTACCTAATTTTATATACAGTATAGCTACAAGTTTTTCATTCTAAAGGAACTTAGATGACAAGATTTGGCCACTTGAGAAAAGTCTCATCGTTTACAGAACGTCTTTTCTATCCAGTAATGTGGCAACTCCAAGTCTTCATTTTCTAGGCCCTTAATTTAATTATCAATGTACCTGCCTCAATCATGAAACAACACTGTTTTATGTTGAAAAAAATAATACTTTTATATCTGAGCTGTTTTAACGCCCAGACAGAAAGTCAAAAGCCAAATGTATAACAGCGAAGTCTTCTAATATGAGAAGGAATCAGTTCTTGACCGCCAATATTTGTCAACTCAAAATTTACATCTATTTGATTAGGTACATACAAAAGACTTCAGCTGAGTGTAGAGTACAATCCAAAAAAAGAACAGCACTATCTTGGGTGTTCTCAAAATGGTGCAGAACTACTTAACCTAGTTATCACAACTGCATAACTATATGAAATTAAAAAAAAAACCAAACAGAAACTCCCCCAAAAAATCTCCAACCTATTTGTTTTATAACATCCACAGAACAGAATCTTCAAATAGTTTTGTAACCTTTACATTCAACAGTTCATTGAGTTCAGGCTACACTCAAAAAAAAAAA